>OY720675.1:125436811-125936096 GCA_963170755.1 Amphimallon solstitiale
GGATAAAGATGTATATTCCAACTGTTACTTGAAGAGATCAAAACGTTTAAAGTAGATATAAACTCAAGGCCCTCGTGGCGCAGTTGGTAGCGCATCTTATCGACATTAAGAAGGTCATGAGTTCAAATCTCATCGTGGGCAAATTTTTGTGATAAAATTTCTTAATTAATTTACTCAGCGCGAAGCAAAAAATCAATTTAGATATTTCTACGCTGAGAAAAACAGAATTTTAAAAATAATTAAAATTCAAATTTACACATTCAGTTCCGGACTGCCGGATAAAGATGTATATTCCAACTGTTACTTGAAGAGATCAAGACGTTTAAAGTAGATATGAACTCAAGGCCCTCGTGGCGCAGTTGGTAGCGCATCTTATCGACATTAAGAAGGTCATGAGTTCAAATCTCATCGTGGGCAAATTTTTGTGATAAAATTTCCTAATTAATTTACTCAGCGCGAAGCAGAAAAATCAATTTAGATATTTCTACGCTGAGAAAAACAGAATTTTAAAAATAATTAAAATTCAAATTTATACATTCAGTTCCGGACTGCCGGATAAAGATGTATATTCCAACTGTTACTTGAAGAGATCAAGACGTTTAAAGTAGATATGAACTCAAGGCCCTCGTGGCGCAGTTGGTAGCGCATCTTATCGACATTAAGAAGGTCATGAGTTCAAATCTCATCGTGGGCAAATTTTTGTGATAAAATTTCCTAATTAATTTACTCAGCGCGAAGCAGAAAAATCAATTTAGATATTTCTACGCTGAGAAAAACAGAATTTTAAAAATAATTAAAATTCAAATTTATACATTCAGTTCCGGACTGCCGGATAAAGATGTATATTCCAACTGTTACTTGAAGAGATCAAGACGTTTAAAGTAGATATGAACTCAAGGCCCTCGTGGCGCAGTTGGTAGCGCATCTTATCGACATTAAGAAGGTCATGAGTTCAAATCTCATCGTGGGCAAATTTTTGTGATAAAATTTCCTAATTAATTTACTCAGCGCGAAGCAGAAAAATCAATTTAGATATTTCTACGCTGAGAAAAACAGAATTTTAAAAATAATTAAAATTCAAATTTACACATTCAGTTCCGGACTGCCGGATAAAGATGTATATTCCAACTGTTACTTGAAGAGATCAAGACGTTTAAAGTAGATATGAACTCAAGGCCCTCGTGGCGCAGTTGGTAGCGCATCTTATCGACATTAAGAAGGTCATGAGTTCAAATCTCATCGTGGGCAAATTTTTGTGATAAAATTTCCTAATTAATTTACTCAGCGCGAAGCAGAAAAATCAATTTAGATATTTCTACGCTGAGAAAAACAGAATTTTAAAAATAATTAAAATTCAAATTTACATATATATATATATATATATAGAGTAGTATAAGTTGCTTGTACTTGTACAATGTATGTTGATAAATTGAAATTACTGTTTTAAAACATAATTATGGGTTTGTACTCAAATGAAACACAATAATTTGATGTATTGTGACGTTTCGATTTTATTTCAAATCTTCATCAGAACTATTTTTTATATAAAAAAAACCCCAATGGGAAAAGACAAAGAAATCAGTTATTAAATAATTACATCGTGTTAAGACAATACTCACATAACATCCGTGTTGTGTAAACATTATAGGTTTTAACATATTAAACCAATATCACAGCGTTGTGTATAATTTACAAATTTTACATATTAAAAACAAATTCACTACGCTTATAAAATTCATTAAAATTAGGACGTCATACAATTAAAAGTATAAAATATAAAGATCTGCGTTATATTTGTCCGTACATATAAAAGATATAACGTAGCAGGTATGAAACCAATGTACACATGCCGTATTTTTATTCGCTGTGTTTTTACTATCGAAAAAATACAAGGAAAAATAACGCAACAGGTGTGTATCCAGGCCCCAGCCAGGAACGTCCCCACCTCCTACTGAAGATGAAGCCCTATTATTATTCCGTTGTCTAAGGATGTGTTTTTTTGTATTTGGCTGTGATGCTACGCGTCATGTGTGGAATTAGCGCTGAATAGATACTACTAAAGTTGCTGCAGTCGTTTCGGCTATTGATATTGGGATTGACTGTTCTTATGGCTAGAGTTTCTAGAAAGAGTCTTTTGGACAAGTTACTTTCATGAAATAAAATCTGGATGTTGTTGAAGGTAATATTGTGATTGGTACTGCTCAGGTGAGAAGCTAAAGTACACCTTTGCGGGTGCCTCTTTACGTCACTAACATGCAGCGCGTTGCGTTCTTTCAAACGTTGTTTCGTTTGGCCTACATAGTATTTACCACAGTCGCATTGTAAAAGGTAAACAACATTGCTGTTTGCAAGTGTGCATATTTGGTCTTTTACCGGTGTAAATAATTTGTTTACGGTGTTGGTAAGTGTATAGGTCATGGGGATAACATCTTGAAACAACATTTTGATTTTGTTGGTTAGGTTTGGTATATATAGGATGCTTTTGTATTTAGTTACTTTGATTTTGTCCGTCTCAGTAACGGTGGATCCTGCATTTATTTGGTTCGTGTCTATCCTGTCCCGAATGTCAGTAGAAAAAAGAATTTTATTTAGTGTGCAAGTAGGGTAATTGTTTAATACCAGAATGTTTTTTAAGAATTTTAGGTCTTCTTGTATATAGTCTGGGTGACTTATTTTTACGATCCTGTTCTTCAAGCATTTTATGAGATTGATTTTGTGTTTTTTTGGACAGTTTGAATTGTAATTAATAAATCTATTCGAATTAGAAGGCTTCCTGTACCACCTAAGTTTGATAATCTGGTTCTCTCGTATCACCAGTGAATCAAGGAATGGTAAAGTATTATTTTCCTCTATTTCACATGTAAATTGTAGCTGAGGATTGAAAGAGTTAAATAATTTCAATGTGGATTGTATTTCGGAGTTTAATGTTATGCAAAACAGATCATCTACATATTGAAAAATTACTTTTGGTGGTGTTTTACTATTTTTTAAAACAAAATCTATGGCTGTGTTCATTACTATATCAGCTATAGCTGGTGATAGCGAGAGTCCCATAGGGGTACCTTTTATTTGTCCGTAAAATTGATCGTTAAAAGTGAAGTACACGCTATTGAAGAGCCATTCTAAGATGGACACAAACTCTTTTTTTGGGATGTTAGTGTTGGGAGTTATAAGACTCCAGTTATCTGAAACCAACTCAGTTTGTGTCCATCTTAGAATGGCTCTTCAATAGCGTGTACTTCACTTTTAACGATCAATTTTACGGACAAATAAAAGGTACCCCTATGGGACTCTCGCTATCACCAGCTATAGCTGATATAGTAATGAACACAGCCATAGATTTTGTTTTAAAAAATAGTAAAACACCACCAAAAGTAATTTTTCAATATGTAGATGATCTGTTTTGCATAACATTAAACTCCGAAATACAATCCACATTGAAATTATTTAACTCTTTCAATCCTCAGCTACAATTTACATGTGAAATAGAGGAAAATAATACTTTACCATTCCTTGATTCACTGGTGATACGAGAGAACCAGATTATCAAACTTAGGTGGTACAGGAAGCCTTCTAATTCGAATAGATTTATTAATTACAATTCAAACTGTCCAAAAAAACACAAAATCAATCTCATAAAATGCTTGAAGAACAGGATCGTAAAAATAAGTCACCCAGACTATATACAAGAAGACCTAAAATTCTTAAAAAACATTCTGGTATTAAACAATTACCCTACTTGCACACTAAATAAAATTCTTTTTTCTACTGACATTCGGGACAGGATAGACACGAACCAAATAAATGCAGGATCCACCGTTACTGAGACGGACAAAATCAAAGTAACTAAATACAAAAGCATCCTATATATACCAAACCTAACCAACAAAATCAAAATGTTGTTTCAAGATGTTATCCCCATGACCTATACACTTACCAACACCGTAAACAAATTATTTACACCGGTAAAAGACCAAATATGCACACTTGCAAACAGCAATGTTGTTTACCTTTTACAATGCGACTGTGGTAAATACTATGTAGGCCAAACGAAACAACGTTTGAAAGAACGCAACGCGCTGCATGTTAGTGACGTAAAGAGGCACCCGCAAAGGTGTACTTTAGCTTCCCACCTGAGCAGTACCAATCACAATATTACCTTCAACAACATCCAGATTTTATTTCATGAAAGTAACTTGTCCAAAAGACTTTTTCTAGAAACTCTAGCCATAAGAACAGTCAATCCCAATATCAATAGCCGAAACGACTGCAGCAACTTTAGTAGTATCTATTCAGCGCTAATTCCACACATGACGCGTAGCATCACAGCCAAATACAAAAAAACACATCCTTAGACAACGGAATAATAATAGGGCTTCATCTTCAGTAGGAGGTGGGGACGTTCCTGGCTGGGGCCTGGATACACACCTGTTGCGTTATTTTTCCTTGTATTTTTTCGATAGTAAAAACACAGCGAATAAAAATACGGCATGTGTACATTGGTTTCATACCTGCTACGTTATATCTTTTATATGTACGGACAAATATAACGCAGATCTTTATATTTTATACTTTTAATTGTATGACGTCCTAATTTTAATGAATTTTATAAGCGCAGTGAATTTGTTTTTAATATGTAAAATTTGTAAATTATACACAACGCTGTGATATTGGTTTAATATGTTAAAACCTATAATGTTTACACAACACGGATGTTATGTGAGTATTGTCTTAACACGATGTAATTATTTAATAACTGATTTCTTTGTCTTTTCCCATTGGGGGTTTTTTTTATATAAAAAATAGGTCTGATGAAGATTTGAAATAAAATCGAAACGTCACAATACATCAAATTATTGTGTTTCATTTGAGTACAAACCCATAATTATGTTTTAAAACAGTAATTTCAATTTATCTATATATATTGTAACAATACCTTATATTAATAAAAGATACAATTACATTCAGGTAAATTCTATAATCTTTATTTTTATTATGTATTTAAATCCTGTATTTATTCTCGTCAATAAAAAAAAATGAAATCTTTTATATAATATTTATATCTATTTTCAAATTCTCTCAGGTATATTATTTATTTATGCCCTCACTAACTCAGTTCTTGTTTTTTAAAATTTAAACTAATTATTTTTATATGTAACTAACTTCACTTAATTCCTTAAAGTCAAACAGTTGCCTATATGTAATTTCTTCAATACCCGTACATATCATAATATCTTTACGTTTTATAATTCTTTATTTTATCAATCAAATTTTACTTAACAGTTATTCTCAAGTGAATTATTATATGTGTTCCAAATTTATCTTCAATTTATACTTACTATGAACTCAATATCAAGGTATGTATTAGCATACTATTCAAATAAATAAAAAAAATCACTGACAGTTGTTTTTCTATTCATAGGTTAAGGTTCTTAACGTCATATCTGTTTCATCTATATAATTCAAGATCCTTCTCCACATATACCAAATAAAAAACAAATATATCAAAACTAATTTGTTTAATAAACCAGGCAAATATTAAATCAGATGGTAGTTCCCAACACAATCTCCAACAAATATACATACATGGAAGTATCAAGCTTGTTTAAAAAAAAACTCCTATAAAATTTATAAGTGCACGAAAATATACCTTTCGTGAATCGAAATGTAAGCAAGTAAGTATATTTATTATACTATTAAAAAAAATACTGTATAGTTCTTGTTTGAATTTTAATTTCCCATACAATTTACTTAGTTTTAGTTTGCCAATCAGATTCTTTGATTTTATAAAATTATTAAATTCAGTCACAAATTAATGTTGTGAAAGGAAAATACAAAATATCTTTTCTTAATTATCTACAATGTTATTAGGTACGTTTTTTTTTATAAAAATTTGTCTAAATTCTGTTATACTTTTACTATCTTTGAAACTGTTAAACTCAGATAATTCCAAATAATTATACGACCTGTCACAAATATTGAACTGGTATTCTTTCTTGTAATCCAAACGATTTCTTTTTAGTTCGACGATGACATGTACTGGTTCCAAAGATGTAGATCCTTTCCTTTGCCTAATTGACTGAAATACTCGGGATATGGACTGTGACGACTGCTATCCTGTTATACCTTCAAATCTGCTATCATCTGGAATCTCGAACCGTCGAACGCTTGTGTACTATTCCTTGATACTTGTCTTTCCACGAATTATATCTCCACCGGACTGTAATACCTGTGATCGCCTGCTATGTTAAAGTTCTCGAATTCTTCTATTTCTGGATTGATATGACATACTTTAAAGTTGTATCTGTTATTCCTTCAGATATTTAATAGCCTCTAAAAAATATGCTTTACATATGCTCACTTATTCTTTATTATTTTATTTTATATAAACTGTTCTTAGCTGAACAATATCCCTATACCTATAATAGACATTTTCGTCTACCTTTTAAACTTTCACTTTTGGAAAGTACACAAATTATATTTTCGTTTTTTAAGGCGTACGTGACCTACATATTTCTTTTAATACATTATCATTCTATATGTTTATTATCATTTTGGGTTTTATTTACCCTTCCATACATAATCTCTATAAAGTACTCCATATATATTTTTTTTATGGTTCCTTTTATTATTTATTATACCTAGCAAGCATTCATTATTATCTTTTCTAAACATATTTCATTGTAAAGGCTTCTTCTATCATCATATTCTTCCATTTGTATATCACCTATATTTTTTAATAACTCTTAATGTCTTTAATATTTCTTGACCATTAAATGCTTTTATTTCTCCGATATATTTCCTTTAAATTTTTTATAAGGTTCCTTCTTGTTCTTCTTTCATATATTTATTTTATACATTTCTTCACATTTTTGTACTTGTGCACATTTAACTAACTGTAAAGTTACTTATATACTCCTCTATTATTTATATTTACAAATTTTATAATGTACGGAATGAGGAAAAATTAAATATTACTAAATTCTTTATACTAACTAACATTTTCAACTCTTATTTGTCTAAATAATTCTATCTTGATTCAATTATTTCTGAGAAAGGAAATAAAATACATAAACCTTTGTTAGATCAACTTGGCTAAAATTTCTTACATGATTAACTCAATCAATTAAAAAAAATTAAATGCACATATTTATATTCCTCTTCTTTATGACATACTTATATAGAAATAAAAGACATTAACCATCTAAATTTTGGTTCTATTAATTTTGATGTAGCTCTGGTTAGGTGGTATCGCTACTTACCAACGGTTGTCGCCCTATGAAATTCAACCGCCATGCCCCTAAATTTTGGGCTTTATTATATACAAAGTAGCTCTGGTGGGTGGTAGCGCTATTTACCAACGGTTACTGGCCCTTCAGTACCGCCATGCCCCTAAATTTTGGGCTTTATTATATACAAAGTAGCTCTGGTGGGTGGTAGCGCTATTTACCAACGGTTACTGGCCCTTCAGTACCGCCATGCCCCTAAATTTTGTTTCTATTATTATTACTATTTTGTGTACCTCTATTATTATCATTTCCATTCCCTTGCACATTAAAACTTCTATAATTCCCATTTCTTTCTTGATTAGGATTTTGAAATGCCTGCCTTGTACCAAAACCATATGTATAATTATTTGATGGATAATTATTTTTAGGATTATTAGTCTGTTGTACATTAGTATTATTCCTGTTATAAAAATTTTGCGTACCATTACTATTATTATTCCGTAGATTATTACCTGGCACCTCTGGTCTACTAGTTGATTGTCTGAATTCCCGATACTTCATACCGTCTGAATAGTCATCCAAACGACGTAAAATCTCAATCAGACCATCCATATCTGTAACATTCTGGCAAATGATTGCATGAGTGTCCACCGGTATAAAGTGCTGTAATAGATGTTGTGAAATTGTCTGTTCATTTAAATGCGATATATACCGACAATAATTGAACATGCGTTGTGCATATGCTTCCCTAGAAGATTTACCCAACTGATAGCGTCCAGTTAATAATCGTTGATGTGCTCGGCTTTGTTGAGTTTCATTCCAAAAATTCTTTTTGAATAATTCCACGAACTGATCTAAACTAGTACAACTATCCTCTATCCGTTGTAACCAATCTGCTGCTCCGTTATTTAAAGTAGCCCTTATGACATTCATTTGACTTTTGAAATCTGGAAAGTCATCTACATATTTCAAAATATTCGTCAAATAAGCCATAGGATGTGTAGATAATTTGTCACCACTAAAGTGTGTTATATTTTCAATCTTAATACCTGTATTCAAATTACTATACACTGGAGTACAAATAACATTCGGTATCCTAACATGCTGTGCCTTTACTAATAAATCTTGTATTTTTTTCTTCTGCTCCTCACATTCCTTTAGAATAACCTCCATACTAGACTTCTGCGCATCAGTAGTCGATGTAGTAGCTTGTATTTCTTTTATACATTTTATTTCCGTTGATTCTATTTTCTTATTCAAATTTTCTTCTATTCTCACTACCTGATCAGTAGTTTCTTTATTTACCTTTTCCAATCCTTGTTTTAAATTATCAGCAATCTTTTTATGTTTTGAAATATTATCTACTTCCAACTGACTTAAATTTCCTTTAATTTCCTTTACATTTTTTTCTACCCTTTGAACTTCAGTAGTAATAAAAATTATAGCTTCTGATTCTTTGGTAACAAATTTCTCGTTCATATCTACTACAACTTTGTCAATACTATCTTGTGTATTATTCAATAACGATACTTTCAATTCTTCAAGCTTCTTATTATTTTCTTCTCTTATAACTTTGTTTTCTTCTTTTAAATTATTTAAATTCCTTGTAAATTCTTCATATGTCTTATCTAGCTTGCCACATAATTCTTCATTCACCTTAACTAATTCTCCTCTTAATTCTTCCTTTATATCCACCAAATTTTTCTTACTCTCTTCATTTGCCTTTATTAATTTACCACTCAACTCCTCACTTGCCTTCTCTAATTTATCTAATCTTCCATTTAATTCTATTTTATCCTCCTCTCTATTTTTCTCACTTTTCCTAATATCCTCCTCTCTATTTTTCTTAGCATCCTCACTCGTCTTATCAATTTTACCACTTAATACTTCCTTCAACCCTTCAAACATTTGTTGAAATAATCTCATGTCTATTGCTGAATTCGACATCTCTGTTTTCGAAGTCTCTCCTTGTATTTGCGTCTTATCACCTCTATCTTGACCTTCTTCTAACTGTCGTGTCTCTTCCCGTACCTGTGGTATTTCTCCTCCATCTTGTATACTGCCTATCTGTTGTGTTTCTTCTTCGCTATCACTTGAAGACTCTGGCCTATTTACTATAGAACTACTCTTTGACCTGGTATTCATGATTAATAAATAGTGAGTGAAAACAATTCAAATATAATTTCTATTTTTATCAATATAGGTTTTACTATACTTATCACCTTCATAAATTGTTTATTTCGATTTCCACATATAATAATATAAATAAAATATTAAAAATACTATATTGTGAGTCTTATTTTAATCGCCCCACGTTGGGCGCCATAAAATGTAACAATACCTTATATTAATAAAAGATACAATTACATTCAGGTAAATTCTATAATCTTTATTTTTATTATGTATTTAAATCCTGTATTTATTCTCGTCAATAAAAAAAAATGAAATCTTTTATATAATATTTATATCTATTTTCAAATTCTCTCAGGTATATTATTTATTTATGCCCTCACTAACTCAGTTCTTGTTTTTTAAAATTTAAACTAATTATTTTTATATGTAACTAACTTCACTTAATTCCTTAAAGTCAAACAGTTGCCTATATGTAATTTCTTCAATACCCGTACATATCATAATATCTTTACGTTTTATAATTCTTTATTTTATCAATCAAATTTTACTTAACAGTTATTCTCAAGTGAATTATTATATGTGTTCCAAATTTATCTTCAATTTATACTTACTATGAACTCAATATCAAGGTATGTATTAGCATACTATTCAAATAAATAAAAAAAATCACTGACAGTTGTTTTTCTATTCATAGGTTAAGGTTCTTAACGTCATATCTGTTTCATCTATATAATTCAAGATCCTTCTCCACATATACCAAATAAAAAACAAATATATCAAAACTAATTTGTTTAATAAACCAGGCAAATATTAAATCAGATGGTAGTTCCCAACACAATCTCCAACAAATATACATACATGGAAGTATCAAGCTTGTTTAAAAAAAAACTCCTATAAAATTTATAAGTGCACGAAAATATACCTTTCGTGAATCGAAATGTAAGCAAGTAAGTATATTTATTATACTATTAAAAAAAATACTGTATAGTTCTTGTTTGAACTTTAATTTCCCATACAATTTACTTAGTTTTAGTTTGCCAATCAGATTCTTTGATTTTATAAAATTATTAAATTCAGTCACAAATTAATGTTGTGAAAGGAAAATACAAAATATCTTTTCTTAATTATCTACAATGTTATTAGGTACGTTTTTTTTTATAAAAATTTGTCTAAATTCTGTTATACTTTTACTATCTTTGAAACTGTTAAACTCAGATAATTCCAAATAATTATACGACCTGTCACAAATATTGAACTGGTATTCTTTCTTGTAATCCAAACGATTTCTTTTTAGTTCGACGATGACATGTACTGGTTCCAAAGATGTAGATCCTTTCCTTTGCCTAATTGACTGAAATACTCGGGATATGGACTGTGACGACTGCTATCCTGTTATACCTTCAAATCTGCTATCATCTGGAATCTCGAACCGTCGAACGCTTGTGTACTATTCCTTGATACTTGTCTTTCCACGAATTATATCTCCACCGGACTGTAATACCTGTGATCGCCTGCTATGTTAAAGTTCTCGAATTCTTCTATTTCTGGATTGATATACTAGTACAAATACTGGAACTCGAACAACTCTCCTGTGTAATAATTTTCTAGCTGAATATGGATTATTCTTCTTGGATAATTACCAATGCCGTAAGTTTATTTTTAAATTATAATCATATAATTATTCGCTTCCTTCTCAAATTTAAATTCTCTTCATTTATTTCGTTATTAGTAAATTAAATCCTTTCTTCTTGTATTTTTTAATGTCTATTTATATGATGATAAATGGTACTATTCCTGAGAATATTTAAATCACCTAAAAAATATCTGTTTTCTTTTCCACTCTATCTTTATCACTTCTTCTACACTTTTATGCAATAATTGATAACTTTATTATGTGTTTTTCGGAGAAAAACTTCGTTTTTCCGAAAACACATCTACTGCTTTCTAAAATTATTTAGAAACTTTTTTTTATTTATCCCTCATATCCCTGGCAATAAATCCTTAATTTTTTAATATCCAATCATCTTTGTACACACATTGTGATAATCCAAAACATATTTTATTTGAACTTGAATATTTAAAATACCTTTTTGTAATTCCAAAAATTTATCAATTTAATTCATTACTTTATTTTTTTACAACCTTTAACACACTTCGGCAAACCAAATACTCAATACTATAACGTTATTATTTTAAATGTCAAAATCTGACACTTCTCATATTTGAATTTAAGCGCGCAACTATACATCATTTTTTAACATTTATGATTCAAAATCCATACTAATTATCTCTATTTTTCAATAGTGTTAATTAAACAAGCTTTTACAAAATAATATAACATATAAAAATACATCAAGTAATATTTAAAATTCTATTTTCAGTAATGGGTAAAATTAATGCAACAAAGAAACCTGATAGGCAACCAACCAATCGATGCAAGAAAAACTTCAACATACCCCGATATGCAACCAACTTTACACGATGCCCAAAAACATAGGAATATATCCATTTAATATTCTCACAATTATTTTAAGTATAAATCAAATATTCCCACAGCTATTTACTTTATTATAGTTCGGTCTATTAAATTTTATCAACTTTCATTTTTTTAATACTCACTTCAAAAACATATACAGTATATTCTATTAACACTAGTACTTCCCACATATCATTACTAATTCATGTTGGTGAACTACCACAATATATATATATATATATATATATATATATATATATATATATATATATGAGAATGCAATTACAGGTTATATTGGTCAATAAAAGGCTATTATGTGCTCTTTTGTTTAATCCTCAATATTTCGTTATAAATCTAATAACATCTTCAGGAGGAAACTGTAATTAAGACTATTTAACATTTGAAGCTACTATAAAAATTCACATATTAGTTTCAAATGTTAAATAGTCTTAATTACAGTTTCCTCCTGAAGATGTTATTAGATTTATAACGAAATATTGAGGATTAAACAAAAGAGCACATAATAGCCTTTTATTGACCAATATAACCTGTAATTGCATTCTCATACAATATTCAGTGGTCATTTCCTTTTAAATTTACCATTTTAAAGGAAACGGAATAAGAGTTTGGAAACATCTTTAAATAAAAGCTCTCCTTAACTTTGTGACGTTTCGGCTGGTATTTTCAACTTTCCTCAGACCTGTTTAATTTAAAGATCAGAATACATTTGAAGTAAATATATAAGAAAAAGTTGCAACAAGGAAGATATGAGAAGTTGTGTCACAAGACAACAAACTAAATGGCATATCAACAGGATACCTGATGAGATACCTAATAGAAATAGTGAGAGACAGAAAACCAAAAAGAAAAAATCCTCCGCCAGATCTAGGAAAAGACGGAAGGATTTATTGGATTGAATAGGCTCATGAGCCTATTAGAAATAAAAAAAAGAAGTACCTACTAATAAATACAGTTATACCTCGACTTCAAGGAGTTTGAACATAAGCAAAATATACCAATTTAATAAAACCATTATTCTTTGCAACTACATTTTTTTTTATTTCCTCGTTAATAGCAACATTCTAATCAAAAACCACCTCATACAGCAAATAAAACATAAAATACCTAGGATTAGCAATAAAAAATAATTTTAAGTGGGATCAACATATAAACAACATAATAAGTAAAAATGCCAGAGCTATACCAGGAATACAGAAAATACAAAAGATAATACCAGAATACATGCATACATCACATATAAGTTAGCTGATGATCGTGTGGAACGGCAACTAAAAAAAAGATAAAAAAAAAACTTAACAAGCTACAAATACAGCAAAGCAGAATACTAAGATTAATATAGTCAATGGACAGAAGAACATCAACAACGAATATATACATACCAACGCAATGCAAACTAATCCGATGAAGCTATCTGCCACTACATAAAATCGAAAAAATAACAATAAAACCTCATACAACACTATTGAACGTTAATCAAGTAATACTAGACAATCTTTTATAAAAGCACACACATTTCATTGAAATATACTCAGCTGCTTTATCAACTATATAGTGCTACTTTTGTATTATATTAAACATTAAAGTGTAATTTTACTTTGTCAGGTCACCTGTATATGTTATCGTTACAATGTTTAGGTGTAATTCTGACGCTGTTAGTAAATAAACTATTATTGTTATAGTAACACTAGATTATGCATCAGTACCATAGCAGTTCTAAGTATTCATTGAATTCTCTTTTACTTGCAATAAAATTATAGACTTATGGGTGTCTCTAAAGGTTGTATTACACTTATCAATTTTTGAACCAAATTATTGACCAAGAACTTGATCAAGTTAAAATTCACGACAAGTCGTGTATTACACTTGTCATGTCAACTTGATCAATTTCTTGACCAAGAACTTGTTGAATTAGAACAACCTGATCAAGTTGTTTGTGATTTCTAGTAAAATGTATGTTATAAAGTTTTTTGCCAATTGTTTAAAATGTAAACACAAATTCCATTTTAGAATGTCGTTAAAAATGACATGTTAATTTGATACTTTTTGAAAGAATTGTGTGCGTAAATTATTTATTTTCTTTTGCATCTCTTGTGCAGTTATTTTTACATTCAATATCAAACACAAATCTTCGGTAAATTTATTAATTTTTTTATTCGTACTTTTGCACTATTGGTACTACTAATTCACCTAAAATCTTGGTGAAGAAATTAGTAAGTGTAAAACAGGCAAGGTCAACAATAACTTGACCAAGAACTTGACGATAATTTCTTAATCAATAAACTTGGTCAAGAACTTGATAAGTGTAATACAGCCTTAAGATAATAATAGCATCCATCATATCGCACTAATGGTGTCACAATAGATTCTATATTTTTAACTACTAATTAATACAATATTGTTTAACTAACATTGCAACAATAAACTACTACTCTCTGGGTATAAATCAATGTGAAAGTGAATGAATACAATAAAACACTTGCACTTCACTGAAAAATTTTCTTAATCGATGTTAAAAAAATTTCACACAGCAAACTTTTCATATTGAAATTAAGAGGAATATTACAACAATTAATTGAAAGTTTGTAGACTAAATTATTCACGAGAATCACTAGTTCTAATTTATCCAGATTAGATATACGTACACTTTTATAATTCTATCCCAAACAGATCTACAAACATTGTATATTTTATAATCAACTGTTGACGGTGTCTTGCATTAAAACAATTAAAACTTTCTCCTTTGTATTTAGTTTCTCAAGCAAAATGAACATCCCCAACTACCAAATACGCAATAAATTCATTGAAAATGTGTGTACGGATGCGAAGAGTATCATATCTCTTGTATCCCCTCCAAAATAACATATTGTGCAAAACCTAGACCTAAATAGATTCGAAAGTGAATTCAAAATCGTTGGCAGCAAGTGTTTAATTATGTAAATGGTTCCATTGCTACCAGATTGGGCAGAATGAGTCTTCATTATTCCATATTACGAATATATACAATTAGTAAGCAGTTATACTTAAATTAATTACAAAAGACTACTTCATATCAAAATATATAAATGCAGGAGCACAAATAATATTACCTAATAGACATTTATTGTATGTCTGTAAATATAATAAACAAATATAGGAATTGATTCAAATTAAATGCAAATTTGTATATTGCATTATTTTAAATTTTAATCTATTTTTTATGTTAGTTAATTTTGAATTATCAAGCAGCAATTGACTAACTCATTTTTGATAAAATTTTAAATTTGATTCTCTTAATGCTGCCGTCTATATATTTTTAAATATTTCAAAAATATTGTAATTTATAATACAAAAGGTTAATGTTGCAATAATATTGCAATATTGCTCGCAATATTATCATTTGGCTTGGGACCAACACCTATTTATTTATTATTAATTTTTCTCGTGAGGTAGAAACAATATCAGAAATTTGAAAATTGTCCTTTCTCTTCCCTGAGTCGTGAGAAACAAAGTGACCGATTTGTTTGGAAGCTTATCCATGGTTGGGTTGATTCTGCACCTGTTCTTTCGAATTTAATGTTTGTTCCTTGTTCCCACACCAACCATTCGCTCTAATAAAAATTTCATTTTACTCTCTCCACCTACAGTAATAAATCGTGCTACAGATCTCCATTTGAATGACATTTCTTTATAATTATTGGTAACACTTTGTTTATATTTTTACATATTGTTTTATTCTATTTATATTCTTTTTACCTTTATATTTGTATGGTTTTTGTATTTATAATTTTATGTATAGTTTTTCGACCTAAACTGGAAAACATATTATATTATTATTAAAGTTATCTCATCCGTTATCCCACAGAGTGCAATATTGCAATATATGATATTGACTGCATGGTATTTCCTTGACAGAAATTCGGTACTGCCTCCTCATACATTAGTTCTAAGATTAAATGATTAAATACTGCAACAAAATACTATTACTTATACTTCAATGTTAAAAAAAACTGACTCAGTGAAGTTTGGTTCTAAAAAGGACAGAACTAATCGCTCAAGGTATTTACTATTGAGATTGATTGTATTAGTATTACTTTAGGTTAAAAATATAGATTTGATGTGCTTATCTTTGTGAATTATCATTCAATGGTTATATAAATATATCTATTAAAGTTATATGCTAAGATGGAAATTGCATATATTTGTAGAACATACGTATATGAATTTTTAAGCTCGTATAATATGCAATATTACTATCATTCAGTTGTTAAATAAGTTAGATTTGTATTCTGTCCCAAATAAAAAATCTGAAATTGTTCATCTCCTACTTCTCTGTCAGCAGTGTTTGTTGGAGTTAGTAGTTCTTACCTAATGTTATTGTTTTTAACAGAGTGATTTTAGTGTTAAGCTTTTCTGGTTCTTCTTCCTTTATTTATACTTTGTTTGTACAAAGAATTGTGGAACTATTATAATTCCATACTGTGCATTTAGGTTTTCTATATTAAGAAATTGTAAGTCATCAGGAATCTTGAAAAGGTGTCGCAAGTCGTTAGTATAACTAAGAAAAATTTAAGTGTTATCACCAATGTTATCAAATAGTGAAAACTGAAACATTTACAACTACAATATATTTAATTAATTATATTGTTACTTCGGTCCGAATTTTGGGTTTTGCTTTTTATGCAAAAAGTTTCAAAATCAAGGTTTAAATACTTTTATCGCAATGTATCTGCCTAGAAAGCATGACATGTGAGATTCTCGCAAAAAACTGTTTCTCGATAATAGTAAAAACCTACTTCCGGTAAAATTTCGCTAAACTATGTTCATAAAAATTTGGTTAAATTTAGTAGTTGACGAGATATGGTTAAAACTTTAATCTTTCACTGAAATAAACTACTACCTTCCGTCTACCGATTTTACTGAAAAACGTAGTCAGCTCTTATGAGGATTATTATTCCCTTAAATATAAGGTTTGGTATTGATAGCTTTAGCCGCTCGTCCATTATCGTGGTCATACACACACAGAGAGAGAAACAATTCGACATTGTTCAAAAACTACTTTTTCATTGAGGGGGTGTGGTGCAAAAATTCAAGGTCGAAAATTTTTGTGATGACAATACTTCCTTATACATATAAGAAAGTAAAAAGTAAGACGAAGAAACCTCATGTTATATACGAGTTATATCTCCAATTCCAAAATTCTAATTATTTTATAATTTAGACGCTCTACACCTAACTTTTTATTTAGTTAACATAAACAGCCAAATAGATAATATTCAATTAAAATGGAAAAAAAACTTGAACTCTAAAAACTAGTTTGTTTATTCATTATTTATTAGATTCGCTAAGAATTTGTTTCAATAAGTTCTGATTTTTTGGCCATTTAGATACTCCATTGCATTTTATAATAAAACGGTGTGATGTAATACATTTTCTGCAACAATGCTATATCGGGTGTTTCGGAATTGCACGGCACTATTGTAGGTACTTGTTCTCCAACATAAAATATAAATATATGTCTCAAATTAATTTATTACTAAGATATTGGAGCATAAAGATATTTATTTACCAATACAACATCCAAAAGAACTGTTTAAAATGGCCACCGTTTTGTTGAATGCAGCATTCAGCACGACAAATTCATTCTTCTTTGGCACTTCGTATAGCATCAGGATGATCCTTGATAGTTGCTGAGGCTTCCACGATGCGATTACTAAACTACCGATCTAACGGCGTTAGATCGGGAGATCGAGATTCATCAGAGTTTATTAATCGCATCGTGGAAGCCGCAGCAACTATCGAGAATCATTCTGATGTTATACGATGTGCTAAAGAAGCATGCATTTGTCGTGCTGAATGTTGCATTCAACAAAACGCTGGCCACTTTAAACAGTTCTTTTGGATGTTTTATTGTTAAATAAATATCTTTATGCTTCAATATCTTAGTAATAAATTAATTTGAGACATATGTTTATATGGACTTTTTTGTTTATTTTATGCTGGAGAACAAGTACCTACAATAGTGCCGTGCAATTCCGAAACACCCGGCATATTTAAGCTACACAAAATATTACCACGACAAAATGAATAGAGAAATAACTCAGATTACGAAGAGAAAAATAACGACAACAGTTTAAAACAATTATGACGTCATTATTTACAGATTGAAATTTCAAAATAGTCAAATACAAAACAATATTTCATTTTTTAAAAGCATCTGTATATAATGCACAGTCTGCTATATGTCTGTAATGAACTGATATTTTATACAAGAGTAAATGTGATACTTCCGAACCAAACGATTATAAAAGCTTTAAAGCTTAAACTTAATTAAATTTTGAATAAAAATGTTTCATTTTGAAACTAATTAAATATTGAATAAAAAAAATTAATTAACTTTAAGCTTTAAGCTTTTATATTCTCAACATATCTGTGTAGAAAGCTTAACTTGAGAGATATTCGCAAAGAAACTGGTTTTCCACTAAAGTGAGAGAGAGCCTGCCGGTATCAATTAAATATAAGGCTCAATATTGAGCGCTTTAGCCGTTTGGTCACTATCGTGGTCACGCGCGCACACACACACACATAGGGGAAACGAGACATTTTTCAAAAACCACCTCCGGGATAAAATCGATATATTTATGATATTCTAATTGAATTAATGATGGACAAGATATTAATACATGGGAACAGCGCCACCATAATCAAGTCCACCTATAAAATTTGTACTTGGTCTACATAAATTATTTACATAACAGTCGTATTTCCAAATATAGTTTACTAATATGAATCAACAATATTATATTTAAATGGGATCACCAGATTTAGACATTTTGAAGTGACAAATATAGACATAAGGAACGTTTATTTTGTAGTAACAATTAACATTCAAAATGATATTTGATATATAAATAATTCTTTTTCCGTAATTGTGCTTAATATTTTTAAAATAAGATAATTAAAATTGTATTTTTGTTTTATTCACACTGTCTACCATAAGAAAAAAAAACAGTGTTCTGTTTAAAAGTACACAAAAATAAATAATCAAAATAAGAACGATAATTATATACAATATCGATTCTGATTTTAATTACAAACCTTACATGACATATTTATTAATTCAAATCAATATTTGTTTTCATTACAAGCTTTTCGTGGTTCGAACCAAATTTATGTGAATCTGTATGCATCTCTCAATGCACATACCTTCACGAAAATATAATGAAGTCTGATTAAGCCACTTGTTGTATTTAGGCAAAAATATTACTTACCTAACAGAAGATACTCGCTTTTTCTGAAACAAAAAGAAAAATATAGGCATTGTTTTTTAACGCATGTTAACAAATTACAAAGAAACAACTCTTAACTCTTAACATGATGGAAAAGTATAAATTGTTAGAACCGCACGTCTTGCTTTGTTTTTACGTTCTTTTGAATTACTTGGGAATGGAGAAAGTAGGAAAACAGCTTTGGTAAATGTAAAGGTGTATTACCGAGTTGATCCATTTTGCATTTACAAAGTATACTATAAATTCCATACGACCATTTGCGTTTCGCATACAAACGAACGGTACAGCATCACGACGATACTGCACCGTTCCTCGAGTTTAGAAATTTCCCTTTATTTTATTTAGCAGTGACTATTACAATATGTATTTCAAACCGGATGCAACATCCCTAAAAGATTAAATATAAATTATTGGCTATTATTAAATAAAACATATTGCAGTCATACATGACGAGCCTTTAGTTTGATACTGAATATTTATAAAAACGTGTACGTTTGTAAATCATATAAACATAAATTCTAGATGATAAATATAGCTTTCATAAGTCTAGCATTATCTTGAATATACAAAATATATTTATATGTATATTGTAAGGTAAGATACACATTAATCGGAACAACAAACCAATTCTTAAAAAACGGGTGGGTTTTCTGTGTAGAAGTTTTGCGGAATATGCGCCGAAATAAATAAATAGTATTTGTTTAATATTTTTATGCAAAACCCCTTTTGACAGAATTTAACATGAAAATACTTAAATCTGTACTACAAAATGGAGTTTGAACAATACACCATTGCATATAATTATCAAAAAAACCGAAAAATGCTGACCAATGAATAGTTGCTAGAATAGACACATAAATTCCTGCAAGAGAGACATCAGCGACGCTCTGATGTACATGCTAAAAGGGCCAGGCTAAATTTGTGTCTCATAGAAAATTTAGTTTAACTGAATATATAAAAAAATTATTTACATAAGCATACGCTATGTTCAGACTTTTAGAGCAATATTAACGAAATAATTTAAGTTCAATTTTGTATAGTTTCCCGTTATACAAAAAAACTAAGACATAAAAAGAATTGTTTTTATTTTTTAAATATTCTGATCAGTAATTAATATTATTACATTTATTACGAATTTTTCAGTTTTTGAAATGTGCCACTTGTTGCTTTAAATAGAATCTATAGTATCAAAAACCTGTTCACTAATATACGATAGTGTTAAATACATATTAGAAATAGAGTATGGGTTTGAATTCGTAATTTCGTATGTCCGAATTGTCAAATTTACTTGCCTGCCTTAAAATATATATGTTTTATTAAATTCAAACTATGTTATATACTGTAACATATAATATAAGTAGCATGAAAATTCTATTATACATTAGGTAAATAAATGTTTATTCCAAAAATGTTATAACATTGAATTACATGATTCTGAAATATATTTGAAAATGGTTTTATATAATCTAAAGTTATGTTATAACAATGAATCCTGTTATTTCAGTAATTTCATTAATATACTTGTTTATTATTATGACAGATAAATTAGTACCTATGATAATTAAAAATCAAATATAAAAAAATCTTATTAAAGACACGAACTCAGACACTCACGGTAGCGTAATGGTAGCGTAACCGACCATAGATAAGGAGGTCCTGGATTCGAATCTCAGCCGCAGGTAATTTTTAAAATTAAAAATTTACGTAATTAAATACTTATCAGTGCTATAATTAGAATTTTGAACACTGAGAAAAACTAATTTAAAGTAATTTAAAATTAAGTAGTTAATATTTATTTTTTATTAAAAATTGTATTATATGTCCTAGTCAGTCTTTTTCATCATCAAAACTTATGTTACTTTATTACCGCCTTTTTCGACTTCGAGATTTTTGCAGATGTCGTTTTAAAGTCCCCTGATACCGAAAAAGTGGTTTTTGCTTCTTTTCTGCATTTTATGCATCTAAAATTGAAACTTTGTAGTAATCTTTCATATAATAGATATGCGAGGGCAGCTTTTTAGCTTTTACATACAACCAACTGAGGCGCTGTTGATATGTGTCACTACTGTTTTAGTAAAATTTGATTCATTTGGTTACAGTGAGTGTTTAAACAAAAGCAACTTTGTGATAAAATGGAATTTTCACGTCAAGATTTTCGTTGGATGCTATTCGACCATTTTAGTAAAGGCGTAACTCAACAACAAAGCATATAATCACTCTGTTCAACTTTTGGTAATAAAGCACATCAGCAAAAACTTGATTATACTCATATTAACAGGAAATTATGCAACAATACACTGGCTGGGTATTCTAAGATAAACCGAATCCCATAGAAGCCGCTCGCTTACGAAACACTTCCAAGAAATTGACCGCTTGTTATTTTTATTGTACTGGACATTCCTTCAAAGCCGTGTTTGTGAAACTTTTTGAAAGCGCGATCCCATTTGATAAGAACTTTGTTCACGGCTTCTTTTTTTGCCGTACCCAAATTTATATGTAGAAAATAGAACAACACCGCGCAATAAATTCAAAATACAACATGTGTTTGTTAACTTGCGGCATCTATTATCGAATAACGGAAGTGCTTTGTATTTTATTTCCCAGAACTTTCAGCATGGCCATACTAGATCTTTTTGGACTTTCTCGAGCCATTCGTTCGCCTTTATAATCAGCGAAATGCTAGCTGAGCTGTCATTTGCAAGTTGTGTACTGTGCGCAGTTACGTTCTATGTAATATTTATCATAGGTATAATTACAGTACATTTAAGCGTTTTAAATTAGTTCTTTGACATTTATTATTTTGCTTAATATGGATAAATTTTTAACAGTATTGTTAAAATCATCTACGTCCCAAAGTGGCAAGAATACGAAGTAAAACAAGTTGCACAGTAATGAAAATCTTAAATATGGGTTTATTATTACTTTCAATAAACCGAAATGTGTAGTTTGTGAGACGTCGATGTAAGTATGAAAACATCAACTGTAGCAATTATCCAGAAAAGAATGCTCCTTCTACAAGCAGCAAGGCAGTTCTTGTCATCAACAACTACTAATGAAAAAATGAGGTGTGGCCACCACACGACTTTCTTATACGTATGAGCGTTTCAAACTGTACAATTTTAAGAATTTTTTTAATATAAAACTTATTTAAAATCCTATTCTAAGTACTTTCATTGTCTTAATAAATCGTTATAGAATGCATACTTTGCAAGATATTATCAAAAAAGTGCTCCTCGCTAAGAGTAAAAGTGCTACTTCCGGTCCGAATTTTGAAATTTCATATATACAAAAAATATTGCAAATCCAGTTGTAAATACTTTTGTACTCTTGATAAATATATATAGAATGCATAACTTACGACATATTTGCAAAAAATCGCCATTCGATAAGAGTAAAAGTTGTGCTTCCGGTCGGAATTTTGAAATTTTTTTTATACAAAAGATATTGAAAATTATGTTTTAACTACTTTTATACCCGTAACGTACTTGTCTAAAAAGCATGACTTGCGAAATATTCGCAAAAAACTGATTTTCGATAAGACCTACTTCCGGTAGGAATTTCGAAAAACTTTTTAAATAAAATTATACTCAATTTTAATTTTAAGTATATATGAATTCTTTATAAATTTGTTTAAACTTAGTAGTTGACGAAATATTGGCAAAATTCGATTTTTTCGCTGAAGTAAACTGCTACTTCCGGTCTACCGATTTTACTGAAAAACTAATCAGATCTCAAGAGGGAGATTATACACGTAAATACAAAATTTGGAATTGATATCTACAGCGGTTTGGCCGCTATCGTGGTCACACACACACACACAGAGAGAGAGAGAGAGAGAGAGAGAGAGAGAGAGAGAGAGAGAGAGAGAGAGAGAGAGAGAGAGAGAGAGAGAGAGAGAGAGAGAGAGAGAGAGAGAGAGAGAGAGAGAGAGAGAGAGAGAGAGAGAGAGAGAGAGAGAGAGAGAGAGAGGGAGAGAGGCATTTTGTAAAAAATGAGGTGTGGTCACCACACGACTTTCTTATACGTATGAAAGTGTTACTTCCGGTCCGAATTTTGAAATTTCATTTATACAAAAAATATTCCATATCCAACTCTAAATACTTTTGTACTCTTGATAAATATATATAGAATGCATAACTTACGACATATTTGCAAAAAATCGCTATTCGATAAGAGTAAAAGTGGTACTTCCGGTCTGAATTTTGAAATTTTTTTTATATAAAAGATATTGTAAATTATGTTTTAAATACTTTTATACTCGTAACGTACTTGTCTTAAAAGCATGACTTGCGAGATATTCGCAAAAAACTGATTGTCGATAAGAGTAAAAGACCTACTTCCGGTAGGAATTTCGAAAAACTTTTTTAAGACAATTTGTTTCAAACTTAATTCTAAGTACATATGAATTCTTTATAAATTTGTTTAAACTAAGTAATTGACGAAATATTTGCAAATTTCAATTTTTTCACTGAAGTAAACTACTACTTCCGGTCTGCCGATTTTGCTCAAAATCTAATCAGTTCTCAAGAGGCAGATAATATTCGTAAATATAAAATTTGGAATTTATACCTATAGCGGTTTGACCGCTATCGTGGTCACACACACACGGACACACACAGAGAGAGAGACACACAGACACACAGACATTTTTTAAAAACCACTTTTTCGGTATCAGGGGACATCAAAACGTGGACATCTGCAAAAATCTCGAGGTCGAAAATTTTCATCATCACAATACTTCTTTATACTACGTATAAGAAAGTAAAACAGTAAAATAAATACTAATACTACTACATAAGTATTAAGTATATAAAGTATAAATCCAATGTCTGTCGTAATTATCATCAAAACTGAAATATAATATACATCATAACATATTACCCATTTGGTGCAATCTATTCAAAATATTAAAAGAACAAATAAGTAGTAGTGGATATATACGATAGAATGTACCTATATAGTTCCCATTGATAAGAGCAGGTAAAAAATTTACGCCGATCCTATGTAAATAATTCTTTCTCAATACTAGAGATGTTAAATTTCTTCTCTGTAAATGCTGCTAAAGAAAGATGTAATTTATCACATGTTGTAAATTCGGCTGAAAAATTATTTCTCGGGTTTAACCAATTAGGTGTTTGTGGGCGTATTCATTTTAGAATATTTAAATGTAGCATTACTAGCGGCCCCTAGCGGATTTTACTTGTCTATACTAAGTACCTTATGGCCTTAAGTTTCTTATCGATGACTGCTATTAAAACGACAATGAGTAACCGCCTGCAACTTGATAATATTTTTGTCTGTGTATCAAATATACAACCCAGAACCCAGATTCTAAGAAACAGGTACGTACTTGACATTCATATTTTTTAGTTAATAATTAAGTAACCTAGTATATAAAGATGTTATATATATTATTTATAATACAATAGAAAAAAGCAAACACCAGTTCCTAAACAAGACCTTCCTCCCTACGCCCTCCAGGGAGGTACGATCCACACTTTGGGATTTATTGCTTTAGAAAATCGAAGAGCAGATAATACTGAATAGGATATAATAATTTGATTACCAGAATGCATCGACGAAATCAGACAAAAGTAACCGAACACTTTGCATGATTTTTCGCCATGGCAGTGCCGGCTTTTACACAACACATCAAATAATTTGATTATTTGAAGGAAAAGAACGTCGAGGTAATGTAACATTGCCTATATTCACCTGACTTATCTCCCAATGATGTTTTTGTCCTCCCGAATGTCAAACAAAAAATTGGTGGACAGCATTATTCAGCTCAAGTAATTGTTAAAGCTTTCAAAAACCATATATTTCAGGTACTAACTTCATAGTGGAAAAAATGTTTCGGGAATTAGTTTGAATGCATACACAAGTGTATAAATCTTAAACACACATATTTTGAAAAAAGTACAATAAAACAGTTGTACTACGAATTGTTTTCTTTCTTAGTTTTTATAAAAACTAAACAAGCGCCCCCTTTTAAATAATTTAGAAGCCTCCATTCCACGTAAAACATTTTATGCGACTAATTAACATATAGGCAGGTGTATCAACGATCTCTCTTAATATTATTTTAATGTGTACTTCAGGAAAAAATAAAAGATGAATATAAGGCATATTTTCCTTTAATTAGTTATTGGCCTATATTAAGTATATGAAAAGTAGAATCACGTTTTCTTTAACTTCGCAAAATTACCTATTGGACTACATTTATTATTACATACCATTACGAAACTCATTGAAATTACGAATGCGTTACATTACAGTTCTACTTTATGTGAAGTACATGTCTATTGTGGAACATATTGAATGAAAGTCGCGTTTATTGTTCTGACCATGTCTCTTGTAAATATGTAACGGCTGCTGAATTTTAATGTTGGTGTCTCAGTGAATGAATGCACATAAATATATAAATTTATTGTTCATAGACCCGTATATTTTGTCGCTAATTATTACTTTGGCATTGCTACAGTAATATTTAATAGTAACCTTGATATCACCAGGATTATTTATTATTAGTAACTACCGTAAGATACACATGTCTATAACTGTACATGCTACTCGCTTCTGCATACTGCACATTTTGCTTTTTCACAATTGGTCTGTGATAATCTGAGTGGGTATTGGCGTGATTGATTGCCGACGCCAGGATATGAACTACTTAATGTACTAAAATGCTGTTAATCTTCAAAAATACCTTGGGCCCCCATACAACCTTTTTATCCATTTTATGTGCATATAAATTTATATCTGTAAAATACATATTTAAATTTCATCTACAACAATTTCGATGCATATATTTTAGATCGTCTGCTTTCTTATCCTCTTAGCTCCTGGAGCAAACATGGCAATTTTAGTTTCTGATTAACTATTGAAAGTTAATGATATAAGTTAAAAAAAATTATACGCACGTGACACTTAACACATTATCTTTGTATAATCAATAAAAATCGTAATTAAATTTATGAACCGAATTAAATAAAATTATATTTATTAGTATACTGTGTATAATTAAATCGACTCAGTCACCTTTATAATTTATGTGGGTGGAGAGATAAGTTAACGGAGCGATAGCAAACGTAAATGTCGTAAATGCCCCCATACAACCTTTTTATCCATTTTATGTGCATATATAATTATATCTGTAAAATACATATTTAAATTTCATCTACAACAATTTCGATGCATATATTTTAAATCGTCTGCTTTCTTATCCTCTTAGCTCCTGGAGCAAACATGGCAATTTTAGTTTCTGATTAACTATTGAAAGTTAATGATATAAGTTAAAAAAAAATTATACGCAAGTGACACTTAACACATTATCTTTGTATAATCAATAAAAATCGTAATTAAATTTATGAACCGAATTAAATAAAATTATATTTATTAGTATACTGTGTATAATTAAATCGACTCAGTCACCTTTATAATTTATGTGGGTGGAGAGATAAGTTAACGGAGCGATAGCAAACGTAAATGTGAATTAATAAAAAAAATATGGCATAAATAATGAATCAATATTTATGAATAAAAAAATTGGAATTAAGGACATTAAGACAAAACCAGTCTCTTCCATTCCATAATGCTCTAGTCCTACATCGGTCATACATTAAAGTAAGTCATTTTCGTATATGGGAAACCTACACATACTGACAGATTCCCCATTGCCCAGTCCCATCACCCCTGCCCTTTCCTAACGTGACGCACTATTCCAAGAACTTACCCAAATAACCGGAACCTTAATTCAAAACAATTACTCCGAAAGGAGCGAACACAACATCGAGACCACATTCAAGGCCCATACCAAATTATAAGATCTGATTTCCTCTATCAACATGAAGCAGCCTGTTAAATCCTTTGTCGTGTTATACAAGGTTATTTTTCGTAGTTAGGTCTATTTTTGCTGATCACAAAAGAAGCTGGTTCTCAGATTCACTTTAACACCAGAAAAATCCCATCCGAGTATTGCCATTATTACAGTAGCGAAATCTGTGAATTCATTGAAATTCAGAAGCACCTAAATAAACAAAGCGATTGTCACTGTCTCATTCACTAATAAATATATAGATAAACCAATACACAACCAACATAAGACATTTTATGTAACAGCTCTGAATCTGCCCTATTGGCTTGTGGACGAACCGTCGACAGATAACGAATTGCTTCAACTCAAAAACCAGAAAGTTGTACTTAGCAACTATTGTTCTAACATACAGCTAAGAATATCATATCGGCGTGTGAGGACTAGCCTAAGTCAATTTTTGTGAAAAATTAGCTTATGTCACCAAGCGATTCTTATCAAGACATTTCACGTGGTGACAAAATATCCTAAATTCTCTATCAGTAGTCCAGAAGTGGTATAGTTTCAAAAGTTTTAGCCTAAGTGTCAACAGCATTTTGGTTTGTGCATAAATAACCTATGTGTAGGAATTTGGATATAGGATATTTAGCATTAGTTTTTGTTTGGTGATATGTAGTTAAGTAAATTAGTTCTGAAGACGATCTTTATCAGAATCTAAGCTCACCATACTGAAGAAAATTCTAACTATAGTCGTAGTCATCATGGTGGTAGTATGTCATCATCTAGTGATTCTTGCAGAGATCCACTCAACGATGAAGCTATTGACGTGCAAGAGAACATCTCAAGTTTGAACAATAATGATTTGAATAACACTTCTAAAAATTATAAAGGTAACAATCCAAAAAACAAGTTCGGGATGAAAGTAAACAGAAAAATATTATTAAGATACTAAGACACACAGGAAACGAATATGTTTATTAAAAAAGTAATAAGAAACCGAAACGCATTTTGCAAGGGCCTTGTGTTAACTGCCGTTTAAATTGCTAATCTAAGATACCTATCGATGAAAGAATAATATATTTAAAGAATATTGGCATTTGGGACATACCGGTAGTAGCGTGATTACATAAGTCATTTTATATATTTTTTCTACTCCCAACTTTAATTGTATTATTAGATATGCTAAACCTGTACTTTAATGATGTCCATTACGATACAGATTTTCATTATGAAACAAGTTTATATCCAATAGGAATGCGACATTCCAATATTCAAACAATATTCAATATGGCGACTGCATGTCAGACAGATTTAAAAATTAATTAAATGTGACAGTTCTCTGCAATTTACAAGTAAGTAGTTAAAATTTGTGCTTTTTTGAAAATATAAACGGTAAAAATGAGGGATAATGAGAGTGAAATGTAAAATTTGACTCCAGCAGAAATTATGGAACAAGCCTTAGTAGCCACGAACAATTTAATACCAGCTAAATTCGCAGAAACGTACGGAAAATCTTACCCTCAATTTATGAAATGGAATGTTCAAAAAATAATGTTTTATTATGTGGTCGTAGAAAAAATAGTGTATGCAACTTGCATTTAATGGCTATTAAGACACTCGTATTCATTACAATACTCATTCTCTTGTCTTAATAACAAAATGCCTAAATGCTCATTGCATAATATACTATTAATAAGAAGTTTTCCCTTAATCGATAGCCACTACTATAGAAAAAATTCTACAAGTAAGTATTTGGAGACTTCACTACATAGCATAAATAAGATGTACGACCTATATAAGAATTGGTGTCACAGAAGAAGGTACATATTCAATCACAAATATAATCTATCTTTCTTTAGATCCAAGAAGGATCAGTGCGATTTCTGCCAGAAGTAAAAATAATTCCGCAATAATTTCTTTTATTATTTATTATTCCTGGGATCGGGACAATGTCGCGGAGATGTAGATTGTTGTGCTTAAATTTTGGGATTTTGTGACATAAGCTTCAATTAAAGGTCTGTCATCCTGATCGTCTTTTGGTATTGCTTCTATCTCCAAGGATATCCCACCTTATTCCTTGACTGCACCGTACTGACAATGACCAACGAGTTTGAAATACGTGTCTACGGTTGCTCTACAGCAGAATTTACCCAACGTTATTCTCTTTCTTGTTTTTTTAGTATCCGCAATAATCTTTTACAAAATACTAAAAAAAAATATAACATACTACCAGTACGACAGAATTAAGGTCTTCAAAAATTATCAAGAAAACACTACCTTCAGCTCATGACGTTTCGGTCTTGATTAAGACTTCATTAGACATTTATTTAATTAAAAAAAAATATTAATGAGTCATATTGCATTATATAAGGTAAAATTGAATATGAGTGGCAGCGCATTTGTAGTAGATATCTTGTGAACAATTTCCCGTCTTTGTGGCAGTATACGATATTATATATATAATAATAATACTTGTGAAACATACACATGTACAAATGTACATATATAATGTGTAATTTTCTTGAATTTAGCGGCATTTTTGAAATTTTTAATTACTGATATCATGGAAAAGAAAGCATTACTGAAGACTAATTGCTATTATAACGATTAGTTTCGTTCATCTCATCAGTTCAGTAATCAACGCTTCTGTCCATGTAATTTTTCGGAAGTTGTATATATAATTACCGACACGGTCTTAGTTGATATGAGATATAATTTCTTATTATCTCACTGTACAGAAGGACATATTAAGTAAATATGTATTTACCTTCTACCGATTTAATTCACATATCGTGAATCAATTATCGGAAGTGTAGGAAATCCTATTTTCATTCGGGATGATTAATATTAATTAGATATGTGGTTAATATTTGCATATTAAACACGTCTTTTTTCTTTGCCGTATCTATATTAATACTTGTGAAACATACACATGTACAAATGTACATATATAATGTGTAATTTTCTTATTAATTAATTAATATTCTTATTCGTATTAATATAGATACGGCAAAGAAAAAAGACATACTTAATATGCAAATATTAACCACATATCTAATTAATATTAATCATCCCGAGTAGAGTACTTAGGCCGGTTCTGGAACACCTCCTCCCCCTCTCACCCAGCTCCCCCTCACCCCCCCTCGCCCTAGTGGCGCCCTCTGCCAACCCAACTGATGTGGCGCCCCTCGCGGCCTCCAACCCAACTAAAAATTGCAGATTTCATCATTACCAACCCAACTAAAAATTGCAGATTTCATCATTACCAACCCAAATACCATGACGCCCTCTCACAGCCACTAACCAAGAAATGGCATCTCTCATGATTACCAACCTAACTAATGCAGCATCCTCTCACGGTCACTAGCCAAACTAAGGTGACGTCAGACAAAATGGCGGACCATCAAGATGGTCTTTGCTTCGAGAGAATTCCTGAATAAATTACCAGGCTTGCTATCGCGCTTCTCAATGTACTTCAAACAGGTCTAAACATGTTTCCAGCGGAAACCGCAACGGCTGTCTGCTTCTGTGATAGCCGCATGCGCAAAAAATATAAAAAGCGCCCCCTGATGGATACTACCCCAACTAAATATTAAATATATAAGAATTTCGAATGTAATATATCATCAGTATCAATTGCAAAGCGGTGTAGCACCTTCTATATAGTATAATGGCGGTGCAATATGAGAAATATGACAACTTTTTGTCTGCTAATGGTATTGAAATACCTATCATAGTGCGAGATTGGTTATTATCTTCAGAATTAACGCAAAGCGAGTGTTTATTCATAGCAGCATTCGCATATCAAAACATGCAATATTTTGATATCGATGAATTAATGAACGTTTTGGAATATTGTAACCCAAATATGACCCAACTTAAGAAGTTGTACATTTATAGTGAGTATGAATATATATGTGAACCTGATTAAGATCTTCATGCAGAAATTTGCGTATTCGACATAGAAACATCGACTGTGCTGACTTTAAATAAGAACATACCGAAGATGTTAATGAGTTGGTATCCTCAATATAATCATCCTGAATTGGACTATAATGACGAGCTGGCCGCGACTGGTGGTGGATATGTAATATTTGCCAGTCAGAAACATTTCGCAAGTAGCTAACATGTACAGACCCGCCTAAACATGTCTAGACTTGCTGGAAATACATCAGTCGACAATGTCCGTTGAAAGCAGGCGGAGGGCTCTTAGACAGAAGAAAGACTTGCTGAACATTAGAATTATGAGGTTTATATCCGAAATTGAAAAAATCAAATCTGATTTAGAAATGTATGCGTTGGTGACAAATATTAGTAAAATAAAGCTATAAAATGGAGAATATGGAAAAATATATGATTAGGTCTTTTGTTGTACACTTTATATAATTTTATAAATAAATATATGTAATATACATTATTAAATAAAGAGAATATAGCATCCAACATTTTTTCCTTAAAATACCCCTTTTAGATATATATAAAGTGCATCTCACTTAAAGAAATGCGTAGACATAGAAGTCATATTTTTTAATGCGACTATATATAAGAATAATGTTTTGCAGCTGAACGTTTATACCTTCTCACGATTAAAAACTTCTTATATTGCTTTATACAGGATGTTAGGATACAGATATGTAATTCACCTTAAATAAAAATGCGTGCATGTATAGAATTAATACTTTTTTATTTTTATATAATCATAATATACAGTTTTAATTAAATTACAAAACATTATCCTCGTCAATCCAGCTATTATGCGAATTATCGAACCCTAACCATTTTACATAAGCTTTTCCGTCCTTTACACGTAATACTTTTTCAATCAGATATACATCTTGTTACCTTTCAGCTTATAGGAATTACTCAAGATAAGGTTATTCGAATTACCTGAGCTCTTTTAGCTGTAGTACTCTAATACGGGGAGACGTGGCGTCCTTCCTTCAGGATGGCACTACACTTATTCACTGGGTGTTCCAGGATAGGGCTTATATTAGTGTCTGGAGTTAATGAAAGAGTTGTTTCAAACTACATGAATTTATTACCACAACTCGGTCACTAATAACAATAGCCACGCAGGACTATAAAGAAATGGCTTAAGGCAACACTAAATATTAAGAGATATATACATAGATTGAAATTATATACACTGTCTACTGAGACACCTTGACCAAAGGGCTAATGATCCCACACACAGGGGGATAATAAAAAGGGGGTGGTCGCTAAATACTGGCAGTTTAATAATAGAGAGAGATATTTGAGACACTCAGTTGGGGTTCTAGGGGATAAGGCTCCCTTCGGGGTACCTAGTCAATTAACGCCTAGAATGGGTAAGGCTGCCTTCGGGTACCAAACCAACTAACTACTTCTGAGTGACGTGACGGGGCTATCTTGAGATTGCCAACCTTGCAAGCTTAGGAATCAGTTCAGTACTTACGGTTGCAACAATGGGTACGATGTGAGGTCACTTTAGCCACACGTCACAAGTCACTGGGATGGTGTATCGGCACAGGTCTGACACTTGAATAACGATCCGTGGTCTGGATCTTTGTTGAAGCACTAAGTGGCACTCACAACTTCAACAACCTCTCGTATTTGGTTGGGTCACTTTGTTCAACAACCTCTCTTTTGGTTGGGTCACTTTGTTCACAGCCTCACTAACAGGTCACGAATGCTCCTTGGATGTTGGTTGAAGCACGCAACTGCTGTTGATTCGGACTCTTGGTCCTCCTCGTAAGTGTTCGGCTTATCCCTTTAAGGTCCTTCCTCGTCTTTGGGTATCTTCGGGTCACCTCGGAAACGTTCGGGTTTGCTTCGCCTCGTTCGTAGAAGCCTTCCTACGCCTTCGGGTATCTTCGGGTCACCTCGGAAACGTTCGGGTTTGCTTCGTCTCGTTCGTAGAAGCCTTCCTACGCCTTCGGGTATCTTCGGGTCACCTCGGAAACGTTCGGGTTTGCTTCGTCTCGTTCGTAGAAGCCTTCCTACGCCTTCGGGTATCTTCGGGTCACCTCGGAAACGTTCGGGTTTGCTTCGTCTCGTTCGTAGAAGCCTTCCTACGCCTTCGGGTATCTTCGGGTCACCTCGGAAACGCTCGGGTTTGCTTCGAGTCGCTTCGGCTTGCTCGTAGAAGTCTTCCTACGTCGTCCGTTATCCTCGGGTATGTTCGGCTTTGCCTCGGAAACGCTCGGGTTTGCTTCGAGTCGTTTCGGCTTGCTCGTAGAAGTCTTCCTACGTCGTCCGTTATCCTCGGGTATGTTCGGCTTTGCCTCGGAAACGCTCGGGTTTGCTTCGAGTCGTTTCGGCTTGCTCGTAGAAGTCTTCCTACGTCGTCCGTTATCCTCGGGTATGTTCGGCTTTGCCTCGGAAACGCTCGGGTTTGCTTCGAGTCGTTTCGGCTTGCTCGTAGAAGTCTTCCTACGTCGTCCGTTATCCTCGGGTATGTTCGGCTTTGCCTCGGAAACGCTCGGGTTTGCTTCGAGTCGCTCGTGGAAGCCTTTCTGCGCCTTCGGGTATCTTCTGAAACGATTGAGCACGTTTCAGAGATCTTCGGGAAACTTTTTCCCGGCTTCGGCTTTTCGTCGGATGCGTTTGAGCTCGCTCGTAATGTTCGGCTCGCTCGTAATGTTGTATCAACTCTGAAGTCACTTTGGCGAAAGTTCGGTTCTCTCCAGAGAAGGGGGCTGTTGTCGCTCTAAGTCTTTAGAGGCGACTAGATACTCAATAATAAAATTCTTAGTTTATATAACTTCTTTAACGACGTAAACAAATGACGCGGTTGCAGGTGTCCTTTCAAAAGACGCATTCTATTCGTCTGAATAACGAGTCTTTTGATTGGCAGAAGCCCTTGATTCTCGTGTAAAATATTTTTCACTTAATAAATTGTCGAACAAAATTAGTGGGTGGAGCCTGTGAGTCGTATTCAATTTATTTTCCACTTAGTGCATTGGTGAAAAATTGGTAGGTGGAGCCTGTGCGCGGTAAGTTCATCATTGGTCACAATAATGACTGTTTGGGTTGGTTAAAGATTTTCAGTATTATTATATTTATTAATACTGTTAGAAATATATGGGAATTTTGTGGGAAATGTGCATCGTCTGTTATGTTTGTTTATAACAATCTCATTCACGGATCGAAATGATTTTTAAGTCCGCACAATCTTAGTAAATATTAATTACAACAATATAGAATGTTTATTAGCTCAAATTTATCGCAAGCACGTCGTTTAATTCGTTTCCAGGAGACGGCAAGGATATAGATATAAGCGACCATAGAGACTTTATTTAGGTTAATTTTAATATGCTCAAACAAACCTCAAGCAACGTCGCTCCCGGGGAAGACGTTGCTTGAGGTTTGTTTGAGCACATTAAAATTAACCTAAATAAAGTCTCTATGGTCGCTTATATCTACACACGCGAAGGAGGGTTGTTTCGCGATTTGTTCTAAAAAAAAGGGGGGGAAGGTATACGATACACAATGGTTTTGGCTTTAACTCAGCCTTGAACACGTCGCTAGTTCACACCCAGGTAACGGTAGAGTAACAATTCGACCGCTCCCGGGGAAGACGCTGTTCGAGACCTGTTTAAGCACACACTAAATTACCTAAGTAAAGTCTCTACGGTCGCTTATAACTACACACGCGAAGGAGGGTGTTCGCGATTTGTTCTGGGGGGGAGGGGCGTACGGATGATTCACTGGGCGCTTCCAGTTGCTCCGGGTGGGCGGCCTGGGTCCTGTGTAGGAACCTCTTCAGGGGGCTCATTAGGTGGGGCTATGTCTCGTGGCCCGTGTGTTGGGGGAGCTATGTCTGGTGGCTCCTGGGCTGGGGCTATGTCTTGTGACCCGTGTGTTGGGGCCACGTTGGGTCGTCGCATGGGCCGTACCTGGTCCAAGTGAAACTTCACTAGGCGTGCGCCTGGACGCTCGACCCAAATAGCTGTAGGGCCGGCGTTTTCGACCACTGGGTACGGTCCCAACCAACGTGGTCCAAAAGGTTGGCCAGGGGGCAAGTGGGCTTTCACCATTACGAACTCGCCTGGCCTCGGTTCAAGTGGCATCGGGGCGTTGGCATTGGCATACCTTCGTTCCCGATACCTCAGTTCATTTGCGTGCATACGACGGGTTCGCTCTGCGGCGGGTTCAGGTGGGTTTACCTGCGGATCTCGCCATTCTCCGGGTCGATGCATTTCGAAACCGAACAGGGCCTTTGCTGGGGAGTACCCTGTTGCGGCGTTTTGTCGGCATCGCAGGTTAAACAGTACCTGGTCCAGCCTGTCATCCCACTGCTCGGGATTCTCGCCTTCCATCAAGACGCGAAGGCCCTTCTTCAGCTCCTGATTCCTTCTCTCGACAGGATTGGCTCGGGGGTGGTAGATAGGGGTGGTCCAGTGTAAGCACTGCCACTTTCTAAGGGCTGAGTCCCATGCCACCGAAGTGAATTGTGGGCCGTTATCGGACAAAATGGCCATTGGGTAACCAAACCTTTGGAACACCTGGGTCAGGAATTCGATGACGGCGGTACTGGAGGCGCTCTTCACTGCGCATGCTTCCGTCCATCGAGAGTACAAGTCCGTGATGACTATCCCGAACTTGTTTTTCCTTCGGGACTCGGTTAGTGGCCCCACAATGTCGACCGACACCACCTCAAACGGTTGTTTCGGTGAGTGTGGTCGCAACGGGGCTGGTGATTGGGGCGGTCCTCTCTTGAAGGCATTACAGATGCGGCAAGTCTTCACATGTTCTGCAACGTGGGTCTGGAGGTTATTCCAAAAGAAACGCTCTCGGATCGCTCGATGTGTCTCCTCCGCACCTGGGTGGCCGGCAGTGGGGTGATCGTGGTATTGGTGCATCACCCTCTCGCGGGCGGTAGGTGGTACCCAGATCAACCACTTCTCTCCTAATCGGTAGCGCAGTAAACCATCTCTGAAGGTTATGTTCGGGTGCTCCGGGGCGGCGGGGTCTCTGTTCAAGTTGGTCACCATCTCCAAGGCCTGCGGGTCCACTTGTTGTGCATCTCGAATGGTGTGCATCAACGGCTCGTCATCTTCTATGACGAATATTTCGTTCGCGGAGTGGGCTTCGGAATTTCCGGTGGCCTCGTAGGGAAGCATCCTCTCGATGTCCCCTAAACCAGCGGGCGTTTCGTCATTTCCGGGGCATCGGGATAATGCGTCCGGTAACTCGTTCTCCCTACCAGGAATATGTTCGATTCTGTAGGAAAACTCCTGTAGGAGTAAAGACCATCGCATTAGTTTAGACTTGGTCTCCTTGAATTGCTGGAGCCAAGTCAATGCCTTGTTGTCCGTTCGCAAGAGGAACGGCCTATCCTCCAGATAGGGACGGTAACGCTTAATGGCCCAAATAACTGCGAGGCACTCCTGCTCGTTAATGTGGTATCTCTGCTCAGCTTTATTAAATCGTAGGCTAGCATAGCTTACCACGTGTCTACGGTCATCATCCTCCTGGTAGAGGACGGCGGACGCACCTACCGCGCTGGCGTCGGTCTGCAGGCAGAACGGTCTTCCAAAATCTGGGCGGTAAAGTTTCAGAGGCTTTGATGCCGCCTCCTTCACGGCCTGGAAGGCACCCATTGCTTCCTGAGTCCATTTGTAGGGTCGGCTCGTGGATAGTAGGTCCGTGAGCGGGGCCATTATCCTAGAGCAATCCTGGATGTAGTCTCGCAACCAGTTTATCAGCCCGAGGAACTTGCGTAGGCTTTTCCGGGTACGGGGCGGCTCGGCGGCCTGGATCGCCTCAATATGCCCGGTCTGTGGATGGTTTCCTTCCTCGGTCACTACGTGCCCTAGGTAATCCAGAGTTGGGCTGGCGAAGTGACATTTACCCAGGTTTAGCTTCAAACCGTGTTGGGCCAATCTTTCAAAGACCAATCGAAGGTGCCTTTGATGTTACTCCACGTTTTCGGAATATACAATGATGTCGTCGAGGTAGGCTATGGCAAACTCACGGAGGTATCCCACAAGTACTTCTTGTACCATGAGTTTCTGGAAGGTGGTCGGTGCGCCTTTAAGACCAAACGGCATGACGTTAAACTCGTAAGCTGCTCCATCCGGAGTAGTGAACGCCGTATACCGCTTAGAGTTCTCTTCCATTGCCATTTGCCAATAGCCATTCCGCATATCGAGCGTGGAGAACACCTTCGCTGTTCCCAAGTCTTTGAGTGACTCCTGGATGGGAGGCAGGGCACTGGTCTCATCCTTTGTCCTACTGTTCAGCTTGCGGAAATCCACGCAGAATCTCGGCTCCCCAGTTTTCTTACTAACGATGACAATCGGCGAACTGTAATTGCTATGGCTAGCGCGGATTACGTCAGCTGCAAGCATTTTGTCAATCTGTTCGGCGATTACACGTTTCTTGGCTGGTGAGTATCGATATGTGGGTATTCTTACCGGTGTGTCATCGGAGAGCCGGATTTCATGTTTCGTAGTGGCGGTAGTTGTGACAGCCTCTCCTTCCTCGAAAAGTTCCCCGAAATAATTCAAGGTTTGTTGGAAGGTCTGCTTATCCGCTGCCGTCCACGTGGTGGTATCCGTCTCTGTATGTATGGTTCCGGTAGGGCGTTTCCGTGGACCTCTCGCAGTAAAGTGTAAGGTCTGTCTCCCTTCCTTGCCCACATGCATGCACCTCCTTGCCATATCAATGACTGCCTGGTGTTCCGTGAGCCACGGGCTCCCCAGGATGATGGCGGCTCGCATGTTCGGCACCACTGTCGCAGTGCACGTGAACTTATACTGACGAGAGGAGGCCTTCAGTGTGCCTTCGTGATGAGCCTGGAAGGTGGCCTCTTTGTGGATCCAATTGAACGTAACCGGTCGTGTCTCTCTAGCTCGACCCGTCATATATTCTGGCCTCATGAGGTTCTTGGTGGCAGCTGTGTCTATCAGTGCCACCACCTCTTGGCCGTTGACTTGCAGTCTAATGGATGGCGTGGATCCTTCGCCATCCATTGTGGTGAGGGCCGTCCCCGTTACTGCGGTGGAGCGGCCCCTTTGTCTTCCCCCTGGTTCTGTTGGGGACGTGGGTGGCGTACGGCGAATTCTCTCGGCTGCTTCGGGCAGTCCCGATTCATGTGCCTCCCTGGGCAGAACCAACACCTCGGAAGGGTTCGTCCCTCAAGTACACGAGGCTCTTGGTTCCTGGACGCTACCTCAGCTGTTGTATCAACTCTGAAGTCACTTTGGCGAAAGTTCGGTTCTCTCCAGAGAAGGGGGCTGTTGTCGCTCTAAGTCTTTAGAGGCGACTAGATACTCAATAATAAAATTCTTAGTTTATATAACTTCTTTAACGACGTAAACAAATGACGCGGTTGCAGGTGTCCTTTCAAAAGACGCATTCTATTCGTCTGAATAACGAGTCTTTTGATTGGCAGAAGCCCTTGCTTCTCGTGTAAAATATTTTTCACTTAATAAATTGTCGAACAAAATTAGTGGGTGGAGCCTGTGAGTCGTATTCAATTTATTTTCCACTTAGTGCATTGGTGAAAAATTGGTAGGTGGAGCCTGTGCGCGGTAAGTTCATCATTGGTCACAATAACGACTGTTTGGGTTGGTTAAAGATTTTCAGTATTATTATATTTATTAATACTGTTAGAAATATATGGGAATTTTGTGGGAAATGTGCATCGTCTGTTATGTTTGTTTATAACAATCTCATTCACGGATCGAAATGATTTTTAAGTCCGCACAATCTTAGTAAATATTAATTACAACAATATAGAATGTTTATTAGCTCAAATTTATCGCAAGCACGTCGTTTAATTCGTTTCCAGGAGACGGCAAAGGTAACAATCTTTATGTTTAGTTTTCTGCAATTCATGTTCGTAGAAACAACCCAAAATCGGATCTCCATTCATATCCTCCAGCATATATGTTGGCGGATTTGTAGCATTAGCTTTAATAATCTTGAACAATTCACTACCCCAGTTCCTGAGATAGCCTTTCGAGAAAACACTTTTGAATTTACTTATCCGCACGATGTCACCAACTTTATATTTCCGCTTCACAGCTGTTTGCACATCATTGTAGATAGTAGAAAGCAGGAGCTTCTCATTCTTTTTAGTCACACCGCAAGGTCGCATTTTAATTGTTCGATGCTTTGTTTTATTATACGTATCAGTCACGGAGGGTAAAATATCTATCCACTTATAGCTACCTCTCATTGTAAATTCCTTATATAATCTACCCTTTAGCGTACGAATAACAAAAAACTCTTTACCATTGTCGGACTGTATATTTTTCGGCTGTCGAGTGTCTTGTAGAATGCCTTCCATAGCATTACATACATCCAGACCGGTTTTCGATTTAAGGGGTCGAGTCCATAAAAATTTCGAGAAACAGTCTATAACCACAAGTATATATCTATACCCGCCATTCTCTCGAGCATGAGGTATAAATTCGGCCAAGTCAATCTGCCAAACATCGTCAAACCCTCTAATAATGACGCGACGTCTGGGAAAGTATCTACGAGCCGGCCTATGCAGCTCATCAACTAAATGACGCTTAATACTATTCATAATTAACAATTATTGTTCAGCGTGTTAATACATCATGTAGGTAGAACAATGCGATGGTAAATGAATTAAAATTATGTTTCGTCTCTATGGTCTTGCGAGCGGTCGGGGTGGTGGTGGTGGTTGTGGGGGTGGGGAATTCCCTGATTTCTTTTCAAGTTTTTTTCTTATAGCTTCCAGTTTAGCATTGAGTTTAACCTCAATTCAACTCTCAACACTTTTTTCCATTCGATACAGCTTTTGATTAGTTTCAGCTTGTAGAGTATTTGCACTAACTTCGACAATCCCTTTGATTGTATCCAAGTTAACGCCCTTATTTAAATTATTTTCCAGTGCAAGTATTTCACCATCCAAATCCTTCTTAATTTTTTCAATCTTATTACTAACTTCAGAATTTGTAGCATGGTTTTTTCTTAAAACATCAAATTTAGCATCAATCTTCTTCTCAACACTAGCTTGCATCTGGTTTAATTTTCCATTAATCGACTGTTGCACATTATTTACACTAACATTAACAATACCCTTAAATATATCCAAATTAACAGTTTTATTTAAATTAGTTTTAAATGCATTCAAGTTCTCATCCAATTCCCTCTTAATTTTATCAATCTTGTCACTAACCCAGGTGGTTGTTGCGAGATTGTTCCTTAAATTGTCTAATTCATTTTCGATTCTATTCTCAACAGCAGTCTGCATATGATGTATGATATCACTAATATCCTCAGCCACTTTGGAATTTGAGGCGTCTATTTTTATTTGAATATCACTCACCACATTATCAATCCTTAGATCTATTACGCCAAGTATTCTAGATAGGTGACGCTTATTAGCAGAATCCTGATCGTGTATAGGATCTGCTACACGACAAATACGTTTACCGCCAATATCAACATCACCTTCCTCTGTTAATGGCAGAGATGGCTTTTGACGTTTAACGCTAGCCTTACTGCTGCTAAGATATCGGCCAAATTTGTCTACACTCATGACGATACTGAGGAAAAGAATGAGAGTATTAAATATTTATTCAATTACGCCGCATTCTTTAAGCTCCTCGATGATGGACTGCATTTCATTATGGGTACTTTCATTGCCAGAATCCCGAGAGGCCTTCAAAAGTTTAAGACGATCCACGAGCTCGTTTATGTCGTTCCAATAGACGTATTGATATCTATCATTGGTGTTGGAAACAAGCATGCTGCCTATATGTCCGCCAGACCATGTTTCTGAAGTCGAACTGGAATATTTAGCAAGAAGATGTTTTATTATTTCACGCCATTTGTGGCCTCTAGTCCCCCTCAAGTCATTTTTGGGTTGGAACAGTTTGCGATGCACATTGGTTTCGTGTAAAATATCATAGTAATGTGATAAATCCTCCTCATTATATCTACTTGGTCTAGTCTTAAATATTAATTCATAAAGACCATGAGAACCCGTAAACAGCTTATTATTGATTATTATGTCTTTACCATCTAGATATAATGTATGCCCACCCAATTTCAATCTATTTGTTTCGGGTTCGAATGTAACACCATACGTTGTATCATATACATTGCTTGTATCTTGAAAAAGACCTCGCACAAACTCTCTCGGTAAAGGATTAAGATCTCCATAAAACGTGTTATGTGAATGCGGATCCTCTTCCACCAATGGATTAGACTGCTCATCGAATGGATTAATCGAAGAGCTCTTTTCTATCTCTTGTTTTTTTATCAGCTTTCCTCTATTTTTCAAAGTGTTTGTAATATTCATTATGGGCTCCTTAATTGTTTGTGTTTCCTGCTTTATTGTCGTGCTCAAACCTTCTAGGTTCTCAGTAATGGGCTTAAACATTTTTCGTATTAAATAATCCTCATCGGAACGATTAAGCTTCAATTGCATATACTTATTCCTAATAACTTTACTTGCCTTAATAATATCACGCTTCAATTTCTCATAATCCATTTTTCTACTATTAACTGCCTGCCTGCGCATGATTATTTGCAGACAGATATATATTAACTGAATAAAATGAATAATTCACCAGCATATATAGCGATCAAAACCCTTCCTATAACGACCATTATGCAAATCACTATCCTTGTCTATCACCAGGAATCCGTATTTATCTTTCCAACACTCACCACAAACCGATTTAAACCGCTCAAATGACATGTCAATTCCAACATGATCGTTGTAAATATGTTGTAGATTCGTATTATCCTGCTTAAATAATACCAAAAAATTAGCATTATCCCTAACTAGCTGTTTCGGAATACTAGTATAAGTTTGACATAAATAAAAGCTATCAACACACTTATGTCTACCCATACAAAAATATTTTCTAATATTGTTTTGCTTATCGCACGCCACATCGTCAAAAATAAATATCGAATTTCTCTCAGCCTCCATGGGGTCTATTATATCATCATTCTCCTTACAAGGAAAATATTTCACATCTTTAACATTATTTAAAACATTCTCCAACAGCTTATATTTAGCTTCATATAAAGACTTGGAATAAATGTATACGTTTTCGAACTTGAGACCATTTTCATTGAATAATAACGATAGCATGAGATTTGTTTTCCCAGAGTTTGATGCACCGCAAAGTAGTGCTCTAATGGAGTTCGGTAGTAGGCTGCTATGTTTCCGAAATTTACCCTTTTCATCAACGTCCAAATCCAAGTTGATTATTTCAAGTGCATCCTTCTGCTTCACAAGTCTCATGGTGAATGAATTATATATAAATTGTCGGATGTTTATAAAGCTAATTCATTTCGATGCTAACTTTTAAAGAGGGCGGAGGTGTCGTGAACTCGATAATCAACAAGTTGCCTATAGAGCTCCACCTGCCAGGTGGGTACATGTATTGTGGTCCTGGTACAAAGCTCCAGAAACGTTTAGCACGAGGTGATCCCGGCATTAATCCATTGGATGCGGCTTGTCGGGAACACGATATCGCATATTCACAACATAAAGATTTAAAAGATAGACACGAGGCAGATTTAATATTGCAAGAAAAAGCTTGGAATCGTGTAAAGTCAGCAGACGCAAGTGTTGGTGAAAAGACAGCAGCCTGGTTGGTGACTAACGCAATGAAGGCCAAAAGAAAATTTGGTATGGGGTATCAATTATAAGGTTATTTTTAATAATTTAATGGTGTAAATTTTATTGAATATTTTATTGAATATTATTTTTATATACAATTAATCCAGGGTGCGTCAAAGTATTTTATTTGTATTTAGTAGCTTCTTTATATTGTTTTTTTTTCTTTTTTTTAAATTTTTAGGTGCGTAAATTTATATTATTAAATTGATTATTTTATAAGGTTTTAAAGGGTTTTATCAAAAAGTATTTTTAGTTAAATATACGCGGATCATAGTTTTTCTACCACTCTAAAATTTTATAGAACTTTTAAAAATTGCTTTTCTCAATTATAAGGCTAGCGAATCAGTCAAATAAATTAGCAATTTAGATATATTAAAAATTGGGTTTCAATAGCTTTTTATTCTTTTAAATTTATTATATTAATTATTTTTAATTCGCTTTTTCATAGAATGAATTGCATCATATGTGGCAAGTCCTTCACCCGGCGCGACAACATGAAGCGACATGTGAATACCCTCCACCGCAATTTTGTTTGCGGTATTTGTGGGGAGGGTGTGGATACATGTGAGCATGTTGCGGGACCGCCTAAGAAGAGGGTTAAAGTAGATGTTGCACCACCCACAAGTTCTAATAGACCTGTGGATGCTGCGCCATCTACCAGTCGAGATGCGCCTCAGAGAAGCTGTTGTGGGTTGATGTTCCCTAATAATTCTCTATATAGGGGACATCTTCGCACACAGCAGCATTTGAATAGCAATACATTTATGCTGCCAGATGGAGTGTTCAAAATTAATTCATCATTTAAAAGCCGGGTCGCGAGTTATAAAATTTTAGGTGATGAAAGTGCTGACATCACAAATTTTTATCGAACTTGAGAACTAAAGTGTGCAGCCTGATTAACGATGTTCTAGCCAAGGTTGTATCGGGTATTAAGGTGCAGTTAGAGCTATTTGCTCATTATGCTAAAACCGTAGCTGATGAGGAAATAGTCGACTTAAAGTCCTTCAATACTCGGTACGTCATTGTCACCGAGTCTTCAGACTTAGAGGATGTTTTTGATCAGGCTGCTGCCATCATAAAATCGAAAGCTGAAGAGTTTTCGGATAGGGGGAGCAATTGGACACTTAAGATGGTCTCGCATTTAGAGGTTAACATCAACAGCTACCAACCTCTTGGGGGATCATCTTATTTGGAACTACCACCCTCTATTCGAAACAAGAAAGCATGCATCAATATTAAGAACTCGGACGATGCTTGCTTGTGTTGGTCGATTGTAGCAGCACTCCACCCGGCAAACATGGCTGTACATAGAGTTAGTAGTTATCCTCATTACTCCAGCGTCCTAAATTTAGAGGGTATTCAATTCCCGGTTAAAATTAAAGATATTTCAAAAATTGAGAATATGAACAATTTAAGTATTAACGTTTACGGTTTGGCTATTAATGATGAAACAAAAAATCATGAGGTGGTGGGGCCAATTCATTTCACTAAAAACAGAAAAGATATCCACATCAATTTACTCCTAATTGATGATGGAAAAAGAGCCCATTATGTTTTAATTAAAAATCTGTCCAGGCTAGTCTCATCTCAAATCAATAAACATGATCATGAAGCTCACATCTGTGATGGGTGTTTAATTCATTTCAGAACATCAGAAAAATTAAGCGCCCATCAACAACACGATTGCAACCATGTGTATACGGTACTACCCTCAACCGACGCGCGTAAAACAAAATTTGGAGATATGCTACCCGAAAACATTTTACGTTTCGATAGTCACCATAAGAAAATGTCCGTTCCGTTCGTCGTTTATGCGGATTTTGAAAGTATTCTCCAACCGATTCACACATGCAGCCGTGATCCAGCTAGTTCGTATACGAATAAAACATTCAAACACGTTCCCTATAGTTTTGCATATCAAATTGTATGTTCGTTTGATGCAAAGTTGAATAAATTTGTCACGTATGCCGGTTTAGATTGCTCAACGGTGTTTGTCCAAAAATTGATAGAAGATGTTAAGCTAATCTATGAAAATTATTTAAAGACTATCGTGCCGATGAAAACTTTAAATAATAGCGAGCGAAAATTATATAATGAGGCCGTGATTTGCCACATTTGTGAGCTGTCTCTCAACGGAGATAGAGTGAGAGATCACTGCCACATTACGGGAGCGTTTCGAGGGGCCGCTCATTCTAATTGTAATCTAAACTTCAAAATTCCTAAATTTGTCCCTATCTATTTTCATAATTTGAGCGGGTATGATAGCCATCTATTTTTAAGAGATTTGGCACAACAAAATTTAGATATTGACGTAATTCCTATTAATAAAGAAAGATATATCAGTTTCAGCGCGAAAGTTTTGGTTGGTGACTACACAGATAAAAAATCGGGCGAGAAAAAAAATGTTTATATAAAACTACGGTTTTTAGATAGTTTTCGATTCATGGCGTCTTCTATCGATAAGCTTGCACAAAATTTGAGCCCGCAAGACTTTGTCAATGTTAGGCGGGCGTTTCCACTAGATTCACATTTCCATTTAATTAGAAAGAAGGGTGTATTCCCCTATCAATACATAGATACCTTTGGGCGATTGAACGAATCGACCTTACCGGCAAAACGCGATTTTTTTAATTCATTAACGAATGTTGATATTTCGGATGTTGAATATCAACATGCGCAAACTGTATGGAATACGTTTGGATGTCAAAATTTATTAGAGTACTCAAACTTATATTTAAAATCAGACGTTTTACTTTTGGCCGATATTTTTGAAAATTTCAGGAAGATTTGTCGGGATACATACAGTCTGGATCCGGCTCAATATTATACCAGCCCGGGCTTGTCTTGGGATGCTATGTTGAAGCATACCAAAATTGAGCTGGAGCTACTCATAGACATCGACATGCATCATTTTGTTAAGCAGAGTATCAGGGGTGGGTTGTGTCAGGTATCATTGCGGCACGCTACAGCAAATAATAAATATATGCCTAATTATGATGCGAGTGCTCCTAGCTCGTATTTAGCTTATTGGGACGCGAACAATTTGTACGGGTGGGCAATGTCGCAGTATCTACCATTCGGTGGGTTCAGTTGGGCTAGTCAGGATGAAATTGGCAATCTAAATATATCTGGGGTCGCTGATGATTCGCCGATTGGCTATTTTTTGGAGGTAGATGTCACGTATCCTGTAACTTTGCATGATGAGCATAACGACCTTCCTTTTCTGCCCGAAAACATGGTGCCTCCCACGTCTAAATTTCAGTATAAAAAGTTGGTCGCGAATTTACAGAACAAAGAGAAATATGTCATACACTATCAAACGTTAAAGCAAGCATTACATTTCGGCCTTAAAATCACCAAAATTCACCGCGTTTTAAAATTCAACCAGTCAAACTGGCTTCAAACTTATATCGACCTAAACACCAGCCTACGTCAGCATGCTAGGAACGATTTTGAAAAGGACTTCTACAAGCTTATGAACAACTCCGTATATGGTAAAACCATGGAGAATGTTGATAAGCGAGTAGAAGCCAAATTGGTCACACGTTGGGAGGACCATGGCAAAAGTCGCGGGGCTGGTAGTTTAATCGCGAATCCGAATTTTAAAAGTGTTAGTATTTTTTCCGAAAACTTTGTGGCTGTCCAGATGGGGAAGCTGAAAGTCGTATATAATAAACCTATTTATATCGGCTTCTCCGTCTTGGAGCTATCAAAGCACCTGATGTATGACTTTTTCCACAATTTTTTGAGACGCGTGTATGCAGAAAAGGTCCGTCTGTGTTATATGGATACTGATAGTTTTATCTTAAAAGTAGAAACAGACGATATATACAGCGACATGAAAAAAAATATATCAAAATTCGATACATCGAACTTTTCGGCAAATAATGTCTACAACATAGCACCTCAAAACAAGGCTGTTTTAGGTTTATTTAAAGACGAAAATGCGGGTAATATAATGAGTGAATTTGTCGGATTGCGCGCAAAAATGTATGCCTTAGAGGTTGAGGGTAGGGAGATTAAAAAGGTTAAGGGTGTTAAAAAGAACGTTGTGCGGGATGAGATTAGTCTGGCAGATTACAAACACTGTTTATTGAATAATGATATTTTATTAAGAGAGCAAAATCTTTTTCAAATCAAACTACATGAGATTTATACCGTCAAGCAAAATAAATTGAGCCTATCACCTCACGATGATAAACGCAGGGTTAATGAGGATGGCGTTCATACTCTCGCCTGGGGGCATTATAAAATCGACTCACCAGCTCCTTAGATGGTCGCTGCACATGCCTCGGGTGCAGCTGCTCTACCGCTTCAAATTGGGTAAGTACCCCCACCCTTTTTTGTGTAAGTACCCCCACCCTTTTTTGTTTGCTTCTCACTGTAATTTTCTCCCACTAAATCAGTATTAGTTTGTTTGCATTCGAGTTCACACATATTCTTTAACCTCTAAGATTAAAATGGAAGCTAGTAAGAATACAAAATTATTATGTACATAAACTTATATCTATATATTTTTTAATTATTTTCAGAAACTTATAATGAATTTATTGGTGATTCGCTTAAAATGATTGATGATAATATCGTTAAGGAAAAACAACTGATTGGGCAGTCATCATACTTCCTCAACAAATGCGGTTCGAAATGCGTGAATATCGGCCTTAGTCCGGCGGCTGGATTCGTGCCCATCATCCAGATTCGATCGCCTGCAAGCTGTGTATTCTTCACATTGGATGAGTGGGAAGAATTTTGTAAGACGGAAGGTTGCAGTCCGAATCATCAAATTCGAACGTCAACATTTAGAGATACTAGCGTAATTGTATTAAGCAGTCGCAATCAGCAGCTGGTATTATCCTCCGATACCTATAGCAATTTGTTTAATTTGCGACTGCTCATTAAGAGTAAATTAGAATTTTTAGTAAATAGTAATTTCATAACATTTTATAAAATGATCTTAACCGCCTGCATGGCATTAACTGGAGATTTATATACGAATGTATCAAAATTACTTGTTGATCATTGTAATTCATTTAACGCTTTCCTTATGATGGAAGTGCTACATATTAGTTATAATTCGCTTTACTATGACTTTGAAGTTATGAAGCTTGTAGATAATGTTAATTTAAAATAATATTGTTAATTTATAAATAATAATAAATAAATTGTTTTCTTAAAAAATATATTGTTTGTTTTATTTTATTTTATAAGTAAGATATACATTTCATGCATGCGGCTATCACAGAAGCAGACATCCGTTGCGGTTTCCGCTGGAAACATGTTTAGACCTGTTTAAAGTACATTGAGAAGCGCGATAGCAAGCCTGGTAATTTATTCAGGAATTCTCTAGAAGCAAAGACCATCGTGATGGTCCGCCATTTTGTCTGACGTCACCTTAGTTTGGTTAGTGACCGTGAGAGGATGCTGCATTAGTTAGGTTGGTAATCATGAGAGATGCCATTTCTTGTTTAGTGGCTGTGAGAGGGCGTCATGGTATTTGGGTTGGTAATGACGAAATCTACCATTTTGGGCTGGCGACCATGAGGGGGTGCCACATCGGTTGGGTTGGTAATGATGAAATCTGCAATTTTTAGTTGGGTTGGCGGCCGCGAGGGGGCGCCACATCAGTTGGGTTGGTAATGATGAAATCTGCCATTTTTAGTTGGGTTGGTAATGATGAAATCTGCAATTTTTAGTTGGGTTGGAGGCCGCGAGGGGGCGCCACATCAGTTGGGTTGGTAATGATGAAATCTGCCATTTTTAGTTGGGTTGGTAATGATGAAATCTGCAATTTTTGGTTGGGTTGGAGGCCGCGAGGGGGCGCCACATCAGTTGGGTTGGCAGAGGGCGCCACTAGGGCGAGGGGGGGTGAGGGGGAGCTGGGTGAGAGGGGGAGGAGGTGTTCCAGAACCGGCCTAAGTACCCTACTATCCCGAATGAAAATGGGATTTTCTACATTTCCGATAATTGATTCACGATATGTGAATTAAATCGGTAGAAGGTAAATACCTATTTACTTAATATGTCTTCTGTACAGTGAGATAATAAGAAAATATATCTCATATCAACTAAGACCGTGTCGGTAAGTATATATATAACTTCCGAAAAATTACATGGACAGAAGCATTGATTACTGAACTGATGAGATGAACGAAACTAATCGTTATAATAGCAATTAGTCTTCAGTAATGCTTTCTTTTCCATGATATCAGTAATTAAAAATTTCAAAAATGCCGCTAAATTCAAGAAAATTACACATTATATATGTACATTTGTACATGTGTATGATTCACACGTATTAATATAGATACGGCAAAGAAAAAAGACGTGTTTAATATGCAAATATTAACCACATATCTAATTAATATATATATATATATACTACGGTTTGTCTACGGTTTGCACTACAGCGGAATATACCCAATATTCTCTTTTTCTTGTTTTATTTTAAGTATCCGCGATAATTTCTTTATTGATTATATATATATATATATATATATATATATATAAAATATAAAGTATATTACAATTCTTTGCCAAATATACAAATGTATTGAAAAATTCAAAAGATTCTTGGTAGTAGTGGCATACAATGAAGTAAAAGTAATAACAATATGACAACTGGTTGTCAATTAGAAAACAATGACAAATATAAAATGCAAATCACAATGTATAATTGAAAATGTAATCAAATAAGCAATAGGACAGTCGAGATTACTTATATAGTCACATCAAAAGGCTTGGGATTTACCACAAACTGTTCAGTCAATGCAATTATACAAATAACAACGACGCAACTATGTAATGAAAAATTAAGAGTAGAACTGTTGATATTATAACAATATAGAATGTAAATCAGTCATGTATATTTATATATATATATGGTTTCCTTCTTTTTTTGGCGTTTTTTAGGTCGACTTGTGAATAAAACAAAGGCGTTGTTATGCCATTGTTTTTATTTTATAACAATTATTTTTTTCCCATTACATGTTTCGGCCTAGCGGGCCTTTTTCAAATGGCCCGCTAGGCCGAAACATGTAATGGAAAAAAAAATAATTGTTATAAAATAAAAACAATGGCATAACAACGCCTTTGTTTTATTCACAAGTCGACCTAAAAAACGCCAAAAAAAGAAGGAAACCATATTAATATACAAGGCCACTGAAAAGAAAAATACCCTCATATATATATATATATATATATGATGAGAATGATTAGAAATTATCTCTCAAGCTTGCAAAGATCGTCCCCGAAACTATATATACAAATTTCGGTAGATAGGAAAACGAACACATTACAGTTGCCGAGCTGACGAGTGTTCACGTTGTAGTGGTTAATGAAACTAATGCATATGTGTTAGTCCTCGGAGTGGTGTGTTTCTTTTCTTTAAAATCATTAACATTTGAATAATGCAAGTAATTATCATCAATTAATTAATACGCCGCTAAATTCAAGAAACTTCTCACATATTTAGATATATACGGCAAAGAAACGAATTATATGTGTTTAATATATACGTTAAACACATATAAAATATTAATTATATATATATATATATATATATATTGAACTGGTCTTGTATCTTAGCCAAGACCAGTCAAATATGTAAAATATGATTATTTAGATTTTCGTTCATGTTTTAAAAAAAATTACTTTTGGACGAACCCTCGTACATTATGGTTAAAATAATTATTGTTGAATTGGGCATATAATTAAGGTCAAATGCGCATACAATGTACGCAGACTCGCACCACACATAGCAAAAATATAAAACATTTTGTATCCTGCTCATTGGTTTACTTATAAAAATGTTTGCTTTGGGTCGACAAATATGGCCATTGCAAAAGTATGATTTATAATAAAAATCGACTAAAATTGTTAAATTTGCAAATTAATAGGGATACTTCAATATCAATACTTGATGTATCATAGGTTTTTGTAAGCAAATGGAAATGTAAAGACCGTGGAAAAAGCAATAGCATCTTTTTGAAAAACATGTCAGTCAAACGCGAATGTCATTTAAAAAAGTCAAATATCTCCCTAATTCAGTAAAGAAACAAACTTTTGGGTACAAACATATTGAACCAAAAGCCCTTTACATATTCAAGTACTGTACAAACAGGGCATGAGCATTATTAAGATTTCACCACATGTTTGAATATAGGTTGTCAAAAATCACCATTAAATAATTTTAATTTTTATAAATGAATTTTTGTCTGGTAAAAAGATACGGAAATAAAATAAAAAGAAAATGTACTTAGTAGTTAAGAAAACATTTGTAAACGCGGTATAATTAGAGATGCACATATCGATTATTGTTAGAGAAATCAAACATTATAAAAAGCGATAATTTTTATGAGCATGACTGTACTAGAATATCAAAGAGAGTAAGTTAAGGTTTTCAACATGCGTTTAATTGTCAAACACCAGAATTCTAAATTTGTATATAGGAGAAATAAATTTCAAAAGACTTTATAGATGCAATAAAATCGCAAAACAATGGGGTTTGCACTTTGAAATGAACGGATAATTGTCGGCTTGATTGAATTTTGTTGGTTGCCTTGACAACCACCATACAAACATGAGATTTATATAAAAGGCAGTACCTGAATACAAACAGGAATTCTTCTACAATAACCAGCCAGTAAGGTTGTGAAAAAAAAACAGTTCCTTCAAGTTAACCAACCAGTTAGGTTGGGTATGAACAGTGCCTTCAAAATAAACAACCAGTAAGGCTGTTCTAAATATTCGCGAGCATCCCACATCTGTGTAACAACGTGCGGTAGGCTCATATAAAGTGCGAGTCAGTGTCACTTCGAACTTAAGTCCATCCTGTGTTTAAATATTGGACAAACCCAGGGATTGAAATAACGTACTGGAAATAAACAAATAATCAACAAGGACCTCAACTACCAAGGGATTAAGGAATACGTACCTGCCTATCTACTACGAGTCTACTCATCTGTACGCAGAGCCACCAAGACGACCAACCTGGACAACATATCAAGGGAATCAACACGGAGGAGCAAGGCATACCTCCATCTACGAGCACCTGTGGACCGACATCCAAGAACGACAGCAGTACCTGCACCCTTTCCAGCCAGCCAACTTAAAGTTAAACAAACAAGAACAGTATGTAAAGTGACAATTGTATAATTTCGTGTTCATTAGAAGGAACCAAGATAAACTTGTAAATGACTGATAATCAAGTCAGACTTAATTGTAATCCGAGTTTTTTTACCAAGACTAAACGTTCATTTCTCACGTAGCCCGTTTCAAATAGTACATAATAGCCGGATATATTTAAATATTTAACCTATAATTCCATTCCCGTTCATGCATTTTAATTAGACCACATACAAAACGTAATACGTACGTGTCATATTAGTTTTTTTTCTTTGACGAAGATTCAGGACATCATATAGAATCCTAACGTCAAATTCATTTATTTACCATTAAATTGGCATACGAAGTAAATATTGTTATGTGTGTGCCTGAAATTACCAGCGTAGATTTATTTGTTCATGTTATTTCAAGCAGGATTATGCCTAATGACATCCTTCACAGAGATGTTTGAGCTGTAAACAATAAGTTTATGTTCAATACAGCAATAATAAAGAGTATAATCAAACAAATACCTGTGTTTTCATTTGACCCAGATACATTATCCATCAACCTTGACCGAACAGCTGTTTTAAAAAGCATGCTTGGTCGTATATTTGTTATATTAGTAGATTCTCGTAGAACGTCCTGTGGAATCCCTTTGGACAAAGATATAGTATAAAGTAAGTCGCGTACCTTTCCTCAGGTTAACCGAAGCCAAATAACGACCCATTTTAATGAGATTTAATTTTATTAAAGTTCAAATTCAGAACGTCAAAACCGACACCAAACTGATTGTTTAAGGTTCGCATAACCTAGCTATCATAAGAGCGCGTACATTTGTTTGAATTTCTCTGCATCCACCTGGGTGTGACCCAGGTACACCAACTGTGGAAATAAATTTGAACTGTTACACATTCAGTCGCTTAGTAACTAATCCATAGTCTCTATACAGGGAGCAGCCAATTAATAATAAAACATTAACTTTAATTTTATTTACAGTAGCTTTCAAATAGATAAAACAAAATTAGAGTCTCATGCTAAACAAATACAAAACGTTGCACACCTTATAGGTAGGCAACCAACATAGCTAGCCGGAGGCAATTAAAATAATATTCAATTTATAAAAATAATTACAAGAACTTCTAAACGGTACTTACCGTATCTTATGCAAGTGCTTTTAAAGGGGAATACGCATGTAAGACCCCCATAGCAATATATATACAGGGTGAGTTTTTTTGAATGTTTAGCATTGGGATCTCAGAAACTACTGGAGATAGAAAAACGCTTAAATGGGGAAAGATGCGCACTTTTACGAGTTTGATTTAAAACTGCTTTTGTTTCTCTGATAACTTTCATGGCTTATTAGATATTCAAAGAAAACTAAATTTTACGATTTTCTTTAAGCATGCTTAGCATCGTTAATAGTAATTTTAGAGAAAAAGTGTTGAGACAAAAGTTTTAGATAATTTTATGCCAAATAAAACTATGCAGCTAATATTTTTTTTTCGTTCACCATTATCGAGTTATGACACAAACTTGTGTTTTTTTAAATAGAAATCATAGTTGGTTTTGACATCATTAAAAAGCTTATTTTTTGCTGATTACAATAATATAAGGTTTGATATGGTTATTTTAAAAAATAAAGAGGATATAGGCATTTTTATGGTTTTTATGGAAAACAATTGAATTTCGAACTGATAAAATACAAACCAAATGAAAACTTATTTTGAAATCTTATGTAGTAATAAAATGAAAACTATAAGAACTTTTATTAAGGGCACACAACATTATTAATGTTCAAAGATACCTCCATTATTATTAATACACAAATTGCATCTCTTCACAACAGAATTTGTAGCATTACGTACTTTACGCCTATCGATGTTATTAAAAGCAACTAAGACAGCTTCTCTTAAATCGTCGATTGTTTCATATGTTCTTTTGTATACTGTGTCCTTTAGTACACCCCACAAGAAAAAATCCAAAACTGATAAATCAGGGGATCTAGCCGGCCATTCAATGGGTGCATTTCGTCCTATCCATTGATTAGGGAAGTTCAAATTTAAATAATTTCTAACATTCAGTTGATTGTGCGGAGGCGCTCCGTCATGTTGAAACCATTGCAGCATTGCTCGGGTTCTTAAATTTAAATTATCTAACATTTCCTCGAAATCTTGTTGTAAAAAATTAAGATAACGATTGCCAGTTAGTGATCCATCAAAAATAAAAGGAGGAAGAACAGTTGATCCTATAACACCACACCAATCATTAAACCCAAATTTAATTTGTGGTCTCCTATGTTCAACGTGAACACCTTCATGTAAAGTTTGTGATACTGATAATTTGTAGGGACGAAAGTTATGCTTCTTCAACACTCTGGCAATAGTGCGTTGAGAGCAGCCCATTTCTGTTGAAATGTGTCGGGTCGACGTAGATGGATTCTGAGCGACACATGCTAATATGTTTATTTCTCTATCTTCATCCATCCCTTTTTTTGATTTTGGTTTAACGAACGAACCATAATCTGCCAAATTATCCCATAATCTCTTAAAAGTAGGTAGCGACGGCTGACGTCGATCAAAATAATTTTCAAAATAAACTTCAGCAGCAAATGAAACAATCGACGATTTAAGAGAAGCTGTCTTAGTTGTTTTTAATAACATCGATAGGCGTAAAGTACGCAATGCTACAAACTCTGTTGTGAAGAGATGCAATTTGTGTATTAATAATAATGGAGGTATCTTTGAACATTAATAATGTTGTGTGCCCTTAATAAAAGTTCTTATAGTTTTCATTTTATTACTACATAAGATTTTAAAATAAGTTTTCGTTTGGTTTGTATTTTATCAGTTCGAAATTCAATTGTTTTACATAAAAACCGTAAAAATGTCTATATCCTCTTTATTTTTTAAAATAACCATACCAAACCTTATATCATTGTAATCAGCAAAAAATAAGCTTTTTGATTGTGTCAAAACCAACTATGGTTTCCATTTAAAAAAACACAAGTTTGTGTCATAATTCGATAATGGTGAACGAAAAAAAAAAAATTAGCTACATAGTTTTATTTGGCGTAAAATTATCTAAAACTTTTGTCTGAACACTTTTTCTCTAAAATTACTATTAACGATGCTAAGCATGTTTAAAGAAAATCGTAAAATTTAGTTTTCTTTGAATATCTAATAAGCCATGAAAGTTATCGGAGAAACAAAAGCAGTTTTAAATCAAACTCGTAAAACTGCGCATCTTTCCCCATTTAAGCGTTTTTCTATCTCCAGTAGTTTCTGAGATCCCAATGCTAAACATTCAAAAAAACTCACCCTGTATATATATATATATATATATATGTAACCAATCTTTGCTGTTTTTGTGTAATTGAATAGGGTATTGGGGAATCCAGCAATCAAAAACAAGTTTTATATTGTCATGGAAATCTAATTCTTTTTAATCAATATTTCGCACAGATAATTCATGTGCTTCCTCAGGATTAAAAGATATGATTTCTTACTATGGAGAAGATAAAACATCTATGAAGTGCAGGTTACAGTTGCTGGGAACCAGCATAACACAGTATACAAAATGCGATGAGCATTACGTTTTTTTAAATTTTTTAAAAAATGTATAATTAGTGTGTGCGACTTTGAGATTGTGTGAAGCTAATATTTTACCAAGTTTCTGAGAAAGATGATTTATGTAAGGTAAAGCAACATATTTAGTTTCGTTTTGTTTTTGGTTGTTATTATTATTTGTGGTACTGTTATATATTTTATGAAGTTGTTGTTTTATTATTTTGTTTACAAAGTTTGTTGGATAATTATTACGTGCTAAAGATATTTTAGCATGGTTTAACACTTCTTTTCTGTATTCAGGATTTGTAAGCTTGATGGCTCTACTAATAAGGTTTGCAACAACATTTTTTTTAAAATTAATTGGTTGAGCCGAATAAAAATTGAGATACCTACACGATGCTGTTTCCTTTACAAACCATTTTGTTTTAATAACCTCACCCTCACGGATCAATGTAGTGTCTAAAAAGTTTAATTTATTATTATTTTCGATTTCCACTGTAAATTGCATTCTTGGGTGGTAATTATTGAAACAATCTAAAATGTATTGTATTTGTTGTAACGGTACTGCTGTAATACAGTCATCTACGTATCGTTTAAAAAATGGTGGCGGAGTCATCAATAAAGGGATAGTACTTTCTTCCGTGTCCTCAAGGACCAATTGCGCAATGATGCTTGAAATTGGTGCTCCCATAGCCAAGCCATAATTTTGTTGGTAAAATTTATTTTTATATGAGAAATACGTAGTCGATAATGTTAACTCAATAGCATTTAAAAATTCATTTAGTGGAAAATCTGTAAAATTTTTTATCTTATTCCATTTTTTATTAATGATGTTTTTGGCTAGATCTAATGGAATATTTGTATATAGCGATTTTACGTCTAAAGAAATGAGTTTTTCATTATTTTTTAGTTTGATTGTGTTAATAAAGTTTTTGAAATCAAAGGAATTCTTAATATAATATTCGTTTTGGTTGATAACATGGGTAAGAATATCTGCTAAAAACTTAGATAAGTTATACAACGGGCTCTGGATACATGAAACAATTGGTCTTAGAGGTACATTTTGTTTGTGTAGCTTTGGGAGGCCATAAATTTTGGGGCATTGAGCATTGTGTATGTTTAGGTTGTTAGCTAATGTTTTGGAAATAAGGTTTTTATCTTCCCAAGATTTTATTAGGTGATTGTTCTTTTTTTGGATGATATTAGTAGGGTCTGATTTTATTTCTTTATATGTTGTTTTATCGTTCAATAATTCGCACATCTTTTGATCATATTCAGCTGTATTCATAATTACAGTAGCATTACTTTTATCTGGTTTTAAAATGGTGATTTGAGGATTTTTTTTAATGAATTGTTTTGTTGCATTAATATTTTTGATTTCAATAAGAGATTTGTTTTTGATTGACTTGTTTTTTAAAATATTTGTTTGTTTAAAATTAAGAATGACATTACTAACCTTTGATCTTACATCTGCTTTTTCTTTATCTTTTAGGTGTTCAATTGAGGATTCAATATTTGCAATGATGTTACACGTAGGAATATGTTTATGGTTTGGCTCAATCATAAAATTTGGTCCAACACTTAAAACATTAAGAATATTTTCTGGTATTTTTGTATTTGACAGGTTCTTTACCCAGGAATTATCAACAGTAACCTTGTTATCCTTTACATTTTGAATTTTGCGGAGATTATCTACCTTTTTTTGTTGCTTAGTTTTTGTTTTTTGAAATAATTTGTTTAGTTAAACTCTTGATAAGCATTGGGCATTTTCGGCAGAAATTAAATAAACATACATTAGTTTATAATGATTTTTTAACGTTTCGACCTTTCTTTTGGTCTTCATCAGAAATAATAATAGGTAAGAAGCAATTTTTCTGAAACAACATACAAAATGCGATAACACAAAAATAATATTTATAATGTGCCATGCATGGGTTGTCAGGGGTGTTATATAGGCCAGTCCTCCCAATGGCTAAAGCAGAAGCTCGTTCAACACAAAAGTGACAGCCGTATAGGCAAAAAATCAAAGCGTTGGTGGATCACCATCTCCAGACGGGACACGTTTTTGATTTCGATAATGTGAAGGTTTTGACAGGGAAAGACAATTATAATAATAGACTATTTTTGGAGGTCTATCACATAAAGAGGAACAAACAAAGTGTTAATTACAAATCAGATACTGATAAACTTAGTGTTATTTATATATATTAAATCTTTAATACAAGTCTGTTATGTTATTTTTTGTGTTTGTCGTTGGTTTCCTCTCTTTTTTTTCTTGTCCTTCAGGTTCGGCGCTTATTTTTATCAGTTTTAACAAAAATTTACAAATAACGTATAATCTGTTGTATAAAAAAGAGCAAAAATTGTTTTATTGGTTTATATTAGTTTTAAAGTATTTTAAGATTGATATAAGGACAAAATGATATTGATATTTAGTAAAGTTCAGAATCTTTCTGTTGTGATTATGTTCCAGTGACTAACTCTGTGTTGTGAGTTTTGTTTTTCTTCTTTTAAAGACATTATTTTAAATTAGTAGAATTTTCAATGTAATTTTGTGTCAATTGTGTCATTGTACCGTTACCTACTCCTGAGGAGGAGGAATAAAGTATAAGTCAGTAGAAGGCTAAATAATATCTAATCAGACTTCTTTGTGCTGGTTCATATTTATTCATATAAATTGTTTTAAATTCTATTTGTTATTTTGTCCATATATTTCATAATCATTTCGAAACATATATACACGATTGTATTATTAAATATATTCCATGATTATTAGAAACGTTATGAGCTGCCTTACAACATTACAAATATAATACAAAATGAACACAAGAAATAACTATTAGTGGATGTCACAATCCATGGTTCAGCTGTTTAGGCGACTAATGAAAGCAGAAAACTTAGCGCATTCCATTCATAAATACTAGTAATTCGATTTCACTTTCTTCTTTCGTCTAATACAGAATTCTCGTTACTAAAAACCATTCAATTGCTTCATTTTAATTTAAATGTAATGCAATTTAATTATGATTATAAACAGAAAACAACTGTCATTTAGCATTAATAGCTGAGATATTTGTTAGTCATTCTCGTTATTCTAAAAATATAATAGAGTAATCATATTTAAAATGACATGCAGTTGCTTAGAACATCTGGCAAAACCTTCCCGAAAGTGAAAAAGAAAATGTAAATCGGGAACTTTATTGTTTAAACACTTAAAAACATTACATACTATAAAAAAATGTGCATGTTATAACAATAAAGAACATAACGTAATTAGGATACAAGTATTTCTATCCATACATACCAAGTTAAAATAACAGAACTCCATTTAAGTACATAATTCACAAACAAACATTTCTTTAAGGAGAAACATCCGTCATGATGTGTGGCACGAGTTCTCACACGACTGACAGCTTTTGATTGGAAATAGCCTTCATTTTCATATATGCCTTCTACGTCATCAGCATTACCGCCTTCAAAATTATCCAAATTATGTTTGCTGTAGCTTTCAATCAAAATTCTCTTTTTCACTGTCTTGGTAGCTTTTTTTCCTCTTCTCTTCTTCCTTGAGAAGTAGAAGAAAAACACAATGCGAAGTTGCATTTATGTGTTCTTTTACTGTTGTTGCTTTGCATAACTGGCAGGGGGATGTTACCAGTACCGCTATGATAACTAACTTCTGAACGGTTTAATTGCTAGACTGTCCTACAACATCAGATCCATTTTCCCAAGAAAAATGACTCTCGAAACAACCGGTTACTAAACTAAGTGCAGATAAATGCCCTAAGAAGATATCAGAAATTATAGGGTAAATTCCTGTTTTTTCAAAGCCGACAGTAGTATTTGCAATCGTAGCAATTTTTTGAAAAGCCTCTGAAAATAACTTAGTAATTTGAAATCGTGTCATTTTTCTATCCGGATTATTTTTTAAACACTTCGTTGTATCTTGGTTCTGCTAGATATATAGAGATCCAAAAAATGATATATATGAAGGTTATACAAACAAAGAATAATAATTCTGTTTCCTCTTCCATAGTGCTTGAAAAAATGCTCATGAAGAATTAGCAAAACATTGATATCTAGAGAAACACGTGAATATTTTACAATGTGCTGAAACCATTTTAGAAACTATTGTCCCACTTTCCAACCAGAATCCAGTATGGAAAGTAGAGTTCCTGGTAGGTCTTTGTCGAATAACTCTGACTTCATACTCATTCAAGCAAAAATTAGATCTTAAGCAACAAATATCCAAACACTACTCATGAAACAAGCCACGATGCTATGATCCTCGTGGATCTTCGTCGAATAACTTTGCCTTCATATTCTCTCAAGCAAAAATTAGATCTGAAGCAACAAATATCCAAACAGCACTCATGAAACAAACCACGACGCTTTGGTTTCTTCGTTCGGCACAAGTAACTGTCACAACCAACTTCCTTCCCTTAGTGGCATAAACTTTTTGGTGTGCTTGGGAGTGAGGACAGGTCTGACTTGTGTATATTACATAAGTTGTAGGGCTCAGTTTTTTTAATTAATTAATGCTGTAAGCCGTTACATTGCGATAATCCATATTAAAACAATAAAAACACGTTTACTTTGTTGTATCACTATATTTAAACAAATGGTGTGACCGCGGTTTCGACCAACATGGCCATTAACGAACACAGTGTTGAATGAGACACAAAACTATGTTAAACTTAGTGTTAGGCAGTAATTATAAAGTAGAGGGGAAATACATGGGATAATACACAATACATTATAACAGTTATTAGTTAATTATAGGGAAAACCAGAAATTAGAAATATGAGGTCTGCTAGGGTTTTCTTAGCTGCGATGGTTGGTTTTGGTTTTTAATTGCACGTACTTTGGTGTAATGTTTCTCTTCAGGCATTCTTGATTAAACCAAATATTCTGCATTGCCATCCTGTGTCTCAGACGTAATTTAAAATATAATTTGGCTTGTTCTGCTACACTAGCTTGTTTCAAATAATTAATGCTGTAAGCCGTTACTTTGTGATAATCCATATTAAAACAATAAAAACACATTTACTTTGTTGTATCACTATATTTAAACAAATGGTGTGACCGCGGTTTCGACCAACATGTCCATTAACGAACACACTGTTGAATGAGACACAAAACTATGTTAAACTTAGTGTTAGGCAGTAATTATAAAGTAGAGGGAAAATACATGGGATAATACACAATACATTATAACAGTTATTAGTTAATTATAGGGAAAACCAGAAATTAGAAATATGAGGTCTGCTAGGGTTTTCTTAGCTGCGATGGTGTTGGTTTTGGTTTTTAATTGCACGTACTTTGGTGTAATGTTTCTCTTCAGGCATTGTTGATTAAACCAAATATTCTGCACTGCCATCCTGTGTCTCAGACTTAATTTAAAATATAATTTGGCTTGTTCTGCTACACTAGCTTGTTTCAAATAATTAATATTGTAAGCCGTTATTTTGTGATAATCCATATTAAAACAATAAAAACACATTTACTTTGTTGTATCACTATATTTAAACAAATGGTGTGAGTAATAACTGTTATAATGTATTGTGTATTATCCCATGTATTTCCCTCTACTTTATAATTACTGCCTAATACTAAGTTTAACATAGGTTTGTGTCTCATTCAACAATGTGTTCGTTAATGGCCATGTTGGTCGAAACCGCGGTCACACCATTTGTTTAAATATAGTGATACAACAAAGTAAATGTGTTTTTATTGTTTTAATATGGATTATCACAAAGTAACGGTGGATGTGTTGATATTGATAATATTAATTATTATAACCAACTTCTTTGTTGTTTCACCATGCACGAGTTGTAAAGCCGTATACACTTTTCTTATTTAAATCTTCGGTGACGTTTGATAAATGAAGTGCACTGTAGTATAAGAAGATTATTTATTTACACTATTACACTTAAACAACTATAAACAAATTGTATGTAAAGAAACAAAATAAGGAAATTATCTTACTTCCTTCAATGACATGTATGTACTGTTTTACATTTCTATATATTCATCGAAGTACACCTCTAGAGCCGTTTTTAAATAAAAACGTGTGTTAAAAGCGACAGCAAATGCAACTTTTTCTTGCGCCAGCTGTGCATCGCAAAACAGCCTAACAAAAGGTGGCTCTCACGCTGGCTAGAAATACAAAATTACGTGTGAAATATACATTAAAAGTATCATAATTAATGAAAGTAACATTCTTATATGCTAACTAAAAATATGAAAAATATATATAATAAAAATTTGACGAAAGCTCAAACATGCCGCGGGCCTTGAAAGGCTGATGGCTTTCAACTAGGTGAATAAGATATGAAAATAAGCATACACAATAAAATAGTAACATAATATTAAAATATTCAATTAATTGTTCACCAACTCTATCGGTAAAACACAAAGTTTTTTCGTTGGTCTTTTTAACACATTACGCTGGACACATACACTTGCTGCTCGAACAATACCATCATCTCCTGGGTGTACTTCAGTTATGCGTCCAACGATCCACTGCGATGGAGGAGTATTATCTTCCTTGATAATTACCAACTGATCCTTGGCTAGATTATCATAACTGCTCGATTTCCATCTTCCCCGCTGTTGGAGCTCGCTCAAGTATTCGTTCATCCATCGTTTCCATATATGCTGCTTAAGTTTTTGACTATGTTGCCAATAGGACAACCGATTCGACTGTACATGCAACAAACTTGGTTCTGGTACAGACATGAGGGTCTCCAATTAGGAAGTGGCTTGGCGTTAAGAAAGACAAGTCATTTGAATCGTTGGATAAAGGACTGATAGGTCGAGAGTTAAGGATAGCTTCAATTTCTATTAACAAAGTACTAAATGTCTCGTGTGTTAATAAAGCCTTTCCAGCGACTCTTTTAAAATGATGTTTCATAGATTTTACAGCAGATTCCCATAAACCTCCAAAATGTGGAACTCTAGGAGGAATGAAGTGCCAATTGATTTGATCTTCTAATAATGACTGACATATTAAGTTTCTGTTTTGTTGCTGAGACCACCATTCGTATAGTTCCTTTAATTCCCTGTTAGCGCAAACGAAATTGGTTGCGTTATCAGAGTATAGGTTCATAATCCTACCTCTGCGAGCCATAAAGCGTTTTAAGGTGTTTAAAAATGCTTCAGTAGATAGTTCGCTAACTATTTCCAGGTGTACAGCCTTTGTTGCCAGACACACGAATAACGCAACGTAAATCTTATTACTCTTGCTATTCCTTCGCCGGCTTTCACGTATTTGAAATGACCCACAATAATCAACACCGCTATTTATAAATGGTCTACCAGGGGCCAAACGCTTGATTGGAAGATTTCCCATAACATACTGTTCTTCTGTGGGGTTTGCCTTAGAACATGGTATGCAGGTTCTTATAACTTGATGGACAGATGATCGCAAGGATAAAGGCCAATATTCTTTCCTTATCGCCGCCATGGTTCCTTGATTGCTAGCATGAAGGTGTTTTTTGTGATAGTATTGAATTATAAGAGTCGTGAAAATGTGTTTAGCTGGTAGTAGTACTGGGTGTTGGTGTGAGTATGATATGTTCGCCTTTTTAATTCGACCGCCAACTCTAATAATGTCGTTTTTGTCTAAAAATGGGTTTAAACAAATGAGTGAACTTTTGGAGTCAACACTATTATTTTTACGCAACTGTTTCAATTCAGTAAGAAAACATTCTCTTTGCACGATCTTTGCTAAACATACTTTAGATGCGATTATTTCGTCTAAAGTTAGTGCGCCCGTAATGCACATCTTTGAATTGTTTGCCATTCGATGCATCACATTGTTTTTAAATCGAAGACAATATGCTGTAATTCTTACTAGTTGATAAAATGATGATATCGATCGTTTCGTAATCTTAAAATTTGAACTTGTATCAGATTTATTATTGGGTAACCCTAACGTTTTAAAGTTACCTTCATCGAGTGGCAGCATTGTTTTTTCCGCAGTATCCAGATGTAACTCATTGATAATTTCGGGACAGTTCGAACACCATTTTCTCAATTGAAATCCGCCCCTTTTAAGAAGCGACATTGTCTCTGCCATTATTTTCTTCGCATCTTCAATGGTATCTGTTCCAGAGATGAGGTCATCTACGTAGAAATCCCTCAAGATTATCTTTGCTCCCGCGGGATGCGTTTGTGCTTCTTCTTCCGCCAACTTTTGGAGACATCGAATCGCCAGAAACGGTGCAGTTGCCAAACCATATGTAACAGTTGAGAGCTGGAAGGTTTTAATTGGCTGGGTAGGATCTGTTCGCCACAAGATCCGCTGAAATCGCCTGTCTGATTCATTAACTATTACTTGTCGATACATGTTGTTGCTAATTATTTTCCATAACACATTGTTTAAGGTACAAAAGGGTTAACTGATTTGTTACATAAATATCTTTTAATCAGCAACGGTACTGGATGCGAGAACAGAGTGATTGGCCCAGTAGCACAGTCTGCATCCAGTATCTCAGGGTCGTTTAATATTTATGATTGTAATGAATCTATATAACTAATAATTGAACACGGAGTAAATGAATGCGTATATTTAATTGGATGACAAAACTCACCTACCTTAATCTTATGCCTCACAATTCCCAATCAAAAGTTCCTTGGGTAACCGGTGTTGATTCTTTTTGATAGCTAACTGCTTACTTGAATGATTATTTATAAAGTTATTACAGGGCGCCACTCACTTTGATTGATATGATCGTAATTTTATTATCACCAGAATTAGCATATCATGGCTCTAGATATGTTAGTGAAAGAAAGTAAGAAACATTCACTGAGCTATATTGCGTTACCTCAAAGAACGAAGGATAATCAATTGAGAACACAAATGTCGTTAACTTAACAATATTTATTACAAGAAATAATTGAAAACAAGGCACAATAAACACTTAACACTAATACACAACGGTTTCATTTCCACATTTTACCTCAGATTACACAATTCCTAACTCGATAATCTGGCCAGACAAATAAATGATTGTTACACATATATTACCACAAATAACATATTACAATATCTTCGTAAAACAAATACAAATGGTGAATTAAAATCGGATATTAAATTTTGAACAAAATGCAATAACTAATGTATGTATTAATTTAACAAAGTACATAATTGGTATTGGAACTTTCAAAAGATCAACTTAAAGTTACGACATTATAATAGGCAATAGTACAAAGCTTCTAACCATGAACTCAAAATTTCAGATTAATACCATTATTATTATATTAGTTATAGTAGTGTAATGATTCAAATAACTACGTGAACAGAAGGATATAGATTAATCCTCAAAACTATTTTAACGTTATGCGACGGAATATATAGTACAGTTTTATTGTTACCAAAACCAAAAGGAATGGCCTTAGGTTTTATTCTAGCGACGGTACAATAATTTTCAAGCACTCTGAGACATAGTTAATGCGTTAATTACCTTAAGGTGTGCGAATACGCTAAGAATCGTGGTTGGCGGGTCGATGACTTTTCCCCTCGAAGATGGATGGATTTCTTCGGTTGTTTGACAGGAAATGGAGTCCGACGGCAACAGATTAGTATCAGGATTGCTTTAACACGTTCGCTGCGGCAAGGCTTTCAGCGCTTATCCCCACGGTGCGGCACCAGTCATATACGACTGGTAAGGTGTATTGTAATTTTTGCGATACCGGACATTTGCGACTGGTATACACTTTGACCCTTTTCATCCCTTAACATTTTAGCCATTGAACTTATTATAACCCCCGTCAGTATTTATGAAGCTCAGACTATGTCTTATTCTTCACCTTAGTCGCATTTAGATTTACGTAAAAACTGAAAAATTACAACGTGTTTCAAGAACTATATTATTTTATTAGAATGTGTATATAATTTACAAATTAACCAACATCAAAGTAAACAAAAAACTATATTTTATATTTTGTTATGTTTTTCGTTGAAGCAATCGAGGCACATCGCTGGTTTTTGCGGGCAATCATGACAAAATGAACTAATTTTTGTTACCTTCTTGTCGGCTTCTTTGCTACTCATACAGTGGACGAATTCGATACAACCGATCTGTATCCACAATATTTTCATTGTCGTTGAAATGTATATTTTTCAGTAACAACAAAAATCGATCTCGTGTCATTTTTTTACTGATGTAGTTGTTGTGGTATAACTCGTTTTTTGACCAATAATGTTGTATAGATGGTAGCTTCACTAGGCCCATGCATACAACTATTCCAAAAAATACATACATTTCCTGAGAATTGGTATCAATCCAAGCATTGTGTCTGGATTTGTTTCGCACAATCAACTCAGTTTGTTGTGAAGCATATCTGTTTGTTTCAGTTACTATAATATTCATTACGTTTTCATCCATAAATAGCTTAAAAATTTCCAATGGTTTTGTGTAAATAGCGTGGTCAAAATTTGCCCTTAACTTGTAAGGATAATCGACAATGTTGGTGTTATTTTCGTCAGTAATAGGGGTCCAGGTGTCACTGATTGTATCTATTTCCACAAACATACGATAACAATTAATATAAAATTTACGGAAAAATGCATCTAAAACATACCAACAACTTGTCGCACTTCTTGATCTTCAAGTGTGTCTAAGTCGATTTGTTCACCTTCTTCTTCAACTTCATCTTGGTTGCTTTCATTATCACTAGGGGGGAGAGATGGTTCGTAATCAGGATCAGTTGATGAGTGATCACATGCATAAGGATCTTCAGGGTCACTTTCATTGCCTGAACTATCAGTTTCTAAGTCGCGATTGAGGTTGTGTTGCACAGATTCTTCATTTGTACTCGTACTAGTACCACCACCAGCATCTACATATACTTTAGAATTTACATTGTCTTTATCTTCTGCTGTTACAAAGGCCGAAACGGCCATTTCCAACAATTTTCTGCTTCTTGCCGACATTTTTCCGGTGCACATAACAGAAGAAACGTACCAGATACATATGACTGGTATCGCACCTAGAGAAAACGGTATTCCTCCAGTGCGGTACCAGTCTCGGATGTCCGGTATCTAGGAATATTACCATCTGATAAAGCGCGATCCAACGACAAAATAGGTACCTTTAAAGTTGAGGTAGGATAATTATTTCAGGTTTTATAGCTTTCGCAAAGTTGCACTAGATGTCGTAACATCTTCCCGCATGGGCGGCAAACAGATCACCAGTCTCATGTGTCTGGTATCGCAACGAACGTGTTAAATTCCCATAAGGCGAATTATCGTGATTTGCCGAATCTTCTCTCAGACCGGACTAATGATCATTTGATAATTTTAAAAACCACTAGGCACGTTAAATCGTCACTTGACTAGCTTTTGACACTGCTATTTCACGTACACTGTGGTAACAATCTTAATACTTTAAATTGCTACTGGACTATGTATAAAACATCTGATAGTCACCGACCGCCAATAGTTTACACTTGAAATTACTTTTATATGTTGATGGTCACTAGGCGGTTAACAAAATATTAATAATCTCATTTTTAAGCGTTCTTGCCTTTTTATTCGTACTGTTGGAGAGGGGTGAAACACGCCTGTTTTTGGATTCTAGAAGGTTCTCGACTTCTCCAAGAAGGAATGTTTGCACACGACACGCACGATGTAGGAAAATTTAATGGCTTGGTTCCCAGGGTATTGTTAAATAAAGGGCTATTGATAACACGAGCACACGTGCGGCGGCAAAATCTAATTTTCGTCATGTCATACAAAGGGGTATTTGAGAAAATTGTCGTACGTGATTATAATATTTGCTTTATAAGAAGAATTTTACTTTAGATTATAAATGTTGTTATTCAGATGTTATTTTTAAGAAATAAGTATTTGAAAATAAAATATAACGAATGATCTCATTCCAACTTGAACAAGCTTGCTGTGGTATTTATGACATCTGTATTTCCTTTAAACTTTGAATATATTTTGCGTATTAAGTTTAATAATAGTGTACAGTAGGAGCCAAAAGAATGATATTATAATTAATTTGGAATTCTTAAGTAATTTAATAATTGCTAGGTTAAGTAAACAGATATTATTTAATATTTTGAAATGAAATTAGTCAGAAGTGCCAAAAGCACGCAACAATGTTTGTTTGAGTTCAAAATCTTACAAGAATACTAAATAAATCTTGTTGGATGGTTGGACCAACCATTAGAGTATCATTTAACGATAAGTCTGTTGTGTCTTTACCGAGCCGTCAAAAACTACTCGAAGTTTTGTTGTGGAGCTTTCCGGCTTTTCGACAGCATGATGTGGTAAATAATAACCAGCAGGCATGTCGAAATTAGCTTGATGACTATCTACAGGTTGCATATGACCTAATTGTAGGTACTCATCTAGAAACTTTACATATTGTTGTTTGAGTTCGTCATTGTTTTTTAATCGCCTTTCTAAGTTATAGAAACGCGTTTACGCCAAATTGCGGGACTCACCAAGCCTTTCAGGATTGGTTTGAAATGGTAGTTTTACTACAAATCGACCGGCTTCATTTCGAGTGACGGTTTCTAAAAAATGTGATTCGCAATTTTGTTCGTCAGCGGTAAATTGAACCTTTTTTGGATATTCCTCTAACTTCCAGAATTGTGTCGATTTTTCATCTAGTGAAATTTCTAATGCTACATTACAATATGCCGCATTATTAATCTGTGTATGTTGAAACACTGACCCTGCTATAATCCAACCAAAATGTGTTTTTTGTAAACAAGGGTGCTTATTGCATGATTTTATTTGACCTATACACATGAGCTTCCAGAATAAATCAGCACCTATCAGCATATCTATTGAACTGGATACATTAAATTCTAGGTCAGCTAATTTAATATTTTTTGGGATATCGAAACTGTTACTATTCATTGTGGTTAATGACAAATTTTCAGTAATTTTATCCATGATCAAACACTTAATATCAGTCTGAAATGCGTTATATCGCGATTTTATTTTTGTATTAATCATACCTTTCACATGTGTAGGTGATTGATTAATACCAACTACTGGTATACGAGTATATGTTTCCTCATGGGTTAGGCCTAATCGGTTTACAAACGATTTGCTTATAAAATGCGATTGGCTTCCGAAATCAAGCATCGCGCGACCTACATGAATTGTACCATTTTTCCATATATGTGAATTAACGCAGTAGATAAAAGTACTTCGTTTGTCTGGCTTTGATTTGCACAATGATTATTAATTGTCAAATTTTCTGTATCTGAACTTGATGGTTCCGGTTGTTCATTCTCTTGGGAAAAATGTAATAAAGTGTTATGTTTTTTGTTACATTTTTTGCATGACCGATTAGTGCATTGTTGGGCAGTATGATCATCTTTCAAACAATTGATACATATTCGTTTACCTTTTAATTCATTGAATCGTTGCTGTGGCGTTAGTTTTAAAAATTTATCGCATTGAAATATAAAGTGATTCTTGAACAAATTTTGCAGGTAATTGTTGTAGAAATGTGTGACACTTGTTTAGTAGTTTTTAATTTTAAAAATGACGTGTTTGGTTGTTGTCTGTGAATGGCTTCTAAAGTCTGACATTTCTTATTTAAGAAATTAGTCATGTCCGTAATGTAGGCAGTGTACGTGACGATGGTAAAAAATTTTCCCATTCTTTATTTGTTGACGCATCTAATTTGCTAGTAATAATATAAATAGCAATATCGTCCCAATGTTCTACAGGACAACCGAGTGTCTTTAAAGCGCGAGTATTTTTAAGAATTCCGTCTTGAATTTGACGCAATTGATTTAGGTTTTCTTTTATCATTACTGGCAATTCAAACATAGCTTTGATGTGCTTTTGAACAATTATTTTTTTATTATCGTACCTCTCCTGTAATAATAATTTTCATTGGATATTGATAATGATTCTATTACGTGGCTTGCATCTCCTGTTAGCGATGACTTCAGATAATGAAATTTCTGACATCAGGGATAGACGCATTTGCATGAATTAGTAACTTAAAAGTATCATGAAATGACGTCCATTCCTCATATAATCCAGAAAACTTGGACAAAGAAATTTGTGGTAAACGTATGTTTGACTGTGTGTTTACTATGTGTGGATTGTTTACATTATCTACTGTAGGTTTAGTATTTGGCTGAGAATTTTCTGACATAATTTTCTTACAGCGACCTAATAAACTATAATAGTTATTTTCAAATTCGGTACGTGCCTTGTTATCATCTTCTACACCCTCCGCAGTCTCAATGTTAGACAGAAGATCGTTAAATTGATCTAAGAGCGGCAGTAAACTTGTATGACGTTCCCTGATTTCAAATATGTCAATTGTTTCTTCAAGAGTATCCAGATATGACGAAAGTCTGCTCAAAGAGCTTTTATTGCATCGTCCGTCATACTGTACTAACAATTGAAGCGACAAAGCAAGGAAGTGATAAATGAGGGAATAATAATTGGAGACTTACCTCGTAGTTATTATTATTCTAGTAATTGTTGTTATTGGATTAATAATGCTTTAATCTCGCTGGCGTTTTTCACTTCTTTGTTTTTAACGCAGGTCGTAAATCTGCGCCTTGTCGATGCTATATCTAAGTAACACTTAAACCCTTTGCTTAAAGTTTTTATGTTTGAAAGAAACTTGCTCGTTTCTAATATAACTATATAAAATAAAACACGTTTCGTTTTATGTAGAGGCATATATTCATATACATATGTGTCTTGTTCGACTGCTAGTTATGCACTGTTTTTGTGTATCGTCTTTTCACGTCTCGTTCTCACGCTTCGCAGACACAGCTGGCTGTGAGTGAGTGCAAAAACAATACGCCACTTTATTTTTTGTGGTCATTTACATTATTTATGGTAATAGGTAAATATAACATGCAATGTAAAATAATTATGTCAAATAATACACAAGTAACGTTTTATTGTTTATACAAATTGTTTGGAGTTTCCGACATGCCGCCCCCTTGAAAGATTATGAAATAACTTTCAATATACACACCTTTTTTACCTTATTCGGTTTGTATAGGTAACACATACTTTCACAACAGCGCGTTTCACAATACCTTGCGCTGTCTTTACGGTAACCACACGCACTACACCATAATTGCCAGGATGTAACTGGATAATTCGACCCAACTTCCACTGACACGGGGGTTGGTTATCTTCACGGATGACGACCATAGCTCCAACGCTGAGAAGTGACCCTCTGTTAAGTTTCCAACGACATCGACTTTGTAGTTCGTTGATGTATTCTTTGCTCCATCTCGCCCAGTAATGTTGAACCAATTGTTGTAGTCTTTGGTAATGGGACAGGCGATTGTCGACAGCACCTAATACGTTGGGTTCGGGAAGAGCTTCTAAGGATCTCCCAATTAAAAAGTGTCCTGGGGTTAATGGATTGAGGTCGTTGGGATCGCTGGATATAGGAGAAATGGGACGGGAATTTAATACAGCCTCTATTTGAGTCAGAACAGTACAGACATCCTCGAACGTTAATAGAGCGTTTCCTAATATCCGCCTAAGGTGTACCTTCGTGGACTTCACACCAGCCTCCCATAACCCGCCAAAATGAGGGGACCGAGGTGGTATGAAGTGCCACGATATTCCTTCATTTGCACTAAAATTTTTAATCATGTCGCTATTCGCACATTGAAATAATTCACGCAGTTCCTTCGCAGCACCCACGAAGTTTGTGGCGTTATCCGAATATATCGCCACAGGTTTACCGCGTCGTGAGATGAATCGTTTGAAAGTATCGAGAAATGCCTTGGTGGTGAGAGCGCTCACTACCTGTAGGTGAATTGCTTTTGTTGCCATACATATAAATAAGCATATATAACCCTTGTAGGTTTTACTGCCGCGACCATTTTTGTATTTTAATGTGTAAGGGCCCGCGTAATCAATTCCGCAATTTTGAAATGGGTTAGCTGGGGTGATTCTATAATTTGGTAGGTTTCCCATTAGATATTGATTCTGTGATGGGTTGGATTTAAAACAAATTATGCAGTTTCTAATGTTGCCAATAGAGTTCGCGCTCCACAATGTGATAGTCTGACGTGTTGATGATTAATAATCATATCAGTAAGCAAGTGATTTTTGGGTAATATAATGGGATGTTTTTTATTAAACGCACAACTAGATTCTTTAATTCGTCCGCCGACGCGAAGTATGCCTTCATCATCGAGAAATGGATGAAGTGATAATAAATTACTCTTACAGATTCTCTCTTTATTTGCTTTTAGATTTCTAATATCGACAGGAAAGGCCTGCGATTGCACGTGCCGTACCAGTGCGGTAAGCGAATATTCTAATTCAGCAACGCTTAAAGGGCCGTACTGTCTGTCCGTCTTCTTTTTGAGGCAATTTTTCGCAAATCGCAGAATCCAGGCAGTAACGCGTCGTAGTTTGACAATCGAGGAGTATCTCTCAAACAAATCAAATTTGGTTACGTGCGAAATTAAAGTAGTCTTGCGAAGTTCCAGTAACTGCTCCACATGTGCAGTGTCCCTTGTTTCACTTGGCCATTCGGCATTTTCCATAGCTAGCCATGTGGGCCCGTGCCACCAAAGAGTGGAATTTATAAGACTTGTGGGAGGAGCCCCACGGGAAATCAAATCTGCAGGATTATCCTTTGATCTCACATGAGCCCACTCCTGTGTATTGGTAACCGATTGTATTTTGGCAATACGATTTGCAACAAAGGTATGCCACCTTGAAGGATCTGATTTGATCCAACTTAGTGTGATTGTCGAATCAGACCAGAAATAATATTGATTAAATTGAACAGTTATCGATTCTCTTATTTTTGTAATCAAATCGGTGACCAATACAGCTGCGCAAAGCTCCAAACGCGGTAATGTTATTTGACGCAAGGGAGCCACGCGTGACTTGGCACATAATAAATTGGCCGTTACTTTATGAGTTGAATCCATGCAACGCACATACACGCATGCACCGTATGCTCTCTCTGAAGCATCCGCGAAACCGTGGCATTCAATAATTCGCGCATCAGATTGAAATGCAAATCGTGGTATATTTATTGCAAGAGGAATCGTTATTTCATCTAGAAATTTTATCCATTTGAAATGCAAATCTTGAGGGATGGATTCATCCCATGATAACTTGCATAGCCAAAGCTGTTGCATGATTAATTTAGCTATTACAACCACAGGTCCTAATAGACCTAAAGGATCAAAGATTTTGGCTGTGGTAGACAATATAGTACGTTTTGTAACTCGTTTTGGGCAGAGTACTTTCGCGATTTCATATTTAAATATATCTAAACTTGAGTTCCATGCAATTCCTAATGTTCTTGTCTCGGAATCATTTCCTAACTGGATCTGATCGGATTCGTTACAATTTTTGAAATTAATGGAATTGCTCAACCACTTTCGTAAGTTCAGTCCAGCTGAACTCAGAATGTGTATGAGTTCGTTATGAAGTCCGTCAAGAGATCATCAACATAAAAATCTCGATTTATAACTAAACATGTTTAAGGGTATTGCTGGTCGTAATCTATTGACAGTTGCTGTATACATCGCGTGGCGAGATAGCTAGCAGAGGCGGTTCCATATGTAATCGTCTGAAGCCCATAACATTGCACCTTTTGCGAACTATCTGGCCGCCAGAGAATTCGATGATATCTGCGATCAGATTCAGTTAGCAAGACCTGGCGATACATTTTTTCTATGTCGGCTGTCATTACGTATGGATATTGACGGAATCGTAATAGTAGCGCAAATATATCGTCCTGTATAACTGGACCCACCTTTTGGATGTCATTAAGTGATACTCCAGTTGTGGTTTTTGCCGACCCGTCAAAGACCACGCGCGTTTTTGTTGTTACACTTGTTTCCTTTCTGACCGCATGATGTGGAAGATAATAGGTTTGATGCTCATTGTCATTACTAGACTCGATAATAGGTTTCATATGTCCTAACCGCTCGTATTCACTCATAAAATTCACATAATCGCGTTTTGATTCAGAATCTTGACTTAATCGTTTCTCTACTGCGTAAAAACGTTTTAAGGCCATATGACGTGATGCCCCTAATCTGTTCCCATCGGCAGTAAATGGAACACTAACTATGAATCGCCCTGTAGAATCACGAGTGGTTGTATTGTTAAAGTGAGTTTCACATTCTTGATCTTGAATTGACCAATTGCGTTTGGAGTTGCATTCCTCGATTGACCAAAACCGTTCTATTAGCTGATCCTCTGAATTTAAACTTAGATGACAGGCTAATTTATGCTGTTGTTGTGGTTGATAAAATGACAGGGGTCCGGACAGTATCCATCCCAATCGCGTTTTGTGCAGTATGGGGTTGTCCTTCCCTAATTTTATTTGGCCTGTGCTTAACAATTGCCAGAAGATTGAGGCACCTATCAACATGTCAATTTCACCTTCGATATTAAATGTAGGATCGGCCAAATTTATATTGTTCGGAATATTTAGAAAAGAAGCGTCAAAGGAGAGTGTACGCATATTTTCCGTTATTTTGTTTATTACTAAGCAATTTAGTGTGATTTCGAATGCTTAACATCGCAAGCGTATACGTATGTCAGCTTTACGATTTAAATTAACACTAGCTTAATTTATTCCCACAACCGTTCATTGTATGGGAGTACTAACCAAGTTGAGTTTTTTGAAAAGATTGTTTGTAATAAAGTTCGACTGAGAGCCACTATCCAAAATAGCCCTGCAAGGTTGCCAACTGCCCTTTGCATCATATACGCGTATAGATGCTGTTGATAATATTAGTATTTGATTGATTTGATTTTTTGTTGCAACATGAGCAACCGTGATACTTGCATCGGTTGCACACTGTGTATCTTCCTTAACATTACTTTTAGGAAAGGCAATTTGCTCAAAATGTAGTAGCGAATGATGCTTTTTATTACAATGCTTGCACGAATACTTTGATTTACACGACGCAATATTATGACCCTTTCCCAAACAATTCAAACACAAATGTCTTTTCTTTATTTCACCAATACGGTTATTAATTGTTAATTTTAGGAAAGAGTCACAACGAGATATGAAGTGTGATTGACTACAATAATTGCAATGCGGTTGACTTGTTGAGATTAAACTATTCATTTTTGATCTACTTGACGAATGATTATCGGCCGTCGCATTAGTTTTTTCGAGTTGTCTACATCTCTGACTCAAAAATGTGATTAATTTCTCTAGCTTGGGCAGTTCATTGACGTTGCTAGATGTAGCAGAATCCCACTCACGTTTTGATGCTGCATCTAATTTTGTGCAAACTAAGTAAACAATTAAATCATCCCAATGTTCCGTTGGTAGTTCTAATTGCTTTAAAGATCGTAAATGCCAATTCAACTTATCGATTAGTTCGCGTAATGTTTTGTATGAATCGCGTTTGACATGATTCAAGTTAAAGAGTGCGTGTATGTGGTTGTGCACAATGAATTGCTTATTTTCAAATCGCTCATTTAATAATTCCCAAGCCAGGGAGTAATTTTCGTCAGAAACAGACACGGAATTCAGAGTACCTGCAGCCTCCCCCGTCAAACATACATTTAAATAGTATAGTTTTTCTACGTTACTTAACGATGTATCAGAGTCAATCATGCTTTTAAAGAGGTCGCGGAAATGATACCACTTATCAAACGATCCATCAAACGACGGTAAATTAATTGGAGGTTTTGAAACTTTACTAGTTTTGTTTTGATCTTGTTCACCCGCTGCGGGCTGAGCTGTAGGTTCGTTTTTTGGTGGGTGCAACAAATCACGTGCTATTGCATAAGTCTCAAAAAACTTATCCTCGAAATCTTGTGATTCGAGTTCGTGGGCGGCTGTATCATTTTGATAAACTTACTTTCTACTAATGTGCGATTTATTTTATTTGGTTCAATTGTACTTAATGTATCCAAATAGCTGCTAAATCTTGTTAATCTGGATTTGATTGTGCCGCGTTTTCTATTTAACTGTTCGAGTTCCGATGTCATTATAACACAAATAGAGAAGTAATACTATAAATTGTGTAAAGAAAGGAATGTGATAGGACTTACGTGGAATCCGCACTGTAGACTTGTCGAGTTCGCTACAAACGTTGATGCGGTGGCTTCCTGGCTTTAGACAGTCTGTCTAAACACTTTTTCGGACTTTCTATTCAAAGTTTATATGTATTTTCCTTGAATATCTGGCTGAAGGACCATCTAGTAATTGTTGTTATTGGATTAATAATGCTTTAATCTCGCTGGCGTTTTTCACTTCTTTGTTTTTAACGCAGGTCGTAAATCTGCGCCTTGTCGATGATATATCTAAGTAACACTTAAACCCTTTGCTTAAAGTTTTTATGTTTGAAAGAAACTTGCTCGTTTCTAATATAACTATATAAAATAAAACACGTTTCGTTTTATGTAGAGGCATATATTCATATACATATGTCTTGTTCGACTGCTAGTTATGCACTGTTTTTGTGTATCGTCTTTTCACGTCTCGTTCTCACGCTTCGCAGACACAGCTGGCTGTGAGTGAGTGCAAAAACAATACGCCACTTTATTTTTTGTGGTCATTTACATTATTTATGGTAATAGGTAAATATAACATGCAATGTAAAATAATTATGTCAAATAATACACAAGAAACGTTTTATTGTTTATACAAATTGTTTGGAGTTTCCGACAATTATAATTATTGAACGTTGATAGCTCGTATTGTTGTCGGATGTATCCGGCGCGAAGGACCAAATGGATGTGTTGATTTTGATAATATTAATTATTATAACCAACTTCTTTGTTGTTTCACCGTGCACGGGTTGTAAACACGTGTACACTTTTCTTTTTAAATCTTCGGTGACGTTTGATAAATGAAGTGCACTGTAGTATAAAAAGATTATTTATTTACTGTATTACACTTAAACAACTATATAACTATAACTATATAACATAGTTTTGTGTCTCATTCAACACTGTATTCGTTAATGGCCATGTTGGTCGAAACCGCGGTCACACCATTTGTTTAAATATAGTGATACAACAAAGTAAATGTGTTTTTATTGTCTCATTTTTTTTTGTTAGTTATCACATTATTGAAATAGCGAAACAGAGTTAAAATTTAATGTTTATTGAAATATCAACCTTTAGTAGTTAGCTATGGGGCTTCTCACATATGCAAACTTATTTTCGGATTTCTTTACGTAAAACCATTGAGGCATTCCCATTCTACTTCTTTTGTATCACTGGAAAATTTAGGAGGAATATTCTTTAATTAACAAAACTGCGTTGACGTATATTACACTTCGATCAAAGAGAACGACTTTTGAATATGCTCCATCAATTCATTTTTTATGTGAACTGATATTGCAGATCTATATCGATCCAAACTTTTCTTATTAAGTTAGTACCATTAAGTTGATTTTTTTCTGAACATATCTTGTCAGTTAGATTGCTCTGTCAGATCAATATTTTATTGGAGTTTTTCGTAAAGTCACAAAAAATGAGACACCAGATTAATCTTTCACTAGGATAAGATCACATACCTGTGCCATTTCACTTTTGTGTCATCGACAAAACCGAACGGAATCAATACCGTAATAATTTAATCACAAAAATGGAGCGTGAATAAGTTTCGAAACCAAATAGTCACACATACCTGAAAATCAGTTATCAAAAGAGCACGAAAATAAAACCTTTCAATAAGGAAAATATATATTTTGTCTTAGCTAGCCTACTTCAGTAGTGATCATAATCGCCAATCGACTGATGTACATATAAATCATCTAGTTCATGAAGACGGTAGCGGATACAACACATTTTAGACATAATTCTCCTACATAACATGTAGATGTCCATCAAGGTAATTATAATAATTGTATGATGTACCTCTTTTAGTGGTGGGTAATGGAATAAGATTTGTAATGTTATAATTATCATTAGAATTACTTACAAAGAGAGTAAGTGATACGTCAACCAAAATCTGACAAAGCTTGACGTTGTATTATATTTTGTCAGATTAATCTAATGACCTTTAACAAAGCACTTGAAATCTGGAATTAGTATGTCATTAAAATACACCTGTTATTTGAGCATTTATTATATTTGTACTTCAGCATAACGTACAAACTTTCTGATTATGTTTGAAATAATACGTACGCCAAATGTTCGTCTCTGGCTTGTCCTTGAATTTTAATGAATATTTCAATCACCTTTTCCATGTATGCAGTTCAAGTTTGCCAATGTTGCGTCAAATAAAGCTTTAACGAATGTTTGGGCGTACTGAAGAATGTACAGAAGTTTGAAACTCTGAAAAAGAAAATCAGAAAATCTTGTGGTCTTTTTCCCAAATTACTGTATTCACTCCTTCAAGTCAAAGATGGGAAATTTGTCATCCGATATTGAAATTCAGATAACACAAGTCTATAGTTATAATAAAAATGTTATTTATATACAGCATTTTCGGTTTCATTTTGAAGCAAGTAATGTGTTCTTACGCAAAAATCCCACATTTACAAGTAGAAATCGCATAACATTCAGCATCATCTTATTGACGTTTCACATTACAATACCCGGTGCATAGCATGATCCGTGATATCTCTTGCGTTAATTGAATTTTGTGTCAATGTAAAAGATCTTTGATGATCTGCTTATGGGAATATTTGCTGCGATCGATTGCGACAAGGTCTGCTGGTATTTACTAAGGAATATTTTATTTATAATTACCATTTTAAATTTTTGTGTAGATTTAACTTAAACTTTCTAATCATTTGAGTAATCGTCTTAAAAATATTACTCAGTGTAAGTACATAAAATTGTATATCTGTTAACCAATATTATATACTTTATTTCAAATTATAAGAATAAACTTTGAACGGCTCATCTAAATTGCAGTAATTACAATTTACTTAAATTTTGTCATTACGAACCTCAGTAGTTTGTTTGCGTAAAAGATAATCGTATTGAGAGGCCAGTAGTTATTGCCGCAGGTAGTGTAATAAAAGCATTAGAGCAGTTCAAAGTTATATTCTTATAATTTGAAATAAGCTATACATAACAGAGCGTTTTGGACACATTTTATTGAGGTATTTCAAACTAATATTCTTAATTATTAGTTCGGAATAGATAACAATTGGGTTCTGCATAACATTTATATAAAGAATTAGTGATGAGTAAAACCGAATTATTTCAATAACCGGTTACGGCACTACTCGGATGATCTTAATCGCTCGCATCATAACTCTGTATACATTACAAATGGCAGAGCCCATGGAGAGGTTTAGGTCTATCCTTTGAATAACACCACTAATTATTATTAAAACATGGTGAACAAAAGCAAAGTATACTTTCAAAACTATAATACATATTTTTATTTAGTTCTTTATTTAACAAAACAATAATACGTGCTAATACTCTCAATTATATTTCGTAAAGGTATTTCAAGTTCTTACCAACACATTTTTCAAGTTTAAATTCATATTGTTTCTTTTAGGAATATTGGTTCAGTTGTTAAGATTTGTCAACTTAATATCGAAGGTATATACAAAGACAAATGAAATTCATATAGCATCAGTGGATTGACTGGTTTCAAGAGTAGAATAGTATGCTTTGCAAGTGGAATATGATCGCGAGTTCAGCTTGTGATTGCGGAGCTGAGATTGAAACAGTTAAACATATTGTTGAAGAATGTCCTATAGCTAAGTTTGAATTTGGATACACGGACTTACATAATTTAACTCAGAGGCTGTTGCTTGGATCTTAACAACTAAAGACTTTCAGTTTTGTGGCACTGTGATGTAGATTTTTTATTCTGCAAGTCTTTTCCTACATCCTAGACCAAATGGTGCAGTGTATTAGAGGCCCCCCTGCAGTTATGGCCCTTCTAAATATATTTCTACTTTTGTAATATAATTTATATATGTTTCTTTTCTTGTACCTGTCATGTAGTTTCATACGAATATATATATACCAATACAACCCGTCGCCTTCTACTCGTCATTTGCATTAAAACCTCGATTCCAAATAGTAATGCGACAAATCGAGTAAAAAATAACCGGGTAGTCAGTTTTTTAATGTATGTGACGAGTACCAGTAACAGGTGATGAAGTATGACCAATGAACCAAAATCCAAATCTCCGATTTGTGGCAGTTAGTTTGTCGTGTCGGTAACCTATCACCCGTCACTTGTCACTCGCATTAAAAAACCGAATTACACCAATTACTTGAGTTCTCCCATCACTATGAACAATTAACAAGGCCCATAAAGCACGAACATGAATAATATTTACATAATATATTGGCAGCGTTTACAGGTTACTTGTAAGTAGAATTTTAAAATTATATAGAGACTTTCACACAACTACTATGTATTGTTTACAAGATTGTGAATTTTCTGCAATATTATGTTTAAACATTCTTTAGAAATACCTTCAAAATAAATAATTTGACAACTTCAAAAAGAATAATTCCACTAAGAATTTTTTTTTATTCTCTTGATAAAGCAATGTTGGTGAAACGATTAATGCGGGCTTGTCAACCTGTAAGTCCCAATTCATAATTACACCATCTAGACACTTTTATTTATAAAAAGTTCTATAATCTACTGCGGTGCTTCGGATGATTCGTAAAGCCGTCGGTTTCTGCTATTTGCACGGTCTGAAAACGATTAACACAATGACTTTAGCCAGAAGATATACCACAGTTATTCATTCATTCTCTCAAATTACGAATATATTATTATAACAAGGTTTAGGGGATACAAGTCATAAAATCATCTTTGTTTAGTAACGTGTAACGGACCTCTCCTTATTAATATCAAAAGTTAACGTAGCCCATATGAGAAATATCCCCTAACACTTTTACGAAACAAATAAAAAACGAAGGGCAAACTTAACCAATATAGAACAAATTAAGAAGAGATTTACTTCCTACTTATAGGGAAGTTGTAACCAAAAGCCACTGGGGACTTATGTTACCATATTTCACGTAAAATTGATAGATATATATGTTACCGTAAGTAGCTGAAATCCGTTTTTACGCGTACTTAGTAGTAAGAATGCGAAGGAACTACGACCATTTGTAATTTCGCGTTTTTACTAGGAAAGACACGAATTAAAATTTTAGTTCGGCTATTTACTGCAGATTTTAGTTAGAACCCGTTCTAACTAGACGTGTAACAGTAACTAACCGAAATACATATCTCTTAACAATGGACATACTGCCATAGCTCACACCTCCACTTAATAGATAATTTTTGAACAGGATATGAAAATACCTCTTAACAAGCGGACATACTTCTGAAGTTATACCAAATGACATTTTATATTTAGTTTTCCTTTTTATAATAAAACACAATTGGTTTTAAGATTATTTAGTGCATTAAGAAGTAATTGACTTATTTATTATTATTACATGGGCTACTATTCTGACATTTTGAATTGTATAACAATTGTGTTTTTTACACTTACACAAACTAGTGAGACAGTGGTCTTTTTCTTCATTTTCACACTCTATGTTTGAATCTTCTCCATGAATTTTCACCATGGTAATGTTGATGCCACAAACAATATTTTCCAAATTTTCTCCCGTTGTAGAGAAGAAATAAAATCAGTAGGCAAAGACGTAGTTAACGCAACCCTAGACTCGATGCCAAACATAGAACACGGAGTTTACTTTATACCTGAATCAATCGCACGGTTTTTCTTAAACTGTACAAATGGTAGACCTTCTGACTATTTAACGGTGTTATTATCGAACATCCACGCGGCAATTATATTTCCAACATCTTGATTAGCTCAACTGAGCCTTGGCTCTGATTGTAGCGTGACTTACCGTGCAGAATTTTAATTTCTGGCCATAAAGACTTTAAATTCGTTTATAACGCAGTTGACAAATTCTCGGTCGATATCACTATTTTATATGCACGGCGCTCCGAACTTCAAAAATATTTCGTTTAAATTTGTAAGCTATTTCTTCTGCTCGGTTAGATGTTAAAGTTATTAATAAAATAAACTTGGTTGTATAATTATGATAAAACATATTGAATTTATATTCCCCATCTGCTTGTCTTTGCTTATCAGTCAGATCTACTTGGCATCGGCTATTTAACTCATTATGCAAAATTCGTTTGGAAACTATTCTTCTTCTTAGATTTTTTATTATTGCAGACTTTGCACATTGACAGGAACATTTTAATAGTAATTCTTCATATACCTCTCTATTCATTAGTGTATTTAGACAATTTGGCATTTTCACTATTTAGTAAATCATTAATAAACTTCTCTTTCCACGCAGTTAACGAAATATTCATTTTAGGGCGACAAACTTTAAAAATGAACAATAATCAAAGAATAAAAAAAACACGTATTGCATTAAACTTTGATAGCTTCCGAGTGAACAATACATACTCAATCCCCCAACAGCACACAAATCATTCATCGACCAATTCTTGCTCAGTACTTACTGTTATGCGTGTAGTTGGAACGGGTTCTAACTGAAAGCTGCAGTAAATAGCCGAATTAAAATTTTAATTCCTGTCTTTCCTAGTAAGAATGCGAAATTACAAATGCTCGTAGGTACTTCGCATGTTTACTAATAAGTACGCGTAAAAACGTATTTCGGCTATTTACGGTAACATATACATCAAGTACGTATATACGTATGTATGTACGCATGTATGTATGTATGTATGTATTTATGTATGTAAATAGGCTTAGCCGCCTTAAAATTTTATTTTGTGTGTTTTCTTTTTTCTTAGTGTAATTACTCACCACCTATAAAAGACGCATACCAAGAAAAAAGAAAACACACAAAATAGAATGTATATATGCTGCATGACATGGAAAGTGCAACACCAAGAATGGGTGCGAATTTTTTGACCAAACTTGGTAGAAACGTATAACTAGTCAAAAGCAATAATTGATTAAAATTTTGTTGCGATAGATCAAGTGGTCATGACACATCTGACACTTCATTCAGTTTTCGCTGACATTAATGTCTGGTGTATTAATTGTTTGTTTGAAATTAATTTCAACGGTTTTGTCTTATTATACCTTTGTTTAACGTGTTTAAAGAGTTTTATTATGCCTAGAGTGCGGCAACGTGGAAATTATCGCCAATTAAGCGAATTCGACAGAGGTCGAATTGTTAGTTTGCGAGAAGGTGGTTTTTCATACAGGGAAATTGCAAATCGCCTTAACCGGAACCAATCCACCATTATGCGCTGTTATCAATCATGGACTAGGGAAGGTCAGGAAAGACGCCAAAGAGGAACCGGAGGCCGAAGAAGAACTAATGAGATACAGGACCGCCGCCTTCGCTTAATGGCACTAAGAGACATGTTTTCCAGTACCAGATCAATTGCTGACGTGTGGTTAGGTAATATTGGTCGTCCTGTAACCCTTCGAACCGTTTATCGTCGAATTAGGGGTTTCGGCTTACAATCTTATCGTCCACATCTTGTGTTATCACTTACGGCTCAACACCGACAGCAACGTTTGGAGTGGTGTAGATTGCGACTGCACTGGAACGTGGAGTGGCACAGGGTGGTATTCAGTGATGAATCTCGATTTTGTCTAGGGATGCATGATGGCCGTATGAGGGTCAGACGAAGACGTGGGGAACGTCGTGATATTCAGTTTTCCGTTGAAAGGCATGTGCATCGAGCAGTGGGTGTTATGGTATAGGGTGCTATAGCATATGGGAGTAGGTCTCAATTGGTGTTCATCCAAACCACCATGAACGCCCAGCGTTACATTGATGAGGTGGTAGAACCCCATATTCTACCATATCTTCAAACGCTCGAAGACCCACTTTTCCAGCAGGATAATGCCCCTCCCCACGTAGCGAGAATTTCTATAAATCGCTTGGAAGAGGCTCATGTCAATATCTTGCCATGGCCACCCAAATCCCCCGACCTCTCGCCAATAGAACATGTGTGGGACATTATGGGACGAAAACTTATGAATTTAGCCAATCCCCCGCAGACACTAATAGCTCTCCGGCATGAATTACAGGTTGCTTGGGACACCATACCCCAAGAGGATATCGACCACCTAGTCGAATCAATGCCACGAAGAGTGAGGGAGTGTGACACTAATAGGAGCGGTTCAACACATTATTAATAAAAATTATGTTAAATTGTGTTGGTCTTTTTTTTTTCTTTGAAATTTTAATCAATTATTGCCTTTGACTAGTTATACGTTTCTAACAAGTTTGGCCAAAAAATCCGCAATCCTTCTTGGTGTTGCAGTTTCCATGTCATGCAGTATATATGTAACGTAAAGTAAGGGTGATCTCTAATGATCAGTTAAGACAGTAAACGTGTAGCAGTCGGAAGGGCCAAATAAGACAACTCTTTACAGTTTTGGTCGGGCTTTCGATTGATTTATTTAATCTTCTTCTGGACCTGGTAGAATTATTTGATTGTTAAAAAATGTACATTCTATTCAAAGATTTTTAAATAACAATCTAATTAAGTCACAAAGAAGTCAACATCACATTGCATTTCATTGAATACAACCAATATGGACAACTCACAACACTTTAAAAATTATTGAAAACAGTCATTAAAAATCATACTTAATTAAAATAGTCGTTAGTTACATGAAAACAAAATAGACATTTTAAAATTATTTGATTGTTAAGTCTGATAATTGATGTAAAACAGCTGATTGATGTAAAACAGCTGATTGACATTTATGTGCACGAGCACATGTTAAAAGTAAAATGAACAGTGATAACTGTCAACCACCCCGAAGGTCATAGTAATGCTTTTAAAATGAAAAGTGCGGGAAAATGAATCTCGTACGTGCCATTGACCGATACCAACTGTCAAATCATACAGTGTGTAATGACTCAAAACTGCAAGACAAATCTTATTCTTATGCTTTCAGTAACGAACAATTAAAATGAAAAATATAAACATGTATAATGTTATGTAACTGGAAACTATGAAAAGAAAAACAGGTTGAAGTAGTTTAGGTCAGTTACTACGTGTCTGAGGCTATATTATTGTTTTAATGCAATTGTAATAAATAAGAATAAATTTTACTGAGATTATTTATATCTGTATGTCTATTAAGAGGGTGTTCTCCCTACTTATATGTACCATTTCCAAAAAAAGCGTTTCTTTTGGTCATGTTCAACAGTAAGAATTGTAGGATTATCGAAGTCAATGTTATTTTTCGTGCGTTTAACATGTTCTGCTACCGCACAGCAATTGCTCTTTGTTGAACTCCTGCAGTCGCTCTTATGCGACGTGATCCGTGATTTTAAATTTCTATTAGTCTGACCAATGTAAGGTAAATGCCAGGATGAACAAGACAGTCTATAAACAACATCATATTGTTGCAATAGGTCGATTGAAGCCTTTATCCTAGGGAAAATTGATTTTATATTTAGTAAATTACGGTTTGCAACAAACAAAACTGGGACATATTGCTTAACTATAAACCGAATTCCCGGAGTTAAATGCAAAATGTATGGAAGGGTCATAAATTGTATATTATCATTGTAAAGAAATGAAGTATCCCTATTAGATGCGACTGCACTTGTAGTGGCAGGGGGGACAGGTAGTGGGGCCACATTAAGGCTTGTGCTGAACAACAATTTATTAATCAAATGAAACGGTTATCCATTCTTCAGCAATATGTCTCTGAACCTCAACAAACTCGAGTGTCTGAAGGACGTACGTGAAACCTCCTCATCCTCAGGCCCTTTATAATATTGATTTTCATTTTCATGGGGTGATATGAATGGTAATGTAGGTATCTATTAGATGCCATTGGTTTTTTGTACAAATCTGTTATTAATACTTCATTCTGGGTATGTACCACCCTCATGTCAAGAAACGGTAAACTACCGTCTTCTTCGATTTCAATTGTGAACTGAAGATTGGGCTCGTATGAGTTAAAAACCGAGAGCGTTTCCTCATCTTTATCTACAGGAATAGCAGTGACAATGTCATCGACATATCTCTTCAGAAACGGGACTCTAAAACTCAGCCGTGGGACAGTTACCGAGAGCAGACCTTCCATCACATATTGCGATGCAATAGGGGACATCAGCTCCCCATACCCAACCTAACAAGCTGTGACGATTTATGTAATTTGGTCAAATTTGTTTTTTCATCCACATACTTTAAATTTTAAGATAATTATTACAAGCGTAATATTTATCTTTAAATTTAAAGTATGTGGATGAAAAAACAAATTTGACCAAATTACAAAAATCGTCACACGTTAAACTACAGTGATCTGCAATCTTGTCCCAGGATCCCACTATCTCCCTCACTACCAGATTAGTGAAGAGTGATACCACATCCAAACCCACAACCTTGTAGTTGTGCGGTAATTTGAAATTATTAATAAAATCTGCAAGCTATCCCTAACGTAAAAATCGTTATCTTTATTGTAAGCTTGAGTTAAAATGTCTGTGACATATTTAGCAATTTTGGAAGTAGGCGCATTGATGGAGGAGACTATAGGTCTGAGTTTTAAATCGGGTTTATGAACCTTGGGTAAGCCATAAAACCTCGGTGGTATTGCATTGTATACTTTTAATGATTTTCCTAATGTCTCATCCAGCAACCCCCTCGACTTCAATTCAGATACAAGTTTGTTTGCTTTTTGTTGGAGTGTGGATGTGGGATTCCTCCTCAACTCTAAGTAGGTATTACTATCGGACAGCATGTCTGCAACCTTGCCCTCATAATCTTGCCTCCCCATTGCAACAGCAATGTTACCATTGTCTGATTGTAGTATTAGCAAGTCCGGATTATTTTTTAAAAAACGTTTACATTTTTGAAACTCTGTATAAATGAAACTCTGTGAAATTTGGTTATGGCACATGTAATTGGTCAGGACATTTGTTATTCGAGCTCTACAAACATTAGCCTTCTGCACGGACAACCCAGACACTACGACTCACAATCTGCCAAAATTTTAGGTATATTGAGATCTCATTTTTTTTGTTGGACCTATGCAGAACTTAGGGCCCAGTTCTAATACGTTTTTGATATTACCATCTGTCCCCCCTGCCACTACAAGTGCAGTCGCACCTAACAGGGGTGCTTCATTACTTCACAATGATAATATACAATTTATGACCCTTCCATACATTTCGCATTTAACTCCGAGAATTCAATCTGTAGTTAAGCAGTATGTCCCAGCTTTGTTTGTTGCAAACCGTAATTTACTAAATATAAAATCAATTTTCCCTAGGATAAAGGCTTCAATCGACCTATTGCAACAATATGATGTTGTTTATAGACTGTCTTGTTCATCCTGGCATTTACCTTACATTGGTCAGACTAATAGAAATTTAAAATCACGGATCACGTCGCATAAGAGCGACTGCAGGAGTTCAACAAAGAGCAATTGCTGTGCGGTAGCAGAACATGTTAAACGCAAGAAACATAACATTGACTTCGATAATCCTACAATTCTTACTGTTGAACATGACCAAAAGAAACGCCTTTTTTGGAAATGGTACATATAAGTAGGGAGGAACACCCTCTTAATAGACATGCAGATATAAATAATCTCAGTAAAATTTATTCTTATTTATTACAATTGCATCAAAACAATAATATAGCCTCAGTAACTGACCTAAACTACTTCTACCTGTTTTTCTTTTCATAGTTTCCATTTACATAACATAATACATGTTTATATTTTTCATTTAAATTGTTCATTACTGAAAGCATAAGAATAAGATTTGTCTTGCAGTTTTGAGTCATTACACACTGTATGATTTGACAGTTGGTATCAGTCAATGGCTGCGTTCATCACACACCCAACACAGGCAACAGTTGGCAAGCCGCTAGCAAGCGGTTTGAAGAACGTCTATCCATGATGCAAACGCGTTTGCAAAGCGGTCGCCAGCATAACCATTTTACTCTGTAAGTACGCTTCAAACGTGTTCGAGTGCCTGCGATTGGTTAAACATTTTCGCCTCATAAAATGGAAACGAAAACTTATTTGTGGCAAAATATATATTATTCGATAACAGATAACAGCGAAATACATTCTAGAATGTTCTGGAAACTGATGATCGGTATAATTAGATATAGTTATTTCGAAATAATTTGTATTTCTAACAACATTCCTATCAAGTACTTCATCTTCATTATGGTCTTCATTCTCATGATTGTTGATTTGATTAATAGGCTCAGCTAAATGTAATGCTGCATTTACAAGACCATTAATATTTAAATCTAGATGAAATAAGAGATCTCTTATATCCATGATGTATAAAATATTGAATTTTCTTATAAATAATAGAATAATCTACAAGTAAAAACTGAAATAAATTCAAATTGAGTTCAAAACAGTTTTATTCAATTCACAACAATTGTTTCACCCTACTAGGGCTTCATCAGGTGATGAATATTATAATACAAAATATTTGTAGACGTTCTTATTTATGTCTTTTCCTAAATGAAGAGGGGGGAGTTTGTGACATTAGGTTAAGAGCGGGAGTAACATATCTTTAATGTAATATTTAATATATATATACATAACAATATGATTAATAAAATTAAAAATTTTTGAAAACTGATTGTTTACTGTTATTATAAAATTAAACAATTTATAAATATATATATAACTATAAGAATTATTAAGTTGATTTTAAATATTTAAATTTAACAACGGAGAATTATTCACTTCTAGTTGGTCATTTAAAATAAGGTTTAATTTGTTTAATTATGGAGTTTCAACACGTATCTCCGTCTTCAATCAATTAAATAGAATAATCTTTTTATTATATATACACCTTACTATACAAAAAACAAACAGTAAATGAACTAATGAACAATGAACACTTCTCTACCAACTAGCCGTCAATTCTCAAATTAAATGAAATTTCAAACAGAACAGAATTGTGGAAGGGGTTGCCTGAATCATGGATGACAATTGTCGTTCATCACATGGACATATAAAATCACTACAAATCGCAAACGGTTTGCGCTTGGTATCATGGCTGCCTTGTGTGATGAACGCAGCCAATGGCACGTACGAAGCATTACTATGACCTTCGGCGTGGTTGACCGTTATCACTATTCATTTTACTTTTAACATGTGCCCGTGCACATAAATGTCAATCAGCTGTTTTACATCAATCATCCGACTTAACCATCAAATAATTTAAAATGTCTATTTTGTTTTCATTAAACTAACGACTATTTTAATTAAGTATGATTTTTAATGCCTGTTTTCAATAATTTTTAAAGTGTTGTGAGTTGTCCATATTGGTTGTATTCAATGAAATGCAATGTGATGTTGACTTTTTTGTGACTTAATTAGATTGGTATTTAAAAATCGTTGAATAGAATGTACATTTTTTAACAATCAAATAATTGTACGAGGTCCAGAAGAAGATTAAAAAACTGTAAACGTTTTTATTTCTTAGCCAAATTTTGTACAGATATTTAGGGTGTTGAGAGTAATAAACGATTAAAGTTTTATTGCAGAAATCGCACTTGTTATAATGAAAATTCAATAATGAGTTGATGCTCCACGTAACCGAATACATTCTTGATCTATAGATTCCTGTGTAAGCTCATTCCAAAATTGTAGGGCATCATGTAGCTGTTGTATGTTCATAGGAGCCTGCGACCCATCATATCCCAGACATGTTCTATGGGCGACAGATCTAGCGATCGTGCAGGCCAATGAGGAATATTGATGTTGGCGTCTTGTAGGAATTATAACGTAACTGCTGCTATATAAGGGCGGGCATTGCCTTTCTGGAATGTGGCATTATTTAGCCCTCGGATATATGGTAAAGCAATTGGTTCCAGAACTTCGTTAATGTACATTTGAGCATTTAAGTGGCCTAGAAGAAATACTAAAGGAGTCCTACTTCCTATGCTAATTTACCAATCCTCAATACTATAGTAAGTGCTGTCTCACGATCTATGGCAAAATTCAAAAACCGTCTTTCACCTCGTCGACGCCTAACTCGTCTACGACCATCATGGGCCCACAAACAAAAGCGTGATTCGTCAGAAAAGACGATACTGTTCCACTCTTCATCCCAATGTGACCGTATATTACACCATTCTAATCTAAGGGTACGATGTTGATTAATGAGAGACAGTATTAATCGTGGACGATAGGAAATCAATCCAAACGAACGAATACGACGACATATTGTACGCATTGTTATTCTGGCGAAAAAAGATTTCCTATAGATCTTGAGGTACTACACCGATCTCTAACGGCAAGCAATCTTAGCCTACTATCTTCTCGTTCTGTGGTTCCTCTCGGTCGTCCAGAACCTCTTCTACGATGTTGCATCCCTTCTTCAGACCAATCTCTCCAACAACGACTAACTGTTGACTGTTGGACTAATGTAGTCCAATGATGCGACTCCTTTCAAAATCGCTTAGCTGGCGATAATTCGGTTGTCGTCGAACTTGGCATTTCAATACACTAAATGACAGGTATAGACTGTAACAAATGAGAAAACACAATTAAACCCATTAATAATAAGCAGAACAAAATCGAATTTTTTCGTTGGAGATCGGCAAAAAACGTCATAAATTTTATTGTTTTTTATCTGTTCTATTTATCATTCAGTACTTTCAACACCATAAACGTCTGTACAAAATTTAATTACAAAATAATCACGTTCGCATTGTGATTCGTTTTTTTTTGTCATACAGTATATTAATAAAAACTAGTGGTCGCCCAGTGGTCGAAATTTGATTAATTCATTAAATCTTTGTATTTGTAACATATATTATACATAAATTTTATCTTTCTGCACTCCTTCTTCATATGAACTTTAACTATGCCAAATCTCACACTCCTCCGTGGGAACAATATGCTTAAAAAAGGGTACAAAGTTATTTCTTCACGTATTAATATATAGATTAAACATTTACATAAATAGGGAGGACCATTACTATATATCTTGCTATATTTAGAACATAACAATTTGAAACCTAAATATAGCAAACGAGATCCAGTGTCAGCGTTTCCAAATAAATGTGCAAGTTATTCCACAACCTGGGGCTACTAATTTATATCGGATCGGGTCTGAGTAGATTATTATTCAAAGCCAGGGATAAATTAACATGATACTGTATGAACATTCAGTAATAATTCATGTTATAACTTAGAATAATGATTTAGTGTTGAATATCAAAGTAAACGTACATGTATATTATGAGTGCAAGATTCCACCTTTATTTGATTTAATTAAAGTTAATCAATCTAGCTGAAGATCATATATTACTTTTAATTTCCCGCATAATGTTTCGCTCTCTACCAGTAACTTAAAGTTAGATTAATTTATATTTCTAATAGTCCAGGAATTTTAGCACCAAAAACGGGGTTCGCTCCGCAAAAAATCCTATCACTTGATTTTTCGATTGGATTATGTCAGAGGGTGTCCCCTAAGTATAAAACCAAATTTGTGTCGTCCAGAACCGCGAGCGTTAGCCGCCATCTTGAAAAACGCCTTTTTCCAAATATCTCGAAAACGGTGAGTTTTACGTTAAAAATTGGAAGTACCTTTTTTATAGAGGATAACATTTTCCGTCTTTTTTGTTTGAAAATTTTTTCCCTGTTGTCAATATTTGCCAAGATATAGTCGATTGAAGAAAACGATTTTTTGTTTTTGGAATATATCTCGATAATTTTTGGAAATACAAAGAAAAATGAGATTATCGAAGTTGTAGAGCATAATATTTTCTACAATTTTTGTGTGAAGCTTTTTTTTGTTCAATCGACAGTTGCTAAGTTATAGCGCATTGAACGTTGCCGTCAGGTCTAGGAAAACAGCGATTATTGGTAATACGTTGCTCTAGCATGCCAAGAACAAATGTAAGGAGACGCGACATCTTGGCGGCAAGGATTGCAGGAGGTAATTAGTACACGTCTGTGTGTTCTTTAACAATAAGGATATATGGATATTCATTTATACATGTATATTCATCGATTTTTAACCATGAATATTCTATTTGAATAGAATACAGGTATGTAGAAAAGTAAGCAGCTGCACGGTGCTGGGTGTCTCCCAACATTGTCTATACCTAAAAAAAATAATAAAATATCTATTTTCGCAAGCCCGGAAAAGGACGCACTCCAGAATCTCTATACAGCCCACCTTGTCTGAAGCCGGAGTATGGTGAAAATTTAAGAGAAAACATTTTATTTTTACATGCATTCAGCGGTTGCGACACAACGTCAGCTCCATTTAAAATTGGAAAGTACAAAACTCTGACGACATTGTAGAACCACGAAGAATTTCTGACGGCTGTGGCATTGTTCAAAGATAGGAGGAGTGATCCCAACATGAATGCTCAAGCTGGCGAGCGTTTCTTTATTGCTTTGTGTGGAGGTAATAAAACCGAGCCATCCATCGACTCTCTCCGATACAAGAACTTCGGCAAGTTAGCTCGGAACACCAAGCTGAACTTAGCCATTCTACCACCGACGCAGGATACAGCCCGTTACCATTCCTTCAGGGTATATCATCAGGTCCAAAGTTGGCTGGGATTTCACCATGACCCGGAAGAATGGGGCTGGAAGCGCGCTGCGGATCGCTTATCACCGATCACAATGAAAAAAGCTCCCGTGCCGCAAAATTTGCTACAAATAATATCCTGCAAATGCAAGACAAATTGCGGAGCTGCCTGCGGATGCCGGAAGAGTGGCTTAAAATGTTCCGTTATCTGTTTAAACTGTAGTGGCCAAACATGCTATAACGCAATCCCTACAGTGGACGATAGCGACGAAGAGAATGCCCACAATTAATCGTTTTTTGATCCTTTGACTATTAATGACTCGAACATGGAAGAGCAACATTCGCGAACCATCGAAAATCGCCCTTCCTGTTCTAAACAAAGGAAATTGTTTTAAACCAATCATCGAAGTTTGAAATTTTGCAACAATAATTTTGTTATTAATAAAGATGTTACACTCCTCCAGTGTAGATTAATCTGTGAAAAACGGTCTCTAGAAGCCAAAGATGTTCAAAATTCGTGTTAAATCATAATCTAAAATAATTTAATAATTTTAGATTAAGGTCCTAGAGACCGTTTTTCACAAATTAATTTTTTTAATTATTATAACGAATAATGAATATGAACAGTAGATGAATACATTTTCATGTCTTTCTCAAACGATTCGTCAGACAGTTTTTATTGCGCAAACTTTTCTCCTATCACCCATATCCCTCCTATTTATGACAAATATTATTTTTAGCGTCTCTATTATAAAATTCTTCGATTACACTTGTTCTTGGCATGCTAGAGCAACGTATTACCAATAATCGCTGTTTTCCTAGACCTGACGGCAACGTTCAATGCGCTATAACTTAGCAACTATCGATTGAACAAAAAAAAGTTTCATACAAAAATTGTAGAAAATATTATGCTCTACAACTTTGATAATCACATTTTTTTTGTATTTCCAAAAATTATCGAGATATTTTCCAAAAACCAAAAATCGTTTTTTTCAATCGACTATATCTTGGCAAATATTGACAATGGGGAAAAAAGTTTCAAACAAAAAATACGGGAATTGTTATCTTCTATAAAAAAGGTTCAATTTACAATTTTTAACGTAAAACTCACCGTTTTCGAGATATTTGCAAAAAGGCGTTTTACAAGATGACGGCTAACGCTCGCGGTTTTGGACGACACAAATTTGGTTTTATACTTAGGGGACACCCTCTGACATAATCCAATCGAAAAATCAAGTGATAGGATTTTTTGCGGAGCGAATATCTAAAAATCCTGGACTATAATATGTGTGTATATAGATGAATTTATTTCAATGATAACTAAATATTCAATACCGACCAAATAGTTAAGGCAAAGTTAATTGAAAATTGAAGTGAAACAAATATGAAATAAAATTGAATGTAAATAGAAAAGCTTAGGTAGACAGTAGCATACAAATCAAGCAATATATTTCTTGCAGTTTGTCTACTAACTTGTCTGACAAGCAAGCACTGGGTTACGCCAGATATCGTGGATCTCAAGAATGAAATGTTAAGTCTAAAAGATCTCGACAAAAATTTTCCATGTTTAAGAGAGTCTTTTTTGGATTGCGAAAAGAAGTATAATGATGTGTTACGGGTTAGAGAGCGTGATCTTAACAATAAGTTTTTTATGGCAGCCGATAACAAAACCAAGGCTGCGTGGCGTATTATTAACAATAAAAGAGGTAACTATGCGAAACAGTCGACTTTTCCTGATTTACCTATTAATAGATTAGCTCTAAGTGAATTGTTTAATGATATTTTGTGTCGTCATCTGAAAAACTCATATCTTTCAATTATAAGGATGATAGTGTCTCTTTCGAGGAGATTGATAGTTTTATGACACCAGGTTCGCAATCAGTTTATATATTTCCTGTGAGCGAGGGAGATATTATTGAAGCTATTTATAAGCTAAGTTCTAGTCCTGCTTCTGGTGATGACTCCATACCATCGCTTCTTTTGAAGAGGTCATTTCCTTTTATAACGGGTGTACTGGCATACCTAATAAATATTTCTTTTGAGAATGGTATATTTCCGTCAAAATTAAAACATGCTACGGTTTACCTGATGTTCAAGAAGGGCGATACTAATAATATGAACGATTATCGTCCCATAAGTATACTATCCGTTTTCTCCAAGGTGTATGAATTTGTTGTAAATAAACGACTAATGAATTATTTTCTTCATTTTAAACTCATGTCCGAAAATCAGCATGGATTTTCCCAGGTAAATCAACAGATACTGCTATGTTTAATTTCTTAAGCAGTATTTACACTTCGATCGACCTCAATCTTCCATGTCTAAGTATGCTAATAGACTTGTCTAAAGCGTTTGATTCAGTTGATCACTTGATATTATTGCATAAGCTTGGTAGATATGGTGTAAATGGTGTCTGTTTGAAGTGGTTCGAGTCATATTTGTCGGGAAGGAGACAGAGAGTGAGTATCGACGGGAATTTCTCTGGTAGCACTGATGTACGTATGGGTGTTCCACAGGACTCTGTCCTCGAGCCCACGTTATTTTTAATTTTTATCAATGACTTTCCTAACTGTCTAACTGGTATTGCTAAGGTGATGTTATATGCCGATGACATAAGTTTAGTTGTTTCATCAAACAATATTGACGATGTTATTAGTGCTGCTGGTGTGGCCATGTCTAAAGTAAATAAGTGGGTTAAGTCTAATAGGATCGTCGTGAATATCGAAAAAACTCAGTGTATGCTTTTTAATAACAAAAAAAAATTTAACATCTCAAGGTTTGTCATGGCTGACTCTGAAATTGATTTCGTTAGCAGTTGTAGGTTGCTCGGTGTCATTGTCGATGAGGGTTTAAAGTGGTCGGAACACATAGACCAGTTATGTTCTAAACTCGCCAAATCATGCTACGCTCTCTTTCAGTTGGGCAAGTCTTGCAATTTGTCTACACTAAAAAGTTTTTATTACTCGGACTTCTATTCCAGGATGCGTTACGCATGGGGCATGAGTAGCGACGTTTCTCGCATTTTTATTTTACAAAAGAGGGCTGTCAGGACTATTTTTAATCTCCGACGGGGCGACTCGTGTAGGAATGTGTTCAGGGCCAACGGGATTTTTACATTTTATGATGTATATATTTTTGAGGTACTGTGTTATGTATACAGAAATCGCAGCAACTTTGATTTTAGTCTATCGCATGTCTATGGGACCCGCCACTATGATCGTGTTTTGCCTCCTGTACATAGAACGAATTCCTTTCAGAAGACCCTGGCATTTGTGGGCTGTAAATTATTTAATGCGTTCTTATTTCATTTGGATAAGAACATGTTCCGCATTACGACTTTTTAAAAAAAAATTGAAAGACTCTCTCCTTCATATTTGTTGTTATAGTGTTTAAGATTTTATAAATTATTTTAAATAACTTTATATTGTATTGTATGTGACGTATTTCTTTTACTTGTTTTTGTACTGTGCTACATACAATGTCTGAAGTACTAAGAAATAAAATGAATTATTATTATTATTATTAATAACGACGAAAGCTCCAAGTTAAAAAGAAAGGCTTATTTCCTAGAATAACACAAACATTGACATGAACTTATGAATACCAATTATGGTATTATGTGCAATATGTATTGCTCAAGTGTTTAAATTTTGAATGTAGAAAATTTCATTTATTTTGTTACATTATCTGTATGCGATAGTGTATATTGGCTTGTGAGTTTTTTAAACACACATTTTAATTTAAGTCACAGCAATACAGTATTTTATGACGTTCAATAAATTAATATAGAAAATATATGGTATATTTTAATTAAGAAGGTATGTGTATCTGTAGGCATAAGGAGTTGCATATATGATACTTCAAGATTCTCTTAAAAGTAGAGAAGAATTTGTTTGTTAATAATACTAATTATATTAATATTTGTTATGAGTATTATGCTGAAATGAAATACCTGTGTACTTATATGTGACACTTTATTTCATTTTGTATGTATTAAAAATGTTACAGACAATAATTGCAAAGTGTATAATGTAAATGCCGACTGATGTTAAATCGTAAGTTTTTATTGTATTTCATGAAATGTGAACATAATTGTATAAAATAATTATTCTAACTTACCTAATGAGGTGCTAAAAACAATTTTATTTCTGTATTCCTATGTAATAGACGTGAAAAGTGCATGTTATTTAATAAAATAACATTTAACCTACATATAAATGTCAATATTGCAGCGCAGATTATAGTGTGGCAATATGAAATGTACAGGTCTTCATGCATAAGCGGAAACACTTATTTTACTTAATCTTTTTATCTCAAAAATGAATGTATTTATCAATAACCAGTAGTCACTTTTTGTAGCCACTTTCTTACCAAGGACACTTATCGAAGAGAATTGCAGGAAAAAACAATGAATTTAGGAAATCACTTGTTATTTATTAATACTTTTTGTTTTGTTACAAAATGAAAGGATTTTGAGATTTCACCTAAGAATGTTGGAAGGATTCTGCGTCCTAAATCGACAATGCAATGCGCATATTTGACGTGTAGAGAATTATGACGTTTAATTTTAATAGACACTAGAACCAAGAACTCTGACTGAGAGAGCAGTAGCATTAAATTCAGTTTATAATACTTCCTTAGACCTCATATCAATAAGATCACCTTCAACAAGAAAATTGGTTCCATACCTATGTGTTTTTATCCAGGTGTTCTAAGCTAAAGTATTCTTCAAAAGAGTTCTGCAATGTTTTAAAGTTCTTGGACAACCCTTTTTGTACTAAGTTTGACATACTTTTCGTAGTTCCGTCTACACTCTACGTTAGCACCTCTTCTAACATTGAAAAACCGCTAATGTTACCAGTATTCAAAGTGACACTTCTACACGTACAGAACTCAAATAAGCGCTTCAAGACTTGTGCCTTTGACAGCCATCGAACTTCTGCGCAATAGAACAGTACGTACTTTGATCCCACATCTTGATAAAGCTTCTGTTGTAGAACCCATGATATGCAGATATGCCTGTGTAACCGTATATAATGTTAAAAATATTTATTTGCACTCGTATTATTAAATTAAATTAAATAAATGCCACAGCAATATGCTTTAAATATAATTACTCATCTTCAGTGATCTCCGGGAGATTGATATGATATTTTAAAGACCAAATTCTCACAACGCTAATACCCAATTTGTCCACTTACACTTCACTAGTTATCGGCGATTCTCACACTTTTATTTAATATCTGACGCTTGAAAAATATGTATATTAATAAACTTTCTAGAATTATTGTATGAAATATTCTTTTATGGCCAACCGTCAATAAACCGATGCATTACCATAGCGTTTTAAGAAGGTAAACAAACACTTTATCGCTAATATCTGTCAATGTAACTATGACTGATGACTTTAAACACAAATCGTTTGTTGCTGTCATAAAATTCACAAGTCATTACATCTTATTTTTTAAACTACAAATTTTTGAGGTTGGCGATAAAATTTTCTATGCACACATCAGTAAAGTGCATTTATCGAACTCATCTGTAACTCGCCTCGCTCGCTTCGCTAATTTGGCTCATAAATAAACACGTTCGATAAAGGATCACTTTACTGACTTGGTACATAAATAACTATTTGCATTAAGCTTTAACTTGCTGCGTGAGTCACTAAAACATAGATTATTCGGGATAATGCGTACATATTGAAGTGGCACGTGTGAATAATAATTGTCCTTTATATAACACTTTCATATACTGGATGTCTGTTTAAGCTCGACCACCGGCCATATCCCGGCAACCGTTTATCATTCAAGCTGGCGGAAAAACAATTGTTGGTAAAACGGACGATGGGAATTTCAACGAAAATATTTTTAAATTTCCAAAATGATCTCAAGGGGGCGCAATTCTCATGGTGAATTAAAAATTCGATATTTTTTCATTCGCAGAGGTTTCTATACAATTTTCATTTCCAACTTTTTTGATTTAACTTATATGAAGGGGAGGGTGGAAGGGGGTATGCCTGCGTACAAAAGTAGGTGTAACTTCGGTTTGCTTAACGGATTTTAATGTTTCTAGAATCATTAGATAGAGAATTTTACAGAGAATTGAAGTGTCTATAGTAGGAAATTACGTGGTTGTCCAAAAAAATAAAAGGAGGCGCTGTTCTTAATTTATGTATATTACTTGTTTTTCTTTAAAATTTTAAATGGAACGATATATTTTTAATATACAATATTGCAGCACATAAAAAACTGAAGTGATTGATGAAAACCAGAATTTGCTACCTTTTTTCTTGTCGAAGATATACTTATACAAAAACCATCCAGAAAAATAAAATGTTCAAATAATTTACTTATTTATTGCCAGTAACAATTTCATTTTAATTTTAAGAGGTTAACTAGACAGTTAGTAGTGTATAGTTTGCTTTAATTTAAATTTCTACGATATTCTTCTATAAATGTATTAATTTCAATCTTTTCACCGATATTTTAATACATGGCATATATTAAGTTGAATTACCCTTTTAAATGTTTTCAAAGTCTCTAAAACATTATGTATTATTAAAGAACAACTGAATGGCTCCTCATAAATAGAATTTAATTATCTTTATTTGCTTGATCCCTACTCCCTATGAATATAGCTATATAGCATGCTAGAATATAAAGAATATAGGAAAAACTAAAATTCATCATACTTGCCTGGATGTCTCTTCAAAAACAAATTTGCTTTCGCACTGTTTGTCAAAAATTAGTCATTTCTGTAGGGTATCTATCTCGTTCAAGAAATAGTCACTAATACCATAACAAAGTAAAACAACCTAGATATAATTAATTTCCATATTTCATACTAAACGCAAAAAGATCTTCAAACAGGTCCAGATAAAACAAACAAACTAAAAAAAATTGACGAAATGTTATAACTGAGAAATAAATATTAATTTAAACTTATAATCAAAAAGTATTTTTAACTCAGCTATAGCTTACATAGAAAAACAGCTGACTAAAATATTTAACATAAAAAAATAACAAGAGGAGTTGCTTTAATATTAAAAAGGATAATAATTGATTAAGTCTGACAACTTATTCTTATTGAAACTACTTTCAAATACTAAATGAGTGTAGTTTCGCAGAATTAATTAATTTTTTATTAACGTTTTTTTCTAACCTAACGGTGAAATCTCCAAATTTCGAAACAATGTAAGAACGCTATGCTATGAATGAAGATCGTGTACAAAGGTGTTAATTAACATGTGTGCATTTTTATATTCCTTGTAAATTTTGTTAAAACTATTTGTTGTAGTAAGTAGTAATGTAGTATCTGAAGAAGCTACATCATAGGGAAACATGTCGTATTTGTGAATAAATTGTGATTATACGGGAAATTAATTGTAAACTGTGTTTTACTTCAACCTTAATGATTATGGATTTCCAACAAGTATCGGCCGAATCAATCAATATCATAATGCTTATAGAATATGCAAATATTCCTGCCTGCAGTCCAAGTAATTATTGTAGACGATAATGCGCTGTACAATCTACTGCGTGTGCTAAATCCCTATTCACATAATACAATATTTGGAACGGTTGAAATCGGTGACGAAGCTGTGAAAAACGCATCAACGAAAACCATATCCGGAAGACTTTATAAAAGACTATAGGTTAGGTATAATCAGAAGATGGATACAGGTCGAGTGGGTAGATCGGCAAAGCACGGGCACAAATAAATACCTAATATGAAATGTGTGGTTGCCTAATTTGTTTTTATTGCAGACAATTCTAATGTTATTTTCCCTATATATTAAAGATAATAATATATTAATACTTCTCTATCTACTAATATAAATATGTAGATATGTGACTGTACTTTTAGTTTGGCTATTATTACTAACTAAGTATGTACGTGCAGGTATTGCAACTAGTTTTACACTTATACCACGAAAACCTTACTCGAATACACGTCTCAGAAATCATAGTCTTGTCATTACAACATTCCACCTAAATTACTTCTCTCTTGCTTTGCTGTCTCTTGTTAACTTTTGTATAATATACACGTTTTTTATTTGTATGAATACATGTATCAAAATTATTATACTGCCATGACATCTAATTTTATGTAGGCATAATAACTTTAGTGTAAAAAAGTAGTTTTTTTTTGTTCAAATTTTAATATTATACATTCATTTCCGCAATTACTGATGTAATAATTTAAGTTTATGTAATTTTCCTGACTGTAAGATAACAAATTAAGCGAAATACGAAAATAACGAATACTTCAATACGTTTGGTTGTAAAAGAATACCCTGTTGTAATAGTTCTAAAATTCAGTATATTATTTTTGTTTACTATTGACCAACCATGTACCACATATTGATATTAGATTAATGCTAGTTGAAATGATATATAATAATATTAAAATAAAAGTATTTATAGTATAACCTTTGATTATGTATACTATAGATATACAACTGAAGGTTAGTTCGGGTAGGTAGCCAACAGAGGGTTTCGGCAGTAGGATGTGCCCATTCTTGAATTTCTCCCGCTAAATTTGTTATAGTAAAAGCAGCCTTCAAGTAGTAGTAAAGAGAAGCCAATGGGAGATTAAAGGAAGTGACGCAATTATCCAATTACACCAATCGTGTTCGTTACAATTTTATAGGCGTTTGCTTTAGATTTAAATATCTTAAAATATTTTGAATTAAGGGATATGACAAGTCTACTGATTGTAATTTTTTACATAAATAAGTGATGATGTGATTGTGGATGAACCCTTAATAAAATCGTTGCTTGGTTAGGAATTAGTTTGTTTGAATAACTTGTTGGGTATGTACTATCCTCAACAATAATTGATGATTATTCATCCGGGTTTGCATCATGGCAGTTGTTGTTACGATTCAGGCCTGGATAAAATAAAAATAACTAGAACCATAATAAAATAAGTAATGTCAAATCTGAGTACATTTAAGTGTGTATCTAATTACCTTTTACGAAGTGATATACCTTACTTCAATGAGTATGAAGGCTAAAATTCTACATAAATAACACAATAAAATCCATAAAGATTTTAAACAATTGCAATTAAACGTGGGTGAAAGAAAAATTAAGCAGTAGAACAAAAAATAGAACAAAACTAGTTTACTTGTATAACTAGTTTTGTTTAATAACACTAACTTAACTTCAATTATTAGGAATTACTATTATTGAAAGCAATTTTTAAAATCGCAGGTAAATACAAATTGAAGAAACGTCCATATACAGACCACGTGTAGGCAGTATTTACTATATTGATAATTACCAAGAATGTAAATGTATAATGAAAGTTGCTCCGACTTCCCTGATGAGATGAGGTATTGTGGGTGTAAAAACAGGATTAATTATAACACTTCTGCAGTAAGAAGGATAGTGTTTCTATTATAATAATAAATTTAATATATAAATAATAAGATTTACATACAGTTTACACAATAGTACATTCAAGCAAAAATGTGATGATAACAGGTAATCAAAGGGCTAATTTATGTCATTGACATTGTAGAATGCTTCTTGAAGGAGAATGTCCTTTATTTTCTCTTTAGATACGAAAGTAGAAAGATGTCTACACATAACTTTGATTTTGTTAAATAATTACCAGTGACGATGTAGTACTGAAGTGGCTTTTGTCCTATGTAATGCGGGATGTGCAGCAAATGGTTATGAGGGGTGGAGACTTCTGTAATCTCACCCCTATTCATCAGGTGTGACAGCTTTTTCAAAGCCCTCCTTAGTTGTTGCAGAATATGTGTGTAGGCTAATGGACTTATCATAAGCTCTCTGAAGAAAGGTTTGCAGTGGATAGTTTGTGAAACACAGACAATTGCTCGAACAGCTTTCTTCTGCAGGATAAACACCTTTTCTACATAGGCCTACTTACCCCATATTGGTTAAACATTGTCGATATGTGATTTGATAGTCCATCCAGTAGACTATCAGTTATAAATCTGATACGCCTATTGCATAAGTAGCAGAAGACAAGTGTTTGATTAATTCATCTATCTGCGGCTTCCATGTTAATCTTGTGTCTAGTCTAATATCAAGGAATTTTCAATTCGTAGAATATATGTTTGATCTATGTTTACTAGTAAAGTAAATTGTCTCACATTTATCCTGGTTAAGGATAGATAAATGATTGGCTGTGAACCATTTAAATGTCTAAATTCTGAAGATACCAAAACCTTAAAATAATGTGGTGTTTATAGTGCATTTTCTTTGTAAAACGTACTACATTACTGGTCTGAATGCCTCACATAAACCTATCAAGTTGATAAAATCATGCAAAGCAACTTAATAAATGTTGTGGTTCCGATAGCTTTTAATTACTATTTTTTTTTTTACATAATGTATTTAGTCATACGAAATATATAGAAGACTGTTTTAGACATACCTGTTGAACACATAGAAAAAATGAGAATAACCCAAGCTCTGAACTCGAAACAGACTGGCATTTCCTGTAGGTATTTAATAAAAATGCTGGCTTTTTAATACCGTTTCCTTGTTTAGATTTATTTCTTTAAAAAACATGAATACGTTTTTTAAAAAGCCTTTCGTATGTTATTTTTTTATTATGTTATAAAAGGGTAATTGTGAGTATAATATGGGAAAAAATAGTAATCCTACGATTCTTCAATAAAACATTTACTTAAAACTACTTTATCATAGTAATAGCTATATAGGTTATGTTGATATGTAATTCAACGGCAAACGATGTGAAAAGCAAATCAAACAAAATATACCCTTATGTAAAATTTAATAGAAAATATCAAAATATATTTGCATTTTTTATAAACTTCCGGATTAAATTGTGAGAGTGGGGTTGAGAATATTTCATTGGCTGATCAGTTTCATTCATGGATATTAATCCATATGAAAGATATCAGAGGACGACACTTTACTACATAAGAAATATTTACAGTTTTCTCTAGGTTGTATAACTATAGTATTAATAAGGTATAACCAACATAAAATGATAAATACTGGGCTAATCTTGTAGAATTTACGGATATTGATGCTGCTGAATTAAAATCGGATAAATAAAAACAACAAATCTACTTAAGTAGATTTTATTGAACACGTAATGAAGCGTTTCATTCTGAAAAGAATGAATAGAATATAAGAATACTTTTATTTTAGTTGGAGTTCTTTAATTGTTTAAGGGTATCCATGATCTTTTTACCAATATATAGGCAATTATACATATTGCTGTGGTATTTTTCTGTATTTTTAAAAATATAATTAAAAATAAAAAAATAATGAGAAACTGGATATAACCAGATTAAATATTAAAAATTTTATATATGTTAAAACATTGATCAAACCAGATATAAGTGGTTATTACTGAATAAATGTGAATATAACCAGATATCAGTGAATGTGGTTAACACATTTTTATAATAATAAAAATTAAACAAATAAAATGCCAACAAAAATAAATTTCAGCACAATTTATTTTAAATAAATATAAGTATACATATTTGATACATTAGTTATAATTTAACATTTCATCAGATATAAATATAGAGAATAATCCATTAACTTATATATATATATATATTTGTTTAAATTATTGGATAACACAATAAATATTCGAACTGATGGACATGCAATACAATACACGTCAATGCAATGTGGGTTGCACACCCGTCAAAAGAAAACAAAAATGGGAGCATTGGAAATTAAAAGTGTTGACCTCAATTTTGAATAAATTAGAGCACAAGAATTGTATCGAATATCATACAAAACATGATGTTCAAATACTGACCTCAGTCTAAAAAAGGATATGTAATGATTTAAACAGTATTATTAGTAATTAATAGGAAAGTAGGTCATTCCAGTAATGCATTCTTTAGCAGCAATAATAATCAATGAATAGAAGCCTGCATTTCAGCATATTGCCATAATAATAAACACTACTGCAAAAACAAAGGTCTTTATACGTAAATAAATGTATTCCACTCAAATTTTCTAATCACTATATAGAGATTCAATTGTAATTTTTCTTTGCATAAGACATCAATAGATACACATTTAAATGTAAGATTGGCATAATTTCCTTCATATAAAAATGCTCCAAGAGATTCCAAGCTAAAAACAAATAAAACATTAGTCAGTATATAATATAGTACAGCTTAAAAATACCTACCAGTCGATAAAAACCAATCGGTATTAATTAGATATGCAAATGCATAATATGTAAACAACAACAACAATAAGATGGCGGACGCAAAATCATGTGATCACATGACGTCGATAATTTGTTACACCCGCAACAACGTCGAAACTAACTTTTATTGACCAGGTGAGTCACAGTATAAGGATATCACGATAGGGTGGTGGTGGGAATTGAGAAACGCAGGGCCGAGCTAACTCAAGCCGCAGATGGCGTGACGGTTCAGATAACTAAACTTATGAAATGAGCGTCGGTCGGCGACGACGCAAGCGACGTTGTCCGGGCACCAGGACACTGTGCTACCTTACGGTAACCTACCTGCGTTCCCTACTGATCTGCCACTGGCTGTGTCCCTCCAGCGGGTTTCCTACGGATCACCCTGTATAGGTCAGCTGCGCCAAACCTTATTCAAATGCTTGTCACAACAACAGCAAAGAAAAACAAGATATGTTGAGGTAAAATAAAAGAGAGAATACGTTGTGTAGAAAGTTCTATATTAATTTGTATGTTTTTTTGATAAAAATATTTCGAAATATAATAAACAAGACAGATTGAAATTGAAAATATGAAGCTGAACAAGATAAAATTTGAAAACTATTAAAATAGACAGATTGAACCTTATGAAAATGTTAAACAAGTTTAAATTTGTAAGTGAATCTTAACTATACATTTGCCATAACCTCTGCACATCGGCAGGAGGATCGTCGGCAGCAGAAACGTTTCGTCGCCTTACAGGCTATCCTACAAATGGTATTATACAAGTGCCACCAACGGCGATGTTCTATGTTATGTATTATATATTACACAATTGAAAGAAAAGTGATTTAAGATTAGCACTTAAGACTTAAAAAAAATAATTAAGAGAAGGGTAAAACGTTAAATTTACAAAATCATGGTTTTGATTACAAAATCAAAATTACGAATTAATTAAATAACTTGTTTACAAATGTTAATTTATTAAATGACGCTGGCAAAAAAAACAAAGGAAAATTTAGTATTTAACACAGAAGAATCTACTGAGCTTACGGTATAGAATTTACAATTGCTTAAATAATTTTAATAGCTCAGAAATTTAAAAAAACATACATGAAAGTCAAAGTTTTAACGGTAATGAATTTTCTAGAATTTTATTAAATTAAAAATTCAACACATCAACGAGAAATATTACGGTAATGAATTTCCTAGAGTTTTATTAAAATAAAGTTCAACACATCAACGAGAGCCCTATTCGACTCTTACTTAGGGTCACTCTGTATACAGCAAAACAATATGCAATATAAACGGTAATTTAAATAGGATTGCACGTGACCTCGCAATTGATTAAGTGGTGCATTAGGTATTTTATAACCACTCAAATAGTCTTAGATCACAAAAGTAAGGTAAATGTCCAGATCACTGGCACAAAGATATCGACAAATTAGTCGGAAGGTACATCGAAAACTACGAATATAGTTGTACTTATCTGGCCAAGATGCGGAGAAAATCTCCCTGGCTGTCGAAGAAAATCCACCAGAAGCCACTAAGAAGGTTGGAAAGGTACAGCTATTAGAACGACGACGGTAGTCACTATGTTCTTCAACAATAATGTACGGCGGCCATTTTCAATGAATGGCTACTGAGGGCTTGCCTCGTGCCCAACAATAAAATCCCCAAATTTTAATGGAGATCCGCGAAATCGTCTCAGAAGTCCCACATAGTACAAAATTTAAATTCAAAATCCAACACGTGGTAATTCGTAAATTAGGTAGCGGTATTTCGATAAGATTTACGATAATTCACCTATACTAAGGTATCGACACTCACTGCTTATTTCTTCAAAGCCGCCTAAGCGTAATATCTATCTACTAGACATAGTAATAAAAATCACCAAATAAAATAAGCATTATGTACTGATGTGCTTTATACAAGATGGACTACATAAGTGAAAACGAAAACGTGGTTTCCCGGATAATCCGATACAGCCAATCAGCACGCAAGCCCATAATATGACACACTCGGAAAAGGGTTCATAATAAAAAGCGGGAGAATTCAAATAAAAGTGACGAATACAAGACTTAATTACAAAGGAGAGAGTCGATAACGTGAGCTATATAATTAAACACAGACATGCTCATAACTTAGATGATGATAAAATTTACTGAATCACCCCTACAATGCACGTAAAATTTATAAAGTTAGGTAATGTGAGAGGAACGTTCACGCCAGAAAGTTGGCAATGCGCGAACCGTCAGATACACCAGCGCACGCAAGACGTCTAACCAAACAGATATGTAAACAAACGCTAAACAGCCCCATCACACATTATAAATGTCCGGAACTCAGGTAAATAGACTAAATCTGACCAAATTACGCACGCACAAGAACAGACGGGCGTAGCCCCGATCTATACATACTTTGCAGGCATAAAATATCGCACGTGGATACGACGACTTCCGTCCGAAGGTTATGTACATGAAAGGCACGGACAATGAAATTTCTGTAGACGGCCCCGCTGGCAATCAACAAGAGCATGTCCGGGAAGGAAGAAAATAAGTAAGCACGGAGTTTAAGGCTATTCACATGCCACAATATACTTTTGCTTTTTAGCGAAGAATAGTCTATAAAACCAAAAGAGGTTATCCGTTTGCCATAGTACTTGATTCAGGTGTAGTAAAATAAGCAAGGTGCTAGAAGAATATTCTATCACAAAATTTCCCTCTACAATTATGGTGACAGGAAAGCAGTAAAACTAAGGTGGAAACAAACAAGTGTACACAGTTGTCGGAGCCCGAAACATAACATGTCGATGAAAATAACAAAGTTACAGCTGGAAAAATAATTATAAATACGTACACAATGCAGGTAGGTCAGAGCAATATAAATTGCCTCGGAAATTAGTCAATTTAAACGTAGGTTTAAGGTCAATTACACAAGTAATTAACCCTATCGTGTGAATGTCCCAAAATTAGATTTCAATTAATTTAACGTAAGAAACAGAAGTGAATTTACAAAATAGATATAAGCATGTCATACTAGTTCACCAGAGATATATACCAGGCACGCTCGTAAAGTTGCGATTTAGAATATCAAACAGTGCGAAAAGCATAAGAGATACGAAACATAGCAAAACGTAAAAATAAGCATAACAAATTATCAAAACAAACACGGAGGGCGCAGTAGAAGAAAATTTAAATAGAACTAAAATAATTTGAAACAAAATAAGGCGTTTGTCAATTGTTGAGGGGTATATAAACACGTGCATTTGCAATTATAGAGGAGTTCATCTGAAGATTTTGAATACCTAAGAAGAAAAAGTTGATCAGCAGTCACCAGTACCTTAAACTTCTAATCAGTGCTCCAAGTGTCCTTCAGTTAAATGAAATCTAAAAAGGCATGAACGCTTTTAAGATTTAAACACGTGTAGTGAGACAAGACGCATAAAACATTTCAAACAATAAGTGCGCGCTAAAGCGCGGGAAATTATTATTACATTTTTACAAAACCCGCCATAATAAATTTCAAAAGAACGGAAACAAGGATTATCAAGAGGAATTCGAAAGGATATACAGTCAAGAAAAGTAAGTACAAGCACTATTAATAAAGCTTCAACTTGCAATCTTATAGTCAATAAATAAAAGAATCTTCATGTGTGTTATATAAAATTACTGGATAACGATAGTTTTAAAATATTATTTGAACATTTAATAAATTCTTCTTTGGGTAAGTCTTGACTTGACGTGAAAATCTCAAGTTAGGGCGATTCAACGAAGTGTTGACAATTTTACCTGAACAACAATAATTATAGAAATATTATTTAAACATTTAATAAATTCTTCTTTGGGTAAGTCTTGACTTGACGTGAAAATCTCAAGTTAAGGCGATTCAACGAAGTATTAACGTTTTCACTGAAATAACAATAGTTTCAAAATATTATTTGAAATATCTAATAGGTTCTTCATTGTTTAAATCTCGATTTTGGCGTGAAAATCTCAGGTCGAGATGATCCAATGGGGATACGTCGGTAAAGAGTAAAGAAAATAAATTTAGTAATTTCTTTTGAATTGTAAGCATACATGAAGAGGTAATTTAGTAGACTTCTACAATTTTTAAAACAATAAAAGATTTGCAAGGTGCTTGTACTATAACGAAGAAGATAATATATCTTAATGAAACAACACTATTATATTGTATAGTTGTCAATATTTTTATTATGTTTTGTAAATCTTCATACTGTAAATAAATATAAGTTGTGCTGACATTCATTATTTACTTATTTATACCCATCCCAAAGGAGAACATTAGGAAAGTAAACATCACAATCACAGCTAGAACTCACAATAAGGAAAAGCTGTGACATATTTCTTTTAAAAAAAAAACAAAGAAATTTACCTTGAAGACCCTGAGATTATTAAAGAATATTAATTTATTAATTTGACTATTGGTTATCAACCATAGTACAGCAGATCACAGCAATATGTATATAAAATTATTAACTGCGTATTTCTAGCCAGCGATTCAAAATGGTAAACGAGAAAATGTACTACATTTTAGAATTTATGACTAACTAGAAATCAAATTTAATGTAATAAAAGACATTAAATACAGTCAGTCTTATTCTACCTCTTTGTAATTATTCCCGATTTTACTAAATATCTCTTTTCTGTTCTTTTCTTAACTTCCCGCCCGACAATAAAGATTTTAATTTTCAGTCACTATAGGTGGACTATCTCTCATTCATTACTCACAACTACGTCGCTCACCTCGTATTGATATTGTTTGATACTATCTGCATGAAACATTTTAACTTTTTGTTATTTTAACTTTGTAGTTTGACATCTTGTCAGTATCAATTTTAAGTTTCTATATTTCTTTAATTTTATTTGGTTTTGGTTGATGGTAACCATCTTTACGATGGTCCAAAATAGATAATATAATGTTGTCCATAATAACCATCACTTGGAAGACCGTACAAGATCCCCAAGATCCTCAAGGTCATATGACAGGTATAATTTTTTAACGAAAATGAAAAATGTGAACACATGGATGTTAAAACTAACATCAAGCAGTAAATAACTACTGTGACCTACATATATACCTTTATACGTAAAACGTATATGTATGTATGCATGTGTTTGAGATACACGAGATACACTATTAACATACAGGCCTAGCCTCTGTATAGCAGAACATGCCGTCAGAAGCCATCGCTTTTTTCCGTGTCATCTTTTGGGTGTTAGATGTCGCTGTGATACTCTCACTACATTTAACATGCGAAAATGACATAGGCAGCGATTTAAGTCTTGAAGCTATTGTCGAGAATCTCCACGTACACTGATGAGACCTCATAGGTCGAAACACCGGTGTCTGTGCGTTCGATTATCGGCAATGGCACTTAATGTATGTGTGTATCTCAAACACATGCATATATACATATACGTTTTACGTATAAAGGTATATATGTAAGTCACAGTAATAATTTTTTAAGTTTTAATTCAGACTGTGTTTCTTGTAGGAATATAGGTCAAGTTGTCAAGATTTGTCAACTTAATATCGAAGATATATCCAAAGACAAATGTAACTACAATGAGAGATTGATGAAGGAAATGGAATTTACTCAAGTGGAATGTGATTGCGAATCCAGCTTGTGATTGCGGAGCTGAGATTGAACAGTTAAACATATTGTTGAAGAATGTCCTCTAGCTAGGTTAGGATTTGGATATTCCGATTTACCTAATTTAACTCCAGAGGCTGTTACTTGGATCTTAACAACTAAAGACCTTTAGTTTTGTGGTGCTGTGATGGACGTTTTTAATTCTGCAGGTTTTTCCCTACATCCTAGACCAAATGGTGCAGTGTTTTAAAGGGCCCCTGCAGTTATGGCCTTTCTAAATATATTTCTACTTTCGTAATATAATTTATTGTTTCTTTTGTTGTACCTATCATGTAGTTTCATTCGAATATAGATATATTTTAACTTATCCATCCGTCAATTGCACTAAGTATGTCACATTACTTAAACATTAACATTTTTTCCTTTAATCCATTTCATTCCTATCTCAAAGAAATCTCTGGATTGTGAATTTCGTATAAAATGTAAATCGTTCACGAACATGTGTTTATATAATAGAAAAACTAAAGCAAAAATTAAAAGCCAATAGTCGAAGCAATGTTATGTTCGAGATAAATCCAAACAAGCATACCCAACTACTCCCTTTAATTTTGCATCCAAAGGGATCCTCCAGAAAATGCCGAACAACTTTTCAAGACCAATTTCTAGTAAACGGTGTGGATCATTAACATGTGTTGATGATAATAATGTAACTCGTTGGATGGAATATTAAAGAACAAACGTAAATATTTGGACAGGGACTAAGACTAAATACATCAAGAAGCAAATAGTTTATTTGGTAACTTTTAGGTTGACACAAAATATTGTTAAAAATATAAGAGCTAGGCAAAAACCGGAAAATAAAATCCACTTTGCGATAAATCATTTAGTGTGGTCACAAGCAATCACTAAAGAATAAAATAAAAATACGAAACAAAAACAAATTGCCCAACTAGAGCATCTAGAACGCATGGAGTTCGATAGAGGAGCTACAAAGGCTATGTGAAGTAAGCTAGAGACAAAATTAATGTGAATAGATCAAGCGGTAAAGGACAGCATGGTGTAAGGAGATATTGAAAGGTCCTGCGACATGAACAAGGATAGCGCTTAGTGCGGAAATGTAGAAGGATAAGTTAGTGAAAGATGTTCGTCACGATGGTAAGGACGTGCGAAGGCTGCAGACTAGGTAGAGTTCGATCCTTTCACAAATGTTGATTACACTCAAGTAAACTGGCTCAGAAATCCAAAAAAGGACACTTGTGTCTATTATGGACTATCGCTCGATTTGCAATTGCCTAAATCAGCGCATGACTTGAAGATGTCCCAAAATACAAAGTTCTTTTTTTTTTATTTAATCCTCTATAAATCTATTTTGAAAATTTCTCCTAGTTTTCAAGTCCTGTTATTGATGATATTAGTGCTTCCATTTTACATGGCAATGTATTTTGTGCACTACCAAGGGATATTTTTAATTTCTTTGCAATATGTCAAAATTAGAAATCACTTATTATCAATTCACATGCAGCAGCACATCACGTTCTTCTATACCTAATCTTTCTACAATTCATCATTAAAAAATATATCTAGGATACTGGTGATACTATATTATTTAAAATGAAAATGAATAGTGTAAACACATGGATGTTAAAACTAACATCAAGCAGTAAATAAATACTGTGCCTTACATATATACATTTATACGTAAAACGTATATGCATAAATGCATGTGTTTGAGATACACACTTCGCTTTTTCTGTGTCATCTTTTGGGTGTTAGATGTCGCTGTAATACTCTCACTGCATTTAACACGCAAAAATGACATAAGCAGCTTTTTAAGTCTTGAAGCCATTGTCGGCAGTCTCCACGCACACTGACGAGACCTCAAAGGTCGAAACACCGGTGTCTGTGCGTTCGATTGTCGGCAATGGCACTTAATGTATGTGTGTATCTCAAACACAAGCATATATGCATATACGTTTTACGTATAAATGTATATATGTAAGGCACAGTATTTATTTACTGTATTATTTAGTTACAAAATTCTTACACGAAAGTTATATATAATAAAAGTTTTGCAGCGAAGATAGATATACTGTGATTAATACTGATTATATTTAATATTATTGCTGTGATGATATTATACAATGACATATAAGAGTCATTGTATCATGTAATCACAGAAAACAAATTATTATAATAATTATCATTCTTCCCCGGGTTACTTTCCGTGTCCTTTTTTGTTTTTACAATAAATTTTTCCGTGAATTATTAATTTTACGAATTGTTACTCAGACCACCTCACAGTTTGCTACTACATTTGACATTTTAAATTTACTTCTAATATCATATATTACATATTACAATATCTTGGGGATGGATATAATCTATTATCAAACGACGGTCACTAGTTTTTCCAAATACAATATAAAAGGTCTCAATACCATCCTGAACTATTTCTTTTATAAAATGATTAACCATCGTCAATTATAACATATTCCTGTGTTAATTAAAATATTTGTTTTTAAAAATTTAATTTTAATTTATTAGTAATAATATTTGTTTCTGAGTCCGTTTAGCTTTTAATTTTCAAAAACAGACTTGCAAGATACTACTTTCTACAAAACCATTACTCCTGATATATTAATAAAGACCAAATTAATGGTAAACAGAGTGACTTCCTTTTTTTATGTAACTGATAAATGAGCATATACCTAGCGGCAAAACAAACTTGTACGTAAAAGGAAATTAGTAGTCCTTTAAAATGTATTTGTACTCTCCAACAACAAATATTATAAAAGTGGATATTAACATTCTACATACATGTGCAAATAAGAGAAAATTTCACCATTACAATTTAATACTCTTCTGTACTGTTTAGGTATCAAGTTTAAAACACAATTGTTAAAGTAGAGCCATTGTAAATGTTAAATTCTAAGAATGCTTTATGGCATTATAGTTTCTAAACTAGATTTTTATGTAAATATGTAGAGCTATCGTAATTGCTTAGTTTCTCTAACAGGTTCTAATAGACAACGTCAACATCGCAATATATATTAAATATATCGTATATCAAAACAACTGAAAGTATTCAAAATGTTCTGATAATCCAAATTGTTTATGATCTATTTAATATTGTTTTTTGTTTTATTAGGGAAATAATTTTACGTCATAGTTATGCAATAATAAGTCTTTCAAAATAACTCAAAATCATTTGTTTAACTATGTTACCAGTTACTTATAAGTCCAGGGTTTGATCCCCGATCACTGTGTTTGTAAATGTTGGTTTCATTAAAAAAATCAATCTTTGACAAAGCTAAAAAAAATTATGAAATGCAAGATTAATCAAAAACAAATTTGATTTTTTTTTAAAAAAAGTTTTTCGAAATCGGTAGTAAGTCTTTTACTTTGATCTAAAAGCAATTTTTTACGAATATCAACCAAGTTAAGCTATCAACATAGATATATTGCAAATATAAAGGCAAACAAAGCTTGATTTTGAATAATCTTTGTATAAAAAAGATAAACAACATTCGAACCGGAAGTATAAGGTTACTCTCATATGATAGTAGTTTTTTGCAAATATCTCGGAAACCATGCATTCTATATAGATTTATTACAAGTTCAAAAGCATTTAGTGTTGGATTTGAAAAATTTTTGTTTAAAAATATTCAAAATTCGGACTGGAAGTAACGCTTGTACTCTTATTCTATACAGATTTATTGAGAGTTTAAAGGAATTTTAAGCTGAATTTGGAATAATTTTTATAGGAAAGAAATTTTAAAATTTGAACCGGAAGTAATATTTATACTCAGATTTAATTTATTAATAAAGTGTTTAAAAAATTTCATTTGGAAAAAATATTTGCATCAAAAATTCGATGATCTTTGACTATCTGTTGGATTTAGATTGCCTTATGATCCCGACAGTTCTCATACAGGAACAAGAATATGGACACTCTTCTTCCGGAATAGATTTAGAATTTGGAACATTTCCATAAATTTCTCCATTTATGGTACGTATACTATATAGTAATAAGCTAAACTTTTTGGCATCCTATAAAATTGCCGCCAATAGATTCAGTTTTATAAATTACTTTTTCATGTTCTTCTTGATATAGTTTCTTTATAAACTCGCTACATTGATTAGATACAGAATTCTCCTCCTCTCCAAATTTTCAGAAAAAAAGTATTTTCTCATTAGCTTTTGCTCACGTGTAGGAAGTGTGGTAATCCACGATGCAAACATTTTCTTAATGCCCAAATAGTTACGAGACATTTTAATGTTATTTAGTATATAGACTTCATAACGTTTAGTATACCGTAAGCGTCAAATTTTAATTTCGGTTTGCACTTCTATCATATGCAGAAGATGATCTTATACACATGCAGCGATGCCTGCTTGCTAACAGTGGAGGGAGAGCAACGGAGTGGCGGGGGACCCCCACGCCTTACAAATGTCCAGTGTGGCAGCCTCGCTTATGTCTATCTTTAGTTTAATTCGTCGCGCTCTTTTCCACTTACTACTTTCCTATCAGAAATTAAAATATGACGACCTCGGTATAGACTTCATAACAGTAGCAGTCACCATTTAGCGTGTTCACGGGTTCTCTCTTCCTCAAACACATTGCTATCCCTTTCTATTCGACATAACACAGCGATATTCAGATATAACTCATTTGATCAATAAATAAACTTTTCCAAATCTATCTCAAAACCTCACATGTAAACTAATCTAAGACAGATATAGGTCATAAGAGTATATATTTTTAAATTATGAAACAATGGCAATCATATCAACTACAGTACGCGAATATTTAATTATATTAAGCATTAAAGAGTAATTTTACTTTGTCAGATAGTTAAATCACCCTGTACTACGAAATTTCAAGTCAGGAAGTAAAATAATTCTAGACAACCAAATTAGCAAAATAGAACAAGTACATAGACAGGTTACAAAATTAATAGATATCTAACCGCAAATAGGTATTTTCCGCTGAGACTAAAACTTAATAAAATGTACTGGATCATCGGTTGCATTGGGCAGCAAGCAATTGCTCTACAAAGCCATTATGATGCTCATATGCAATTACAGTATTCAACTTCAATATATTTTTTCTCCAGAAGTTCCAAAACAAGATTTTGCGCGTCATTGTTGATGCTTCCTTTTACGTCCCAGTGACAGCATCCAGCATGACGTCCCACTGACTGCCCACCATTAAGAAGTCATAAATATAGTGTGAAGTACAGTAAGAGAGTGTCAATGTATCCCAATGTATGGGCCAACAAGTTAATTTTATAGAGTCACGAGTGAGGACTGAAAGAACTTCAGCCCTCAGATCTATTATTTCATGTTAGATAAGTAAACTATTACATAATTTTAATTTTAATAACCTGCATTCGTCAATTTACATTGGTAGAATATATAAACTGCATTAAATTGGACTCTGATAGAGATCAATCACTGGAAAGCTTTCTACTTATCAATTATAATTATCACAGCGAATGCTTATTGCTTTCGAGCGAATTTTTATACTCTAGGAGTTAATAAACATCAAGTTTTGAAATTTCAGAAAATAAGCACTGCTTAATATAAATGATCTATTATATTATTAACTGTAATGATCATTTCTATTAGCCGTGACTTTAAAAAGTGTTTCTGTTACCACACAGTATAAAAAAACTTGTTCTTTATTATAATGTAAAGCATAATGTTGTTAACTTCATTAACTCATTTATACCAATATTTTTCATGCAAAACTATTAAAGAAGTATTCTCATTAATTAGTTACATTCATTTTCAGCTTTTCAAAACCGTTATGCAAGTGTGGGTACGAAATATAAAATTAATTATGTATGTACTCGTATGTAGGCTTAATTTAGTCATCGTGAGGAGGTGTATAGGTGAATAACATTTATTTATTAATTGCGTGCATATTTCGATTTTTGCTTTAGTTTCTTAAATTCCGCAACGTCAATATAAATGTAGAAATCTTAATATTGGAGATCTCAGTACAATCACCAATACCATATATAAGCAACATTACCTACAGCGATATTTATACTTTCACCAAGATTTCTTAAAAGGGACAGTTAACATAATATACATAAAAGTTTAAACTATATAAAATGGAATAAACAAAATATTCAGCTACAAACAGTAATTTCTCAATGGTTCTTATTTTTTGAGATAGAAATGCCCACTGGCCGCAGTGTAGGAGGAACAGGATAAGATTATTATAAGTTTGTTGAACTCTTCGCAAGAATGGAACTGATAAATTCCACATTTTATATACAGGATGAGTCATTAGTAGCCGCTTCTTCGATTGCTCTTTTGCGTTTTAAGTAAAAGAAAAAACAATCAGTGGAGGATCCATGGTTGCTTGTGACGCATATTGTAAAAATATTTTAAGCTCTGACGCACTTCCGGCTTCACCAGAATTGCACGGAACTTAATTTTTTTAAATGACTCACCCTATATATTTTTGGATTTTCTTGTACTGCTCTAAATTCTCTGTTCAACTGTTTTTTCTTTTTCAAAATTAACTAAATAGTTTTTGAGTTATTAATTTTTTTTGAAAATATTTGACCAAAACACGTGTTCAGAAAAAAATCATTTTCACATTGTTTTTAAAAGTAAAAACATTAACTTTGGTGGTGCTTGTAGCCAAGAAAATTCTGCATCATTTGGTAAAGTTGCACTCGACAATACCTCAAAAAACTTTGTTTTTTTAAAGCCAACTTTTCCTGAAATTTTCACATACCAAAAATTTATTTTTTTTAAATGGAACACCCTGTATTTCAATAAGGCATTTTGTTCCTTTTTTTATTCTCTTCCATTTCTGTTAACAATGTCCTATACCTATCTTTTGTAATTTCTGAGATAATCACTATAGGAGCAATTAGCGGTCAATTAAGGAACTACGGGTGCTGTTCTATGCACCCAAATATTCGTCCAATAAAGGCTGGAATGCAGCTGACTGACTGAGTCAACTGTTAAACAAAGTTGGTATACATTTATGTCAAACTTATAAAAGTATCGTTATTAGTTATCATCCAAATGAATTATTCTTATGAAGAGTTAATAGATATGATTGACGTTTTGGGTGAATCTGAAAGAAACTCTTTGCTAGCATCCAGACTTTATGCACAGCGATCCCTGGTAGAAGTCAACCGAAGCTAGAAACCTTCGAAAGTATAAAGTGGACGGTTTGAGTGAACAGAGAATATTGAATATGAAAGAAAGAGCGGAAAAAGCAATACCTGGTGAGGATAAGATGTTTATGGTACTTGGGAGTGTAGTCGAACACCCCCGTACTAGTACTACGAAAATTAGTCGTCAGTTAGATCTAAGTCAAATTTGAGAATCCAGAATAATTCGGAAACATGAAATTCCCATACACAGGGTTAGATGAAAGAAATTTTCAGAATCGCTTACATTGTTGTCAATTGGCAGCAGATAAATTATCCTGGCTTTCTAAATTTTTTGTTGTTTACCAACGAAGCCACCTTCTATTCAAATGAATACGTTCATCGTACAATTTCCGTTATTATAACACATAAAACCCCCCATTTTATCACACCTGTAAACTTTCAAAATCGTAGGTCATTAAAACTGTGGCGAAAAATAGTGGGTAGTTACATAATTGGACCTTATTACTTGGATGAAAATGTTAATGGAGGAGAGTATCTTCGCTAACTACGGACGGATTTTCAAAACTTTTTGAAGACAACTTCAAATATGTCAGTAAACATAACCTTTATTTTATTTCGATGTTAGCCAACAGAGTCACAAATTAAATACTGCAACTGGACATTGCCGGAATTAAAAAATTGAAATGCGATCTCTTCATTCTGTAAAATTATTACTTTTGGGATAGTTGGATTGAACATTTACTTTGTTTGACAGTTGACTAAGGAAGTCAAGCGCCATTCCTGTCTTCCATTGGTTGAGCGAATATTTTGGTGCATAGAACAACGGCGCTCGTAGTTCTTTAATTGCCCGCTAATTGCTCCTATAGTGATTATCTCAGAAATTAAAAGGATCGGTATAGGACATTGTTAACAAAAATGAAAGAGATTAAAAAAGGAACAAAATGCCTCAATAAAATACTGGGTGTTCCATTTAAAAAAAATAAGTTTTTGGTATGTGAAAATTTCAGGAAGTAGGCTTTGAAAAAACAAAGTCTTTTGAGGTATTATCGAGTGCAACTTTACCAAATGATGCAGAATTTTCTTGGCCACGAGCACCAACAAAGTTAATGTTTTTTACTTTTAAAAACAATGTGAAAATGATTTTTTTCTGAACACGTGTTTTGGTCAAATATTTTCAAAAAAATTAATAACTCAAAAACTATTGGCTCAATTTTAAAAAAGAAAAACAGTTGAACAGACAGTTTAAAAGAGTACAAGAAAATCCAAAGATATATAGGGTGTCATTTAAAAAACTTAAGTTCCGTGCATTTCCGGTTAAACCGGAAGTGCGTAAGAGCTTAAAGTATTTTTACAATATGCGCCACGAGCAACCACGGATCTTCCACTAATTGTTTTTTCTTTTATTTAAAACACAAAAGAGCAATCGAAGACGCTGCTACTAATGACTCACCCTGTATTATGTATATATTGTTGCAATATATAATTTAACGGTTTTGGATGTTTTTAAATGATATCTTGAATTTTTTTAAATCATATTTACATTTATGACAAAATGAATGGATAAAATCAAAATGTATATGAAAATTTGTAATTTACTATAACATAATATTTTAGTAAGTTTGTAATGTAAAAAATATTGTTATTGTCAAGTTTATAACAGAAATGAATGTTTACCGGATTTATTGAAATATTCATAACTCTAAATATAGGTTATACTATGAAAATAACATATGTGTATGTTGGGTGGTCTTTTTGGCAAATGAACAGACAATATCTAGACGTACATGATATTAAAATAAAGGATAAGCAATATTAAAAAAAAATTAATAGAGAGACGCTTCCACTTCATGTTGTTAGACACTTTTAGATTTTGAATATATTTATTATTTCAAGTATATAAAATTATATTAAAGTGTTTCTTATAAGTCAGTTGACATTTTAAAAAAAGATTCCTAAGTTGAAAATATCCTGAAGAGTAGCTGCATTTCACGTATTAAAGAGAACCTATAAAGGAAAAATAGAAAGAAAAATTAATGCTAAATACAATAAAATATCTATATTAAAACTCTCGTACCAAGAAGAAAATATAATTTGCATATAAATAAGGGAGAATCCAGTCCTGTTCCGGAGTGCATAGGGAGTTCAAGGTTTGTTGTATAACATAGAAGAGGGTTCCAAATTAAAACAGAGACCAAGAGGATAATTTTGGATGATGTTCTTGTAAAGATATTGTGATTGAATTTCATATACCTAATTTTGAAGATATAGAATAGAATAGAATAGAATAGAATAGCTTTATTGTACCAACTAATATAAAATACAAAAGTATGTAAAATACAGCGGTAACGTCGAAACAAGTGGTGTGTGCGTGAGCGTGTGTGTGTGAATGTGTGTAGGCGTGTGCTATATAACAATGTTTGTGTGTACTAATGGTAGATATAATTCAATGTAAATGAAGCTTATTGATATCTTGTAAAAACTCAGTAACCGAGTAGAAGCCGTTTTCTAATAAGTATTTCTTAATGGATGTTTTGAATTGTGGCACTGGTTCTTCAATCTAAGTGTTCGGTAATTTATTAAATAGTTCTAGATGTCTATGTTTGGCACTCGTGGTCTGCAATCTGTGATTCGGAAGTAGAACCTGTGATTGAGATCTTAGTCGCAACTGCGTCACATCTCCTTTTCTGTTCAATGTGGGTAGCTCCAATTTAGCTCGAAGAAGCTGTCTATAGATATATGCTGATGGCAAAGACATGATCTTGTTTCTAACAAAGAGAGGCCTGCACGATGTCATTCTATCGACCTGCTCTATTGTACGAATTGCCTTTTTTTGTAGAATGAATATGTCTACAGCATGTGTCGATTCGCCCCACAGTTGAAGACCATAGCTCATACGGGAATGAAAAAGTGCATGGTATGCCGTTATTGCTGCATCCTTATTTAATAAGGTTATTAACCTCCGTATGGCGTAAAGAGCACTGGAAAGTTTTGTATGAAGTTCATCAATGTGAGACCGCCAAGTCAGCCGAGTATCCAGGGTAATTCCTAAAAGCTTTGCAGACCCGGCATTTGCAGGTGTTTTGCTACGTTTACAGGTAAATGGTAATTGAATATTCTTTGCTTCATTGACGGTAAGATCATTGGATGTAAACCAAGTGGCAGCCCTGGACAATGTCGTTTCAGCTTTCGTTTTAAGTTGTTTTTCATCTGTACCTCTGAATAAAAAAGTAGTGTCATCTGCGTACAATACCACATGGCTTGAAATATTGTATGGCAAGTCATTTATATAAATACAGAACAGAAGAGGACCAATAAGCGACCCCTGAGCTACTCCGTGCTCAACATGTCGCGATTCACTCATTTCATTGTTTGCATACACAACTTGTCTTCTGTTCTTGAAGTACGATTTTAAAAGCCTCGATGCTAAACCACGAACGCCGTAGCGATCTAGTTTTCCAAGAGAATCTCATGTCTTACGCAGTCAAAGGCCTTAGACAAATCACACATCACCACCAAACCATCGTCCCCATCCTCCATAGCATCCCAAACGAAGTTCAAAACCGATAATACAGCATCCACTGTCGATTTTCTCGGACAGAATCCAAATTGTTGCGCGGTTAGAATGGAGTGGTTTCCCAGGAATGATGTGAGGCGCAGTAAGAGGGCGGTTTCGAGGATTTTTGACAGTGTAGGTAACACGGAAATAGGTCTGTAGTTCTTTGGATTATTGGGGTCACCGGATTTGTAAATAGGAGTCACTTTTGCAATTTTCATGTTATCAGGCACAATTCTTGCTCAAAACATGCATTCACCAAATCAGCAAGTGGTTCCAGTAGGCAATTCGAACATTTTTTTAGCATTTTCGTATTCATGCCATATACGTCCAAAGCATCTTTCGCTTTAATGTTTTGAATGATCGTCTGTACTTCCAAAGGTGTCACTGGTACTAGAAAACATGAACGTTCATTATACTGAATATTCCCTATAAAATTTATTGATTCATTGTTGTCTTTATGCAATGCAGAAAACTCATTTGCCGTATTACAGAATATATTATTTAATTCACTAGCAGATGGTGTCCGATGTTGTAAGTTGTTAGATGTGCCTGTTTCCCTTTTGATGAAGTTCCAAATCTCTTTCTGGATGTTATCAGATTGGTATATAGAGTGTAAGTAAGTACTTATTTCGTTTCTCTTCTCTCAATTTTGTGATGTAAAAGTTTTTGTAAGAATTAAATATTTGTTTAAGATCATCACCTCCAACGCGGTTATTGGTTTCTTGTATTAATGAAAGAGTTTCTTTAATCTGTCTAAGTTCATTGCTGAACGAGAAAGGTTAGCTGGTTTTATTAGCTCCTATTAACTTGGTCTTCAAAGGAAAAGCGATATCCAAGCAAGAGAGTATTTGTGTTAAGATTATGTTTGATTTTATATCAGCATTGTTTACTTTCTGTGAGCTTAACCATGTTTGTTCTTTAATGGCGTTTTCGAAGATATCGTAATTTGTATGCGATAAGTTTCTTGTTTTTCTGTAATTTTGTTTCGCTTGTATACAGTTAAAGTGGAAGCTTATGCCGTGATGGTCAGAAATAGATGTGATAAACGTGTGGGCCTCGTATCTAGTATAGTTGGTGATCACATTATCTATGCAACTCTTTGGTGTTCCCTGAACTCTTGTAAAATCATAAATTGTTTGTTTTAATCCAAAACTAACTAAAGCGTTCTGTAAATCCCTAGTATTTTTTGTCTGTGTGGATATATCAATATTAAAATCACCGCTTAGAATGATATTTACATCTTGCTTATATTGTCGTAGAATTTTGGTAAGTGTGTCTGCTAAAATATCTAGAAAACCCTGAACATCACCAGTTGGAGAACGGTATGTACATAATATTATTGTGTTGCACTTTGCAAGATATATCCCGCAGATTTCACAGGTTTTGTCCACGGAAAGTCCCGACACTAATGGAATATCAAAGTACTGTAAACCATTTTTCACGTATATACATACACCTCCGTGTATATAATATCTTCTTATGTAAGAGGTATCCATAGTATATCCGCAAATATTGTAGGTCTTAAAGTTGTATACATTAAACCAATGTTCTGAAACGCATAAAATATCACAATCTAGGTTTTTTTAGTAGATCAACAGCTTCTATTTTATTCATCAGGCATTGGGCATTTATGTATGTAACATTTTTGGTAAATTTGCTTTTTACAACGGAGTTTGGGATATGGTTATATGCTTCTCGATTTTCTAAGTTATTGTGTTTGGTTCTTGTGGGTGGTGAAAATTTAAATCCGTATTTGTTCTACCGTTATTATAGAATATAAATCTACGTATCCTAATACCTTCCGAACAATTCTCGGATTTTATAAAATCATCATAATCTTTATCTTTTATGCCTACCTTGTAACAGTTGGCGCCATGCTTCGAATTTATTTTTGAACATTCGTAATCGGAGTGTCGGAGGATGGTCTTTATATGGTCTTTCACTTCATCTATTGTGTTATTTTTATCTATATTTCCTATGAACAGCCACATTTTCTTTTCAACAGCTTTAAGCTTTAATGAGGAATTAGTAATAGGACCAACTGATATATTTCGCTTTTGTCTCTTTTTTACTATGTCAGTCCATTTGCTTGCTTCTGTATCAGCATTAATAATTATAGAATGTGTATCATTAGGCTGTAATTGTGTTTCATTCATCTGTATATCTTTATTAAGAGTTAAATCCTGTATAGTTTCAATAGTTTTTGCGTTATTTGTATGTAACGCAACTTTATTATTTTCGTCTATCGATAACTTTTTACCTATCCGGTCATTGATCTCATATTTACATTTATTTACCTCATCCAGAGTGTTTTTAAAGGTCTCTTTTTTGTGCACCTTCTTTGCTGTGTCTGAAATAGTTGTTTGTTTATTTCCTTTCATATCTGTTGATATATTTTTAGCATTACTTTTTTCTAGATTCTCGGACAGTTTGTTTACAGATTTCTTTAATTCTAATATTTCTTGATGTAGATCCCTGTTTTGTTGAATTAATTTATCTATTTCAGTTTTAAAATTGCTAGTTAATGCATCTGATATTTGTATAATAGCTGCCTCTATTTTAGATGTAATAATTGTTTGAAAATCTTCGCTCACGTGTTCGTCGTGTTTGTGTTGGTTTCCATTTGAGGTTAGATCAGCATCGCAACGTTTGCAGATCCAAGTATTCACTACACCATCGGCTTTCATATGTGTAAATTCTCCAACCGATATGTTAATACAAGCAATATGATAGTTCTGCTCGCACTTACTTTTACATACTATGTAATCATCGTACCGATCAATTTTCTTTTCGCAGGTGAAACACTTCAGCGCCATATTGGTCGTACTCTATACATTTTATAATAACCTATAAATTAAAAATTAACTATTAATTTTGATGTTTTATAATATTATTTTGGTCAGTCGGTTATATTAATATTGAAAGAAATACTAGTGTCATCTGAAAACCAATATTCATACTTGAAATTTGTTATTTTCATACGAGTTTTAAATTGGTGATAAACATTCATATTATGTCAAATAATAATACATAGAATAACTGTTAATTATATTTGAAACATTCATAATAATAATTCATTTATTGCTATTACTATTTCATTGTCAAAGTGTATTTATATGATAGAGATTTATTAAATAACTATAATTGTTAATTATATTTAGAACATCATATATAAAAAGAGGAATTATCGCGGACACATAAAATTAAACAAGAAAAAGAGAATATTGGGTAAAATCCGCTGTAGTGCAACCGTAGACACGTGTTTCTGACTAATTGGTCGTCATCAGTACGGTGTAGCCAAGGATAAGGTGGGATAACCTTGGAGATGTAAGCATACACGGAAGACCATCAGGTGACAGACCGCCATTTGCAGCTTCAGTTAGAAGATCTTCGGTTTTGAAGACAACAACTAACATCGCCACGAGGAAGACATTGTCAACCTGCGTGCCATGCGAACCCAGGAAAGATAATAAAAAGAGGAATTATCGCGGATACATAAAATTAAACGAGAAAAAGAAAATATTGGAAAAATCCGCTGTAGTGCAACCGTAGACACTTGTTTCTGACTAATTGGTCGTCATCAGTACGGTGTAGCCAAGGATAAGGTGGGATAACCTTGGAGATGTAAGCATACGCGGAAGACCATCAGGTGACAGACCGCGTGGCGATGTTAGTTGTTGTCTTCAAAACCGAAGATCTTCTAACTGAAGCTGCAAATGGCGGTCTGTCACCTGATGGTCTGCGTGTATGCTTACATCTCCAAGGTTATCCCACCTTATCCTTGGCTACAACGTATTGATGACGACCAATTAGTCAGAAACATGTGTCTACGGTTGCACTACAGCGGATTTTACCCAATATTCTCTTTTTCTTGTTTAATTTTATGTATCCGCGACAATTTCTCCTTTTATTATCTTTCCTGGGTTCGGATGGCACGCAGGTTGACAATGTCTTCCTCGTGGCGATGTTAGTTGTTGTTTTCAAAACCGAAGATCTTCTAACTGAAGCTGCAAATGGCGGTCTGTCACCTGATGGTCTTCCGTGTATGCTTACATCTCCAAGGTTATCCCACCTTATTCTTGGCTACACCGTACTGATGACGACCAATTAGTCAGAAACACGTGTCTACGGTTGCACTACAGCGGATTTTACCCAATATTCTCTTTTTCTTGTTTAATTTTATGTATCCGCGATAAATCCTCTTTTTATTATTTTTCCTGGGTTCGGATGGCACGCAGGTTGACAATGTCTTCCTCGTAGCGATGCTAGTTGTTGTCTTCAAAACCGAAGATCTTCTAACTGAAGCTGCAAATGGCGGTCTGTCACCTGATGGTCTTCCGTGTATGCTTACATCTCCAAGGTTATCCCACCTTATCCTTGGCTACAGCGTACTGATGACGACCAATCAGTCAGAAACACGTATCTACGGTTGCACTACAGTGGATTTTACCCAATATTCTCTTTTTCTTGTTTAATTTTATGTATCCGCGATAATTCCTCTTTTTATTATCTTTCCTGGGTTCGGAGGGCACGCAGGTTGACAATGTCTTCCTCGTGGCGATGTTAGTTGTTGTCTTAAAAACCGAAGATCTTCTAACTGAAGCTGCAAATGGCGGTCTGTCACCTGATGGTCTTCCGTGTATGCTTACATCTCCAAGGTTATCCCACCTTATCCGTGGCTACACCGTACTGATGACGACCAAATTAGTCAGAAACACGTGTCTACGGTTGCACTACAGCGGATTTTACCCAATATTCCCTTCTTCTTGTTTATACATATATAAATATATATATATATATATATATATGATATTAAATTTTTATTGACCTTTAATTCATATATGTAAATATATATTAATTTTATTGGACGATTTTTAGGTCGTTATATTAGTTTTAAATAATTTTAAAACTCGCTAATTTGCAGTGTTTGAAAATTATAATTTTCTAATTTTACCACTGACTATTAATTAGGTAATTTTTTTTTTAAAATTACCGACACGGCTGAGATTCGAACTCAGGACATACCGATTACTAGCCGGTTGCTCTACCAACTGAGCTACCGTCGGTGTCTGACTTCGAATTTCTAAATCGTACTGATATATGTATATCAAGTAACAGATGGACATGAGAATGTATATATTAAGCACTGAACGTCCATGTGCTGTATATATGTGATATTAAATTTTTATTGACCTTTAATTCATATATGTAAATATATATTAATTTTATTGGACGATTTTTAGGTCGTTATACTAGTTTTAAATAATTTTAAAACTCGCTAATTTGCAGTGTTTGAAAATTATAATTTTCTACCACTGACTATTAATTAGGTAATTTTTTTTTAAAAAATTACCGACACGGCTGATATTCGAACTCAGGACATACCGATTACTAGCCGGTTGCTCTACCAACTGAGCTACCGTCGGTGTCTGACTTCGAATTTCTAAATCGTACTGATATATGTATATCAAGTAACAGATGGACATGAGAATGTATATATTAAGCACTGAACGTCCATGTGCTGTATATATGTGATATTAAATTTTTATTGACTTTTAATTCATATATGTAAATATATATTAATTTTATTGGACGATTTTTAGGTCGTTATACTAGTTTTAAATAATTTTAAAACTCGCTAATTTGCAGTGTTTGAAAATTATAATTTTCTACCACTGACTATTAATTAGGTAATTTTTTTTTAAAAAATTACCGACACGGCTGAGATTCGAACTCAGGACATACCGATTACTAGCCGGTTGCTCTACCAACTGAGCTACCGTCGGTGTCTGACTTCGAATTTCTAAATCGTACTGATATATGTATATCAAGTAACAGATGGACATGAGAATGTATATATTAAGCACTGAACGTCCATGTGCTGTATATATGTGATATTAAATTTTTATTGACCTTTAATTCATATATGTAAATATATATTAATTTTATTGGACGATTTTTAGGTCGTTATACTAGTTTTAAATAATTTTAAAACTCGCTAATTTGCAGTGTTTGAAAATTATAATTTTCTAATTTTACCACTGACTATTAATTAGGTAATTTTTTTTTAAAAATTACCGACACGGCTGAGATTCGAACTCAGGACATACCAATTACTAGCCGGTTGCTCTACCAACTGAGCTACCGTCGGTGTCTGACTTCGAATTTCTAAATCGTACTGTACGTATATCAGTACGATTTAGAAATTCGTTAATGATACGTTTCGACGTACACCTTTGTACACAGTTATTTATCTATTAATTGTAATTTTGGTTTGCTCACATCCAATATAAGAAAATTTAAAAGAAATGTAAATTTTTGTAAAGAAAAAAATAACAAAAAACGCTATTTGTATACACATGAATGTTTTATCTGTTAACATTTTAGTATGAAATAATTTTCATTTCATTTAGTCATGACAAACAGTTTGTGAATGTCCTGTTATCGTTGGTTTTTACCATCAAACCTTTATATGTCTGACGAAGTGTTTCCATGTTAATTTTTTTGTTGTAGGTTTATATTGATTATGTTTGTTGACTTATTATATTAGTTATATGTGTTGCTTTTTTAGTGGTAGCTCCTGAAGAGGCCATAAAATAAATGGCGAAATATTGAGCCTTTGAACAAATACTTTTTTATTTCCAAACACAGACCGAACACCCGTAATTTTGTTTATATATATATATATATACAAGAAAAGGAAAATTATCGGGTAAATTCCGCTGTAGTGCAACCGTAGACACGTGTTTCTGACTCATTGGTCGTCGTCAGTACGGTGTAGCCAAGGAATAAGGTGAGATTACCTTGGAGATGTAAGCTACACGGAAGACCATCAGGTGACAGACCGCCATTTGTAGCTTCGGTTAGAAGAGCCTCGGTTTTGAGGATTCACATCCAACCTCGCCACGAGGAAGACAATGCCAACCTGCGTGCCATCCGAGACCCAGGAAAGAAAAATCACACAAAAAGGAATTAATCGCGGATACATAAAATACAAGAAAAGGAAAATTATCGGGTAAATTCCGCTGTAGAGCAACCGTATATATATATGAGAAATTGATATTTTGGGTTATTTACCGCGTTAATTCAAATCAAGTGTACATATACGAAATAATTCGTATATGCATAAGTGATATGAAATGTAATGCATATCTACACCACCAATTGCTGACATTGCAAATATCAACGTGTAGACAGCTGTTTCGATCTAACCTCGATCTCGCCAGTACACGAAGGTGATATTTGCAATGTCAGACAAACTTGGATTTCCTGCCTATATACTGAATTGGGTACCAAATGCCTATGAGAGAGACTCCCAGCGGCATCTGTGATCCAAGATCAAGAACGCAAGGAAATGTTAATCCTTAGTAGAACATCTACTTTATCGGGCAACTGTAGATATGCATTATATATAGTACGACCAAACCAATTTGGCCGGCGGTCAATAGGCGAACTATTATCGAAAACCCATTGCCCTCACCTCCTTGACCTATATATTCGGCTGTTGTACACTCTGAGATAAAACATCATATCTATTTCTTACAGACAGCGTTGTTTGTATTAGCTAGTTTGGTTATCTTGTAATTTCGTTAGTTTATCGAGTTTGTTTTTCATTTCCTGTTTATATTTTCATTCTGTTTCGTTTTATATTCACTATTAACTGTTCTTTTCAGAACTATAGCGTTTTTCATCTGATTTCCAGGTTAGTAGTATTAATTTTAATGATGCTGTCATTTGTAGCATATATATAATGTATTTATACTGATACAGGTATTACAAACATGCCTAAGAGAAAATCTGACAAGAGCGAAGCGCTCGCAATGCTGCAGAATATTATCACATTTTGCGAGAATGAAAAAGCGGCAAAAAGATAAACATTTTCTGTTGACCAGGTTATAACTCGTGTATCAGCAATGACAGGGAAATCCGAGAGAACAATTCGCCGAATTAAACAGATCTTTGGTAATAAAAAAGAAGCAGCTACACCAGAAGGACAGCCACAACCATCATTCATCCTCAACATCGATGAATATTGTGAGAACGAATCCTGTTAAAAGGATTCCTCGTATTATTTTAGACGATGCAGACAGATATTAAAAAATTTTTCATTGTTGTAGATGTGTACTTCGGAATAAAATTCATTCGCTTTACACAGTTGACAATACTGTACCAACTCTAAATATCCTACATAAATATATGCGGTAAAGGAAACTCGATTCAAACGCTCAAAAGAAACATTACGGAAGCTCTTTTATCAATGAAATGAATTTTGTTTATGAATTGTTCAATAGTTGTAATAGTATAAATGACACGTTATATTGCCAATAAATATAATGTAAATAATGAAGTATGGTACATACATTATCATTTTTAAATCCTTCCCTTTAATGTCTACATAAACGTAATACATTGACATTGGTTACATGACAAACGTCAAACTTCAACAACCCTAGAATTTTTACTCGGAGTGTACCTTTCAAAACGACTGTGCTGCTCGAGCGGCCACATCGGACTGGTTGGACTCTAGGTGACTTTACCTACTTAATAAACTACCTCCCCAGAAAGGTGATGTCAAAAATGACGTTTTCGCGGTTATGTGATGAGAAATTGATATTTTGGGTTATTTACCGCGTTAATTCAAATCAAGTGTACATATACGAAATAATTCGTATATGCATAAGTGATATAAAATGTAATGCATATCTACACCACCAATTGCTGACATTGCAAATATCAACGTGTAAACAGCTGTTTCGATCTAACCTCGATCTCGCCAGTACACGAAGGTTCTACTAAGGGTTAACATTTCCTTGCGTTCTTGATCTTGGATCACAGATGCCGCTGGGAGTCTCTCTCATAAGCATTTGGTACCCAATTCAGTATATAGGCAGGAAATCCAAGTTTGTCTGACATTGCAAATATCACCTTCGTGTACTGGTGAGATCGAGGTCAGATCGAAACAGCTGTCTACACATTGATATTTGCAATGTCAGCAATTGGTGGTGTAGATATGCATTACATTTCATATCACTTATGCATATACGAATTATTTCGTATATGTACACTTGATTTGAATTAACGCGGTAAATAAACCAAAATATCAATTTCTCATCACATAACCGCGAAAACGTCATTTTTGATACATATATTGCTATGGGGGTATAACATGCGTATTACCCTTTTTAATGCACTAGATTATAATACGGTAAGTACCGTTTAGAAGTTATTGTAATTATATTATAAATTGAATATTATTATTTTTAATACGCCTCCAGCTAGCTATGTTGGTTGCCTACCTATAAGGTGTGCATCGGATTTGTATTGACTTTAGTATGAGACTCTGATTTCGTTTTATCTATTTGAAAGTTACCATCAATAAAAATAAATTTATTGTTTTATTATTAATTGGCTGCTCCCTGTATAGAGACCATGGATTAGTTATTAAGCGACTGACTTTGTAACAGTTCAAATTTATTTCCACAGTTGGTATACCTGGGTCACTCACACGTGAATGCAGAGAAATTCAAAAAAAGTACGCGCTCTTATAATGTCGGTTAGGTTATGTGAACGATCAACATAACAATCACCTTTACGTACAGTTTTGACGTTCTGAATTTGTTAGTTTAATAAATTTAAATCTCATTAAATGGGTCGTTGTTTGGCTTCGGTTAACCTGAGGAAAGGTACACGACATACTTCTATACTATATCTTCGTCCAAAGGGGGTTCCACAGGACGTTCTCGGAGAATCTACTAATATAACAAATGTACGACCAAGCCTTCTTTTTAAAACAGCTGTTCGGTCAAGGTTGATGGATAATGTAAATGGGTTAAATGAATACACAGGTATTTATTGATTATGCTCTTTATTATGTTGTAATGAATATAAACTTATTATTGTTTACAGTTCAAACATCTCTGTGAAGGATGTCATTAGGCATAATCCTGTTAGAAATGACATGACAAATAACTCTACGCTGGTAATTTCAGGCACACACATAACAATATTTACTTTGTATACCAATTTAATGGTTAATAAATGGATTTGACGTTAGGTTTCTATATGATATCCTGACTTTTCGTCAAAGAAAGAACTAATATGACACGTACGTATTACGCTTAGTATGTAGTCGAATTAAAATGCATGAACGGTAATTGAATTATTTAAATATCCGGCTATTATGTACTATTTTAAAACGGGCTAGTAGTAGCCCGAGTAGACTCGTAGTAGATAGGCAGGTACGTATTCTTTTTAATACATTTGGATTGTTGTTTCTTTAATCCCTTGGTAGTTGAGGTTAGGATCCCTGTTGATTATTTGTTTATTTCCAGTACGTTATTTCTATCCTTGGTTTGTCCAATATTTAAAACACAGGATGGACTTAAGTTCGAAGTGACACTGACTCGCACTTTGTATGAGCCTACCGCACGTTGTTACACAGATATGGGGTGCTCGCGAATATTTGGAACAGCCTTACTGGTTGTTTATTATGAAGGCACTCTTTATACACAACCTTACTGGTTGGTTATTGTAGACGAATCCCTGTTTAAGTTCAGGTACTGCCTTTTATATTAATCGCATGTTTGTATGGTGGTTGCTATGCCAACAGACACTATTCAATCAACCTGACAATTTATTGTTCATTTCAAACGCGCAGACCCTTAATTTTTCGCTATTTTTATGTACATGCAGTGTTTCAAAAATATTTACAGTATATACAAATGTAGAATTTTAGTTTTTGACAAACCTTCGCGAATTTCTACATTTATCGTTGTTTCTTTGATATTCTTGTACAGTCATGCTCATAAAAATATCGCTTTTTAAAATGTTGATTTTTCCAACAATAATTAGTATTTGTATCTCTGATTCGAACCGCGTTTACAATGCTCTCTTACTGCTAAGTACATAGTTGTTTATTTCAATTCCGTTTCTTTTTACCAGACAAAAATCCATTTATAAAAATTAAAATTATTTAAGGGTGACTTTTGACATCCTATATTCAAATATGTGGCAAAATCTTAATAATGCTCATGCCCTGTTTATACAGCACTTGAACATAAAAAGGGCTTTGGGTTCACTATGTCTGTACCCAAAAGTTTGTTTCTTTACTGAATTAGGGAGATATTTGACATTTTTAAATGACATTTGCGTTTGACTGATATATTTTTCAAAAAGATGCTATTGATTTTTCCACGGTCTTTACATTTACATTTGCTTACAAAAACCTATGATACATCAAGTATTGATATTGAAGTATCCTTATTAATTTGCAAATTTAACAGTTTTAGTCGATTTTTATTATAACTCATACTTTTGCAATGGCCATATTTGTCGACTCAAAGTAAACATTTTTATAAGTAAACTAATGATCAGGATACAAATGTTTTATATCTTTGCTATGTGTGATGTGAGTCTGCGTACATTGTATACGCATTTGACCTTAATTCTTTGCCCAATTCAACAATAATTATTTTAACCACAATGTATGAGGGTTCGTCCAAAAGTGAATTTTTTAAAACATGAACGAAAAATCCAAATAATTATATTTTATATGTATTTGACTGGTCTAGGCTAAGATACAAGACCAGTTCATCATATATATATATATATATATAATGCTCGACGAAATTCAGCTTGGAGTACTGATAGTGTATATCACTGTGTATAAAACTTACTACCAGGAAAGGTAGAATTAGGGTTTAGGTAAAAATAAAAAATTCGTAGCTCTTTTTCGGCTAGTGACGTTTCGGTTCTATGTTTGAACCTTCATCAGACTTTTGCCGAGGGGCTATATATTTGGTCTCATCTGTATATTCAACATATGACACATTAAAAAAGTAAACATTAAGATATTACGGCACATTTAAAATAATTTGCTTAAAGAAATTTTCCGTGTGCAGTTTAAAGTCTCGAAAACCTTCTCTATATATATGAGAATGTGATTATATATAAATAGATATATATAATATATAAATTTAAATATTTGTTTTCTTGGGGTAGCGGCCTATTTTTATATATAATATATATAGTACATTCAGCATTAGTTGGGATAGCAGTCAGGGGAAATAAAACAAAAGTCCGCTCTTTTGAATTGATTCCTAGCTTTCGGCAATCGTTATTGCCTTCCTCAGGCCTGTTAACAACAAAATAATTTTTTTCCCTAAAAAAAAATTATCATTTTGTCAATTTGAAATCTTTTGTGGCTTATTGTAAATTATTTTGTTGTTAACAGCCCTGAGGAAGACAATAAAGATTGCCGAAAGCTAGGAATCAATTCAAAAGAGCGAACTTTTGTTTTATTGCCCCTGACTGCTATCCCAAGTAATGCTGAATGTACTACAATTTATAACAGTCACTGTAGTTATTTTATACTACAGGGTTATGATAAAATAACGCACAAAATTCATAAAACGTACAATGTTCATTTTTGAAAAAAATGCAAAAACTCGTCAAACAGTTTATTTTAGTCCGCGTCTTTTAACATAAGTCAAAAAAATAAAACGTCAAATTTGTCAAAGTTATGACGTCATCAATATTTTTTTTAAATATGAAGCTTGGCTTTTTTTTACTTTATTTGATAAAGCTTGTTTTTCTGCATTATAAAGAAATAATTGAAGTAGGGGTCACATAAGAAAAAACTAAAAAAAAAAAACGAATTAGACATGAAATGACTCGTATAACTCCGCAGATGATCGAAGACTCTGTAAATTAGGTGTACCATCGTCTTGGCCTATGTCAGATAGTGAACGGGACACAGTTTGAACAATTCCTGTAAGAAATCGTTTTGGTTTAATGGACTGCTTAATTAATTTAAATGTTATTACTATAATAAAGTTTATTTTGTTTTTTATTAATTCTCTCAGTTTTTTTGTGACCACTACTTCAATTATTTCTTTATAATGCAGAAAAACAAGCTTTATCAAATAAAGTAAAAAAAAAACCAAGCTTCATATTTAAAAAAAATATTGATGACGTCATAACTTTGACAAATTTGACGTTTTATTTTTTTGACTTATGTTAAAAGACGCCGAATAAAATAAACTGTTTGACGTGTTTTTGCATTTTTTTCAAAAATGAACATTGTACGTTTTATGACTTTTGTGCGTTACTTTATCATAACCCTGTATATACACCCTGTCCAGTTTAAAATGCAGTACATGGGGATATTGGAAACCGTTGGAGATACAACGTCGGTTAAATGGGAGAAAAGTTGCGTATTCATTTGTCCATGAATAATCCGGCGTCAGATTTTGAAATTTTTGTTTCATTGCGCAGATACAGGGTGAAAAAGAAAAAAATGCATTTTTGAAAATCTTCCATATTTTGTTTCCTAGAAGAGATAAATTTACAAAAGTTGTAAGCTAGGGATAACAAGCCATGAGGATTTTAAAAATGATTAAAAAAAGAATCTAGGTCTACTAGATTTTGCGTGACAATAATCAACTTTTGTTTTTCTTATGGCAGCCATATTGGATTTTGACATTTTTAATATCTTCAAAATAAATGCTATTAAATCATGTATAACATGTTTATGTTCAAGATAGTAAAAACATGAAAAATAGAGAAAGTAAGATTTTAACATAGTAGGCCGTGATAATAAATGTGACATTTGTATTAAACAACTCTAAAAGCTGTGAAGTTCATTCTGAACTGTCAGTAATCATATTGTTAATCTCATTCTATTGTTATAAGTATCTGTATTGTGCAAACCTAAGATGGATCGTTTTACAAATAGTGACAAATATCAAATGCTGGAGTGTTTTATTTTGTGTGGAAGAAATGATGAATTGGCTGCAGAAATGTATTTCGATAGATACCCTGAAAGGCGGCAGCCAGAAAAAAGCATTTTTCGCCGATTGCGTGATAATTTGATAATGCATGGAAGTTTTGTCAAACCCAAAAAAAGGCAAAACAATGAAAATAATGAAAATATTGTTCTTCAAGCAGTAGTTGAAAATCCCCGTACGTCTTTACGGGTAATTGAAAATACACTTGGCGTCGTTAGGTCAACAGCTGGTACCATTTTAAAGCGTGCCAAATTCAAACATTATCGCGAAAGGGCCAGTCAAGGGCTTCAAAATGGTGACGAAATAAGGAGAGCACAATTCTGTCATTGGTTCATCGAAAAACATCATGAAAATCCAATCTTTTTTGCGAAAATTTTATGGTCTGATGAGAGTCGATTTACTAACTCTGGAATGATTAATCGTAAAAATACTATCTTTTGGTCCGATTAAAATCCACACCTAGTTCGTGGCATGAGACAGCAAGTCAGATGGGGATTTGACGTCTGGATCGGCGTTATTGATACCCATGTTATCGGTCCATTCTTTTTCAATGAGAATTTAAATTCTGAAAGGTATTTAGAACTTTTGCGCACACATGTTGCTGAACGAATTGAAGAACTTCCACTTGCCACGTTGCAAAATATGTATTTTCAGCAAGACCTCCACACAATTCCTTGTTGGTTACAAATTATTTAAATAATCAATATTACAATAACTGGATTGGTAACCGAGGACCAATAGGGGTGGCCTGCTAGGTGCTCGGACCTCACACCTCTTGATTTTTTTGTATGGGGCTATCTAAAAAACAAGGTGTATTCGCGATCTTATGAAAATGTGGAAGAATTACGTCAAGCAATTGAAGAAGCAGTGAATGGAATGACACCGAACATGGTTAGACAATCTTGTGAGGCAGTACTAACACAATGTAGATTGTGCATACGAATGAACGGTGGCTTATTTGAACAGTTGTTACATTAATGATTCAACTACCTAACCACCTTTATTTAATGAATACTAATAAATAAAATGTTAAAGGTATTTTAACAGTACTTGGAGACTTGTTATTTTTTGTTTTTTTATCAGTATACACTTAAGATATCCACAGTTCGATGGCCTACTATGTTAAAATCTTACTTTCTCTATTTTTCATGTTTTTACTATCTTGAACATAAACATGTTATACATCATTGAATAGCATTCTTTTTGAAGATATTAAAAATGTCAAAATCCAATATGGCTGCCATAAGAAAAACAAAAGTTGATTATTGTCACGCAAAATCTAGTAGACCTAGATTTTTGTTTTAATCATTTTTAATATCCTCATGACTTGTTATCCCTAGCTTATAACTTTTGTAAATTTATCTCTTCTAGGAAACAAAATATGGGAGATTTTCAAAAATGTATTTTTTTCTTTTTCACCCTGTATCTGCCCAATGAAAGAACAATTTCAAAATCTGATGTCGGATTATTCATGGACAAATGAATACGCAACTTTTCTCCCATTTAACCGACGTTGTATCTCCAACGGTTTCCAATATCCCCATGTACTGCATTTTAAACTGGACACCCGGTATATATTGAGGCGTGAGTCGTAGATTTACACGGAAATCGGATGCTGTGTATCATTTCTTTGTTTCTAGGTACAAACTGTATTGTGTTCTCCTCGTCTTTTGCCGGCGTTTCCTCTATTATTCTAAAGTGAATTTTGAGGCTTGTTGTTTTTGCAAATATCTGAAACAGACTGAGTCGCTGAAGCCGTTCGGAAGATGGCCTTTAGAATAGTGGAGGCAGCTTCTGCAGCAGAAGAATAAAACTTTTACAAGTACGTTATGTTTAACTAAGCTAATATTTATCTTTACATATATTTCCCTTTATTTGAAAACTGTCATTTATTTGTCAGTATTGTATATATTAAGAAGTCGAATAACTTTAAGTTGATGTTTTCAATTCAAACATTAATTGAACATAATTTGTCAAATTAAATGGTAACTTATGTGCTAAAATTTCATTTGTTATTTAAAATTCATATACATTAATATGTAATTTGCAAAGTTGTAACATGGAACACTTCAATTCTTTGTTTTCTCTCTCAATGATGATAGAAAGTAGATATGTATATCAACCTAACCCGATTAATATCAGAATATTTAAATGTAGCTTTTAAAAACTTTCCTCGGAAATATTTCGCAATAAATTAGAATATATTTTTATGTTTAGCAAAATTAGAAATCGAAAATATACGATTATATATTTGCATACTACATCTGTGATTTACTAAAATTATTTAAGACTAAAAGATAACTGTTCGTTTATTTACAAATTTTATCACTTTGATATTTTAGAAAATAATTTTTTTTGTCTTTTGAAAGCAGTAGCGAATGATACTAAATAAAATTGTCTAAGAAAATAAAATTGTCTAAGTAACAATTATTTATTTACTAATACATTTTTCTGTCTGGGAGCTTCTTGTAAATGTCCATACTTCTTACTTACAATCATTCAGTGATGGCAATTTATTACTGGTTTCGGGAAGTACATCTAATCTTTTTACTTTCTTATACGTAGTATAAGGAAGTATTGTGATGATGAAAATTTTCGACCTCGAGATTTTTGCAGATTTCCACGTTTTGAGGTCCCCTGGTACCAAAAAAGTGGTTTTTAAAAAATGTCTCTCTCTCTCTCTCTCTCTCTCTCTCTCTCTCTCTCTCTCTCTCTCTCTCTCTCTCTCTCTCCTCTCTCTCTCTCTCCCTCCCTCTCTCTCTCTCTCTCTCTCTCTCTCTCTCTCTCTCTCTCTCTCTCTCTCTCTCTCTCTCTCTCTCTCTCTCTCTCTCTCGAATATCTCGCAAGTCATGCTTTTTAGAGAAGTATGTTCCGAGTATAAAAGTATTTAGAACATAATTTTCAATATCTTTTGTATAAAAAAAAATTTCAAAATTCAGACCGGAAGTACCACTTTTACTCTTATCGAATAGCGATTTTTTGCAAATATGTCGTAAATTCATGCATTCTATATATATTTATCAAGAGTACAAAAGTATTTAGAACTGGATTTTCAATATATTTTGTATATATGAAATTTCAAAATACGGACCGGAAGTAGCACTTTTACTCTTAGCGAGTAGCACTTTTTTGATAATATCTTGCAAAGTATGCATTCTATAGCGATTTATTAAGAGAATGAAAGTACTTAGAATAGGATTTTGAATAAGTTTTGTATAAAAAAATCTTAAAATTGTATAGTTTCAAACGCTCATACGTATAAGAAAGTCGTGTGGTGGCCACACCTCATTTTTTTCTCTTATTTTGCTCAACATCTTTAGTAAGACACTAATTAATAGACATATAATATATATAATATATTACATATGTATATATGTGTAATGTGTATATACATAATATATAATATTAAAGAAATGTATTAAAAGTGTTAGTTATCTTGGCGTAGGGACCTGTAATGACAATTAATAATAAAATGACAAATTTGACAACAAGCTGTTATCTAAAAAATTTCATTGACAGAAAAATATAATGCATACTAGAAATGTGTAAAAGTGAAAATGTGAACAATTAAGCATAGAAAAATCGCTACTATATATGCAGTTTTATCAATGGTCTTGATCTATCAAAGATGTGCATTTAATACTACTACACAAATAATATCGTTGGTCATCGTACGGTGTAACCAAGGAATAAGGTTGGACATCCTTGGAGATAGAAACAAAAGGAAAACCATCGGAGAAGAGTAAGTCCAGCCCGGTTGACAAAAACGTCCATGTCCTATCAAAGGCAATCATCGTCCAGGAGATACAGCCTCTAAGAAAGCATCGCTGCAAGTGGTTATTATGTGGTGTCTTCTTGTTATTCACGTACTTTGAATATTAAGCTTTATATGTATACACAAAAAATATACAGGGAATAATATTTAGTGTTCAGATTTAATAAACTTTGTAATGTAGCACAAATTAACATTTCATTAAATCTTATTATTTAAATTGGTTTTATAGCAAATTTTTATGGTTCCATTGTTAGAAGGAAATATTCTAAGGTTTTTCAGAATTACGTTTATACCTAGACACAAATTAACTTGGACTAATTTTTTAAATATTGCTATTCAAAAGTTGTTTCAAATTAAGATTTAAATACTTTCACACTCTTGATGAATCTCGGTCCAATGCATTATTTTTGAGATATATAGCAAAATATCTGCGTTTCTTTAGAATAAAATGTGGTCGATACCAATTTTGAAATTTTTTGAGTATAAATGTAGTTCCTAACTGAGTTCTAAATACTTTTATATTTTCAGTAAGTCAACACAGAATGTCTAATTTGTGAAATGCTTATAAAAAATCGTTTTCGGCAAAAATGTAAATGTTACTTCATGATTGTATTTTAAAAATATTTGTATGCAAAAATTATTTCTAATTAGTTATAAAAAATGTATACTGTGGTTAAATCATTTTGTCAACTATTACGGCCTGAGCACGAACTAAAGACGACAATTCAATACCACTACCAGAACAATAAATTTGAATTAACTAATTAATATATAATAATAATTAATATTTTGGGATATACAGCTGCCGCTACTAAAATACTATTACATGAAAGACAGTTATAACTTAAATATTATAAATAAGAGTTAATAAATATTCCTTTCTTATACCTTTATTTTATTTAACACTTGGCTAATCTGTGCAGTATACAAGTATTGTTGGCAAATTCTTATTGTTTGGATGACAAGTATAACAAATGTCAAAAGCAAATTACGACTAATGTCAAAAGGTGTACATGTATAATATTATTATTTGTCAGTCCAAAATGGCCTTTGTAGGTTATTTTACTTAACAGATGAAAGTTTGCAACCTTGCAAATTTAACGCCATTTTGGTTTTTTGGTGCATGTCAACTGAAATTATTAACTTCTATATTTAGAGCACATACTTTTGTATATAAAACTTGTTTACATATTTTTTGTTTTCAGATTTCTTTATAAATGGTAAACAAGGAGGAAGCTTCTATTTATAGATATAGCTGTCGGTTCTTGGTGAAACATAATTTATATATACTTTAGGGTAGATAAAATTAAAAAACACTTGATTATTTAGAAATACTAGAAATTAAAAAAGCTATACATAAAAAATTACACATAACCAACACACAGACAGAATACATAAACACTCCGATAATAGACACAGTAATAAAATGGTCAAAGTAGGTACAATAAACACACCCTCAGCCCTCAAGTAATATTAAGTTTACAAAATATACACACAAATTTAGTTCTTTGAGAATGGTAGAACATACCGAAACAATATTGTTAGAGATATTCTAATAAACTAAGTGAAACGAAATCAATTGTTTTTTTTTTTTTTTTTTAATTTTATCTACCCTAAAGGAGGAAGCTTATTGAAAAGGTATTTGTATATTGTTATTTGTACGTTGTGACAAGTGAATGTCTTGACCTAAATTCTTAGTTCAATTTTATTAAAAGAATATTATTATTTATACTATGGCGATTTGGTGGATCCGATTTCTAAAATTATTTTGTTTTCTGAACTTCTAAGAAAGAATGTATGTACTCTTAAGTACGTTTACTTATATGGATACTTATTTAAATTAAATTTGCATCACAAAACTTGGTTTTCGATTCTTTCACTAACCTTTACATACATTGACATTTAGGCCATGTGGTACGGTATGTGTATGACATGTTGAAAATGAATTCTTAATGGATAATGGAGAGTAAATCCTTGCACAATCTATTATTCTAGTAACAACCAGGATGTAGATTGCACAAATTACAATAACTTCTCAAGATTTAAACTCAGGGAATTTTACAGCTCGTATACGAGACCTGTTCAGTACTACCTTTGCTGAAGGTTAAAAGTGGATTTCTTCTTTACTCTTTGCGTATATAATATGTGCACTAAATATTTCATATTATATATTGAATCCTCTCGTATAATAAATAGTAAATATCGGAAACATATTTACACAAATCAAGAAAGAAACATTCCAGAAAGAAATACTGCCAACACAAATAAAAACCACATTGCTTTTAATTGTAAAATACACATTTGTGAATTTATCATTGGTCTGTGTTCGTACCATATACATTTACATGTTCATATTAAGTTTTAAGTTTTAAAATTATGACAACTGTTATTATTTACACCTTAATTTATATACAGGGTGAGTCATTAGTAGCCGCTTCTTTGATTGCTCTTTTGTGTTTCAAATAAAAGAAAAAACAATTAGTGGAAGATTTATTGTTGCTTGGGGCGCATTTTCTAAAAATACTTTCAGCACTGACGCACTTCCGGTTTCAACGGAAAAGCATAAAATTTAATTTTTTTAAACGACTCACTCTATATGTTTTTGGATTTTCTAGTACTGTTTTAAATTGTCTATTTAACTATTTTTTCTTTTTCAAAATTGAGCCATTAGTTTTTGAGTTATTAATTTTTTTTTAAAATTTTTGACAAACACGTTTTCAGAAAAAGAAACATTTTTTCATTATTTTTAAAAGCAAAAACATCAACTTTGATGGTGCTTGTAGCCATGAAAATGCTGCATCATTTGGTATAAGTTGCACGCGACAACATCTCAAAAAAATGAGGTGTGGCCACCACACGACTTTCTTATACGTATGAAAGTGTTACTTCCGGTCCGAATATTGAAATTTCATTTATACAAAAAATATTCCATATCCAACTCTAAATACTTTTGTACTCTTGATAAATACATATAGAATGCATAACTTACGACATATTTGCAAAAAATCGCTATTCGATAGGAGTAAAAGGGGTACTTCCGGTCTGAATTTTGAATTTTTTTTTATATAAAAGATATTGAAAATTATGTTTTAAATAGTTTTATACTCGTAACGTACTTCTCTTAAAAGCATGACTTGCGAGATATTCGCAAAAAAACTGATTTTCGATAAGAGTAAAAGACCTACTTACGGTAGGAATTTCGAAAAACTTTTTTAAGACAATTTGTTTCAAACTTAATTCTAAGTACATATGAATTCTTTATAAATTTCTTTAAACTTAGTAATTGACGAAATATTTGCAAATTTCGATTTTTTCACTGAAGTAAACTACTACTTCCGGTCGGCCGATTTTGCTCAAAATCTAATCAGTTCTTAAGAGGCAGATTACACACGTAAATACAAAATTTGGAATTGATATCTACAGCGGTTTGACCGCTATCGTGGTCAGAGAGAGAGAGAGAGAGAGAGAGAGAGAGAGAAATTTTTTAAAAACCACTTTTTTGGTATCAGGGGACCTCAAAACGTGGACATCTGCAAAAATCTCGAAGTCGAAAATTTTCATCATCACAATACTTCCTTATACTACGTATAAGAAAGTAAAACTTTGTTTTTTCAAAGCCTACTTCCTGAAATTTTCACATACCAAATACATATTTTTTTTAAATGGAACACCCGGTATTTTATTGTGGCATTTTGTTCCTTTTTTTTATTCTCTTTCGTTTTGGATAACAATGTCCTATACCTATATTTTGTAATTTCTGAGATAATCACTATAGGAGCAATTAGCGGCCAAATAAAGAACTACGAGCCCTGTTCCATGCACCCAAATATTCGTCCAATAAACGTTGGAATGCGGCTGACTGTCTGAGTCAACTGTTGAAGAAAGCGGTAAACATTTATGTCAAATTTATAAAAGCATCGCTATTAGTTGTCATTCAAATAAATTATTCTTATGAAGAGTTCAGTTTCAAGTCTATAAATGGCACTTGTCAAGGTTATAGCTCTATTAATGAAATTTTTTGCGACATTTATTTTAAGGGCTTTTGTTTGGTTGGATTTATAATTGATATATCGGTCTGTCGCAATGGGTTTTTGGTATAATTTTGTTAGAACGATATTTTTTGTGTGTATAACAGTGAGATCAAGGAAATATTACAAAATATTAAAACATCTTTACAAAGGAACAACTACCCATTACATTATATACAAAAAATAATTAAAACACAACTTCACATTCACTATAATCATAATGTCGCGAATCAACACTCTGTATAGAAGTAGAATTATTACAGCGGTAACCTGAATCTTGATTTACCGAGCGCTGAGTCGATACATCCTGTCTGTCCGTTCGATGAGTTCAATGGAAGTTCATCGAACGAAAGGAATGTGCGGATTCAGCGGGGTAATGACGGACTTCGCGTTACCGAGGTAATAAAAGAAACATTTCCGAACAGAATAATAATTCATAAGTGATCTTCCGATAGGAGGATCACTGGTGATGTTTCGCAGTACGTCTTATTTTTTGTCATCTAGTTATTAGTGTTTAATAAATAAGTGTGTTACAAGTTGTGTTTTATTGAGACAGTTAAATCTCCTCGCCTCCTTAAGAGAAAGCCAGGCCTGCGGAGAATTAAAGGTAGGTACCTTTTGCTATTTATTATATAATTATAATAGCGAGTGCTCCCCCAGAGCAAAACCCCCGTCACGGGTTTAGACCTGAGATATTAACGTTAAAGCCCACCGTGACATTGTGGTGAAGGCGCGTTAATATCCTCACCGTCACATAGTGGTGGAGGCCGCCGTTTCGATCTAAAAAAAGTAAATAAATAAATGAATAATTATTGGTGACATTGTGGATTAGGTAGACCATTTGATTTTTTTTAAAGAAATATTGATTTTGGTATGCGATTTTTAAGTTTGATGGAGTATCGATGCTTTAAAGATTAAACATTGTATGCATTTTAGAAGGGAGAAAAAAAAATAATAGAATTGTTTTTTATTTTTTTAAATAAAATAAGAATAAATAGAATTATCAATAGTTATTAAGATATATTTTTTCTCGTGTGTAAATATGTTGCCTCAAATAAAAATTCTCTACCTATTAGATAAAATGTTTAAGAAGGAGGATAAACTCTACAACAGAAACTGGTACATCACGAACCGGAAGTTATGGAAATTTTATAGAATATAGTTAAAGATTAAGTAATTTCAAATAAAATGCATTGATAGTAAATAAGTTGCTGGTAGATTTAATGTTAGATTTTAATTTCATTAAAGAGAAAAAATGAGTATTAGATTTTATTATAACAGGATTATATTCCAAAATTAATACAATTATTATTACACTTGTAAAAGAGCTTTCGTTTTGCTAACCCAGCATTCATCTTTATACCGGCAGACATACAGTGAGGAAGAGAGATTGATTGAAATATGAACATACTTACTGTCGCGTCGCAATCTAATATTACTTGGTTTGTTGTTAACCTTATTTTTACGCGACAGCATATCAGATAAAAATGACAATATGGCAATGGCAGCCCTTATTTTTTTACTGTGTCTTACATATATACCTTTTTCTCCAACCGTAAAAGAAGTATGACATATTTTGACTGTCAGGAGTATTTAAGGTTGTCATTTTCCATACTGAACCAAGAAAGTGGTATCTAAGCAACAAAAATATTCACTTTTAATCCTAGGAAGTAAAAGTGGTTATTTTTAATCCTAGGATAAAAAAGTATTCATAGTTTTAATTTATTATTTAACGATTTTCATTTATTCACATTAATGTTGAATGTACAATTTAAGCACTTGTTAAAATTAAATAAACCACTGCCATCAGTAGCCCCATTCTTAGAGCGATCTAAGCGGTCCAACACGTTTTCTGCAATTGTGATATTATTATCAGAAATGATATCGGCGCTTCGTCCAGTACTACCACTATCATCTACATCTCCCAATATCCTTTTCGCAAAGTTTTCTTTGTTCAAACGTGACTCTTCAATGTAGGATTCCGCCACAGTGCTTGATCTCCAACCTCCGTGTCTTTTAAGACATGTTAAGTCACCACCGCCGTCAACCAAAAGAGTAGCAGACGTTCGGTATACTCTTTCCAGTTGTCCAGATTCAAAAATTTTGCTACTTCTTGCGCGACGGCACTGATTTTCGATGACACTTTCCATTAACATATCTGAGAAATAATCGACGTTCTACCAATCTGGGTGGACGTAAAGCAATATATTTTCGATAAACACTTAAATAATTTTCTCCCAACACAGTAAAGGAACGTGACCTCTTCGATTTGCTATCGGGAATTTTTATAATTAAGGCGGATTTCACATCTTCAACATTATCAATTCTTAATTTCACGATTTCATCACACCTCATTGCTCCTGCAACCCCCAATACTAAGACAACCTGTAAAGAAACTCTTTAAAAATGTTATTCTTTTATTTTGAAAGTACCTACCTTCTGCATAAAATATAAATTATCAGGTGCATTGTCCAAAAAGTTATCCACTTGCTCCTTTGTAAATACTCGCGACTTTTTTGGTAAATATCCCTCACTCTGTCTCTTGATAAAAGCACGCAACTTTGAATATTTACTCATATCGATACCTTTCTTTATATCCAACGTTGACCGCAACATGGAATATTGTGACCAAAGCGTAGACGGCTTCATTTTATTTGCTAAGTTTGAGAAATACACTATAACTACATCTTCTGAATACACCTGAACATTTTTTCTTGTCTTCAGGAACACCCAAATCTTCATTAGTTTCCATTTTTACAAAGTTTTCAACAAATTGGACCACTAATAATCACAAATGAATGCAATGACAACTAATGTATGACTAATGTTTGACAACATATCCATGACAACGTTACCTACTTCGTTTTATTATCCCAGTGCAGATTTCGGTTGAATAAAAAATAGACTTCGTTTTATTATCGCAATGCATGATTTCGGTTGGAGAAAAAATAGTATGTTCCATTCGGATTAAAAATGTCTTTTCGACTCGTACAATTTTACATTCGCTAGGCTACGCTACGCTCCGCCTCGCAAATGTAAAATTGTACTCGTCGAAAAAAGAGACATTTTTAATCCTAATACAACAATCTACTATTATACGTAAAACGTATATGTATATATGCATGTGTTTGAGATACACACATACATTAAGTGCCATTGTCGATAATCGAACGCACAGACACCGGTGTTTCGACCTATGAGGTCTCATCAATGCACGTGGAGATTCTCGACAATAGCTTCAAGACTTAAATCGCTGCCTATGTCATTTTCGCATGTTAAATGTAGGGAGAGTATCACAGCGACATCTAACACCCAAAAGATGACACGGAAAAAGCGATGGCTTCTGACAGCATGTTCTGCTATACAGAGGCCTGTATATTAATAGTGTATCTCGTATAATAGAGCCTTAGGTGGCGTCACCAATCAAAACGAAAATGAAAAGTGTGAACACATAGATGTTAAAACTAACATCAAGCAGTAAATAATTACTGTGTCTTACATATATACCTTTATACGTAAAACGTATATGTATATATGCATGTGTTTGAGATACACACATACATTAAGTGCCATTGTCGATAATCGAACGCACAGACACCGGTGTTTTGACCTATGAGGTCTCATCAGTGCACGTGGAGATTCTCGACAATAGCTTCAAGACTTAAATCGCTGCCTATGTCATTTTCGCATGTTAAATGTAGTGAGAGTATCACAGCGACATCTAACACCCAAAAGATGACACGGAAAAAGCGATGGCTTCTGACAGCATGTTCTGCTATACAGAGGCCTGTATGTTAATAGTGTATCTCGTATAATAGAGCCTTAGGTGGCGTCACCAATCAAAACGAAAATGAAAAGTGTGAACACATGGATGTTAAAACTAACATCAAGCAGTAAATAATTACTGTGTCTTACATATATACCTGTGTATCTCAAACACATGCATATATACGTTTTACGTATAAAGGTATATATGTAAGACACAGTAATTATTTACTGCTTGATGTTAGTTTTAACATCCATGTGTTCACACTTTTCATTTTCGTTTTGATTGGTGACGCCACCTAAGGCTCTATTATACGAGATACACTATTAACATACAGGCCTCTGTATAGCAGAACATGCTGTCAGAAGCCATCGCTTTTTCCGTGTCATCTTTTGGGTGTTAGATGTTGCTGTGATACTCTCCCTACATTTAACATGCGAAAATGACATAGGCAGCGATTTAAGTCTTGAAGCTATTGTCGAGAATCTCCATGTGCACTGATGAGATCTCATAGGTCGAAACACCGGTGTCTGTGCGTTCGATTATCGACAATGGCACTTAATGTATGTGTGTATCTCAAACACATGCGTATATACATATACGTTTTACGTATAAAGGTATATATGTAAGACACAGTAATTATTTACTGCTTGATGTTAGTTTTAACATCCATGTGTTCACACTTTTCATTTTCGTTTTGATTGGTGACGCCACCTAAGGCTCTATTATACGAGATACACTATTAACATACAGGCCTCTGTATAGCAGAACATGCTGTCAGAAGCCATCGCTTTTTCCGTGTCATCTTTTGGGTGTTAGATGTCGCTGTGATACTCTCACTACATTTAACATGCGAAAATGACACAGGCAGCGATTTAAGTCTTGAAGCTATTGTCGAGAATCTCCACGTGCACTGATGAGACCTCATAGGTCGAAACACCGGTGTCTGTGCGTTCGATTATCGACAATGGCACTTAATGTATGTGTGTATCTCAAACACATGCATATATACATATACGTTTTACGTATAAAGGTATATATGTAAGACACAGTAATTATTTACTGCTTGATGTTAGTTTTAACATCCATGTGTTCATACTTTTCATTTTCGCCTTATTTTTTTTCTCATCACTCTTGTAGATTAAGTAACAAATACAGTAGTGTTTCTTTTACTATTTTTTTTTAGCTAATAAGGTGAATATAATATACCTGTATTTGGTGTTATTTTTCTGAATATGTTTTTATGTAAACTGTCAAAATATTTACACTACCATACAGGCAATAAAATGAGACACCAAATATAAAATACAGCTTAGCGTTATCATTAAAAATATGCCAATGACATTATTAAGCGCATGAATTGCATCAGGCCAAGTTATCGCAACAAAACCCGTGGCTATTTGAGCTACATGACCGACTTTTTTCAATAAGTAAAGATTGCCTTTAAAAAGTAGTATTCCAAATTTAATTTATCAACTATTGCACGTTCCCAAAATACGGGGATCCAAGCATCACGATTTTAATCATTCACTGACTGACTGACTCATAGATCATAAATTTAGTTTTTTCCACTAAGTTAGATCTTAGAAATGTCGTCATACTGTCTAAGGTGCTGTCGAGAAAAATCAAAAATCAGTAAAAATCCAATTAGAATCACAATTACTCTTATCCTTATTATACTTACTACGCAGCAATGATGCGGCACGCAACCTAAGCAAAAGAGGCAGTGCGAGGGCAAAGCTCTCATTAAGGCGATTAACTTTATCAAACACTACAAACACTTTAACTTTCCAAATTTGATCTCAAGGTTTATCAGTTTACACAGAATTTTCTGTGTAAATTTTAAGCACTCACTAACTGACTGACTCATAGATCATAAATTTAGTTTTTTCCACTAAGTTAGATCTTAGAAATTTCGTCATACTGTCTAAGGTGCTGGCGAGAAAAATCAAAATTAGTAAAAATCCAATTAGAATCACAATTACTCTTATCCTTATTATACTTACTACGCAGCAATGATGCGGCACGCAACCTAAGCAAAAGAGGCGGTGCGAGGGCAAAGCTCTCATTAATGCTATTAAATTTATCAAACACTGAAAACTTGCCAAATTTGATCCCGAGATTTAGCAGAATTTTCTGTGGTTATCAGGGCAATGCAAGTAACGTGCAGGCAAGTAATTTGGTGCAATTACTATATTTGTTAAAGATAATATAACACACATATCTGCGAGAACCTGACTTGCTTTTATTAGATGTATGTTGGTGGGATCACATTTAAAGGAAACCAGAGCTACTACAAAAAATGCAAAATTGGAGTTGGATATTTTACTTCCAAAATATAGTAAGAATGATGATATCACTATTTCTGTTCCCAACTTCGAATTACATTATTTATTTTAGTCCAGTTCTGAAACGAACCCCTGAATAGCGATCGCTACTTATAACAGTGCAGGTTACATAAATTTAAGCAACAGTAGGTGTATTTGTTTTTATCTTTATATATTTTATTGTAAAAAGCACATTTTTTAAAGAACTAGCTAACTTCAACTTAAATTTTTTTGTGTATGCATTTTGCCCAAACACTTTTAGTTTCAACCTTTATTTTAAAGGACTCCTGGCAAGGTATTTTTGCATTGAATAAATTCCTGTTTTTTTAGGCGAATTTTTTTTTATATGCTTTTTAAAAAAATTACATACAACCTCTTTCTGCTTGGTTTTCATTTTCAAAAGAAATTTCTATATCATTATTTTCGGCATTATTATATATTTCCATTATTGAGCTCTTCACATATTTATGTCAATATTTTTTATACATTTACCCTTATATTTGGCAGCACCATTAAGAAACATACAAAATTATTACAATTATAAACTATTTCCACTACGTTAGAATCATGAAAAATGTGCCAAGAAAATTTCCTTTCAATTGCGTAAACATTGCAATACTTGTCGGTTTGAAACGATATATTTCTAAAGTATATCGGCAAATCTGAAAATATCAGTAGTCACTTTTTCATGATGCAGAAATATTGAAGATATACGAGGTGTCGTTTTTATATTCCCGGACTAGGCATGAAAAAAAAGTTCGAATAGCAATAAAAAAGTTATTTTACAATATAGCCCTGCTTTTGGATGCAAGTATTACATCGTTTTAATAACATCTCTATTCCATTATAAAAATTTTTTTTAGTTTGTCTGCAAAATACCTTTCAGCCGCTATAAATCGTCATCGTCCATGAATTTTGCTCCGCTTAGACTTATTTTGAGATTACGAAACAAAAAATAGTCGCACGGAGCGAGATCTGGATGTGGATGGTCTATTTCTTTGAAGCCACATTCGCCAACGGCAGCTTTTGCAAGTCTTAACTTGTGGACTGATGTGTTATCGTAAAGCAACAGGACACCTTACGTCAGTTTTCCGCGCCTTTTCGCTTTAATAGAATCTCTTAGCCGATGTACTAATCTTGTGTAATACTCTCCTGTTATCATACTACCCTTACGTAGATCAATCATCAGTATTCCTTGACAATCCTAAAAAATCGTTGCCATTATTTTTCCTGCAAAAGAGATGACTTTAAACTTATTGAGAGGGCTAGAATCCTTAAATGTATTGATTCTTGTTTTGACTCAGGATCAAAACGATGGACCCAGGTCTTATATGCGGTGTCAAGTCGATTGATAATTAAACCTGGTTCGTCTCCACAAACCACCAACAATTGTTACACGTCTCTATCCCCACACGCATTTGAAATGGCGAAAACACTCGCGAAACTCATCTGGCACTAACTTTTGTCATTCCAAGGTATTCGTGTAGAATTATGACAACCGTACTTTCTGAAACTCCTAATGAAGCTGCTAATTGTCGCTTCTTTAATCTTGCATCCTCCAGTACCAAACACTTGGTTTTTACAATAATATCGGCGGTAATCAAGTCAACAGGACCTGGACGGGGATAATCATCCAGTGATTCTCGGCCATGTTTAAACAATTTTGACTTTTCGCAAATAGTCGTTTGAAAGACAATCCTGCCCATATACAGCTAACGAATAATTTTTGGAAATTTTCCTTGTTTGTCAAGAATTTTATAATTGCTCTATATTGAAGTTTGTGCATTTTGATACGTGACAACACAAACTGACAGATATTAAAACTAATACTTCTGCAATTGTTTTGTAATTGTTAAAGTCATTACCGAGGCATGTATGATAATAAAACACTATTATAAAAAAATATATTAAAGTTGAAAAATGTCTAGTCCGGGAATATAAAAACTACCCCTCGTAGTTATGTTTTATATTCACGTAATGGTCAGATGAAAGAAAAAAATGACGATTTGCATACAAATTTGTAAATGAAAAATGAAAAGCATTAATACAAAAACTACGAGAACTCTTATGTCTTCTTCCAAAAAACTATGTATCAAGAAAGGCAAAATATCAGAATATCATATCTGAATAAATTCTTATTGGCTACGTATACCAGCCAGGATATTATTCGACAAATCAACCGTGAAACGTCGGGTGTAATTGTCTCTCTCTTCTTATATGCCATTTCTATTTTAGATCTTTGTATTAACGATTCAGATAAAAGAATATACTCCGAACATTCTATCGATTATAGAGCGTCCCCTAAGATGCCAAATTTAGTGGACGCTCTATGATCGGTAAACTATACAAAACGTATATTAACCATAATATACACTAACTACAGCAGCGCAATTGGTGGTCAACTCCGTGAACCAGTAATATAAACGCTTCCGACACTTTACTATTTTTAAGGCGTCCACCATGGTACAAATATATAAGGTATGTTCTAGCGCAGCTTCCTTATGACGTTAATTAGACCCACCTACGTCATTACCACTGGTATTAAGGAAAAAAGATTACTTCTGAATAACCACAGATATAATAGCATATAGATTGCTATACACCGTGTTTCATGTAACTAGCGCATTAGAAGTTTTTGTGCTTACAACGCGAATTTTTTCCAGAAGTTTTGCCTTCTCAGATAATTGACCGCAATCTTTCAAGTTAAAATATTTTTAAACTCGTGCAACTTCTGGTTGCACCGGAAGTAGGCGCCATCTTTGTTATTTTAAATATGACGTCCTGTATTTTATTCGAGATTTGAATTGCTTATTTAAATAGAAGAACAGAGATGCCGGGTTGGATTATGTCAAAGTCAACCGTTTCGGAGTTATTCAACTGTTTTCCATTTTTAGGGCACTTGAACGTAAATTTTAAAAGTTCCTTATCTGAGACATGAAAAAAGATAAACAATTGAAATTTGTTCCTGAGATAGTCAAAGTACTGTCCTATTCGAATATCACCAGGTTTTGCAATAATATTACACAGGGTGTTCTCTAATTAATTTACAATTATACACATTTCAAATGCAAGAAACTCAATTTTTTCAAATGAAACACCCTGTATATTTTCGCCTTTTCTGAAGCAGAAAAAAATTGTCTTTCGATCCACTGTTACATTCCCTATACCTATCTCTAGAGGTTTTTGAGTTATTGGGGAGATCAGTCTGAAGGCCCGATATTTTGCCATTTATCACACACAATTTCAAGAATGCCTTGGAAGTAACAAAATGTTTAGTTGTCAAAATTTCGTTCGCTGTCAGTGTTATTAATTTGATGCTTGGATATTTTTTGTACTTTACTGAATGATTTGATTAGTGCATAATGGAAGGCAATAATAATAATTATCCAAATGAAAGCATCCTTAATTTATTTTACATACACGGAGAATGTAATCGCATAATAAGTAGAACTTGCCGTGTGTTCAATCAGAGATACCCTAATTTGCCTCCGATGAATCGATTCAAATTTGCAAAAATTGAAACACATTTTTTGCGACATTGGAATATGAACACAAAAAGAAATTGTACTAAGCCAGTAACAGGTGAAAAAAACAACGAAATTAATATTCTGGGATATTTCACAGCTCATCCCCATGCTTCGATACGTAAAGCAAAGGTGGATTTAGATATTAGTATGACGTCAATTCAACGCGTGCTAGCAAAGAACAAATGGCACCCATATGCACAAAGGAAAGTCCACGAACTGAGAAATGGAGACGCTCAGAGAAGAATTGATTTTTGTGAGTGGCTAACTATTCGTAAACAGGAAGATCCGGACATGTTACGAAAGATTTTATGGTCGGATGAATCCAAGTTTACCAGGCAAGGCGTTGTAAATAATAAAAATTGTCATTTTTGGGCAGATGAAAATCCCCACTTTTCACGAGTAAACCATTTTCAATATCAATTTAGTTTTAATGTATTCGCCATAATAGGGTGGGGAAGGGTATTTTATCATATTTATGATGAAAGGCTAACGTCCGAAAGATATTTGCGAATCATTAGGGAAGTGGTGGCAAACATAGTCAATGACATGCCACACCAAAACTATTATTGGTTTCAACTGGATGGAGCTCCAGCTCACTCTACTCATGCTGTATATCAAGAGTTGACCCAGCTATTTGAGGATAGGTGGATTGGTCCAAATGGACCATGTCTTTGGCCTGCTAGATCTCCGGATTTAACTCCAGTTGACTTTTTTTTATGGAGTTACATAAAAAAAAGAGGTCTATGCAACACCAGTTAACTCCAGGCAAGAACTAGAGGATAGGGTGCGAAGAGCATTTGACCAAATTGAAGTTCAAATGATTGAACGTGCAATGACTGACCAGCTCCAAAAAAGGTTAAATAAATGCATTGAAGTAGGCAGTGGACATATTGAGCACTTGCTGTGATTTGGTTTTAGATTTGTTTTTGTTTTCTTTGTTTGACTTATATCGTGAGATCAAAAATGTTTTCGCAATTAATAAATTTTTGGTTTTGAACTAGAAGACTTTTCTTCCATGCCCATAACATGCTTACAAATGACTATTAATCCACTCCTCCTATACTTAATCTATTATTTTTTCAGTTTTATTTGGCAAAATATCGGGCCTTCAGGCTGATCTCCCCAATAACTCAAAAACCTCTAGAGATAGGTATAGGGAATGTAATAGTGGATCGAAAGACAATTTTTTTCTGCTTCAGAAAAGGCGAAAATATACAGGGTGTTTCATTTGAAAAAATTGAGTTTCTTGCATTTGAAATGTGTATAATTGTAAATTAATTAGAGAACACCCTGTGTAATATTATTGCAAAACCTGGTGATATTCGAATAGGACAGTACTTTGACTATCTCAGGAACAAATTTCAATTGTTTATCTTTTTTCATGTCTCAGATAAAGAACTTTTAAAATTTACGTTCAAGTGCCCTAAAAATGGAAAACAGTTGAATAACTCCGAAACGGTTGACTTTGACATAATCCAACCCGGTATCTTTGTTCTTCTATTTAAATAAGCAATTCAAATCTCGAATAAAATACAGGGTGTCACATTTAAAATAACAAAGATGGCGCCTACTTCCGGTGTAATCGGAAGTTGCACGAGTTTAAAAATATTTTAACTTGAAAGATTGCGGTCAATTATGTGAGAAGGCAAAACTTCTGGAAAAAATTCGCGTTGTAAGCACAAAAACTTCTAATGTGCTAGTTACATGAAACACGGTGTATAAAGAATAATAAAATAAACATAATACATATCACAGTTGTTTACGAATGTGTAACTAAAATAAAATTTCTTTACAAATTAAATGATTAAAAACTCATAAAGCATAATAAGACTGTATTAATGAAAAAGCTCCCACTGGATATTATGTGACACTTTGGTTTACGAAACCTGTTTTATGGCGTTTGATAATACAATTTGTAATTATTTTACTGACAAAGTAATTTATCACGAAACTAAATTTATGATTTGAAAATGTGCATATTTTCTAGTATATTGCTTTAAATTACTGATACCAATGAATATTGCAAAATTTGAAAGTATAATAAATAGTAAGGAAACTATTGGCTTAATATAGGATTTTCGTTTATTAATTGTTAATTTACAGGTAATAAATAAAGCAACAGATATGGTTACTTTTTTTTATTGGTAAATTTTATTGTTTTTTTTTGTAATTTTCTTTTTTGTTGATAGTTATCTTTATTGATCTTTTATTATGTAAGGTCGTACTCCAATATATGATTCCACAACTTCTTGTGGCATTTCCGTCTTTATATTTTGTACCAAACGCTTTAGTGTGTTTGTTTTTTCTTTATCGAATTCTTATGGAAATCATTAAAGAATTGTTCAGCTGTTTTTGAAGTATTCGGGTAGATTTTACTGGATACATATATTTATCTCTCATCTGTCGATTATTTAAGTACCAGTTCTCGTATGTGTCTCTTGCAAAATGCAGTGAACATATAAAATCTGTAAATAATAACATCACTAAAAGGTATACAAATACATCCAAATACAAAACTTACAATTTCTTGTGTTTTTTATCCTTTTACCACAGGCTCGTATCAACTGCTGAGATAGGTTTTGATCTTTAGGAAAACGAAAATATCTAATATTCCTTCCTCGAGTGTTTTCTGACCTGCTTTTGCAGTTCAAGACAAATCAGGTTACCATATTAGATGAGCTAAAGGTAGAGGCAAATGTATTGCTTTATAATACATTTGCCTTTGTTTACGTTAGGAATTCATTTTTGACTTGCATGCCTATAGAGATGTATTGGTGAGATAACCCTATTTCGGAGACGTAAATTTGCAAGCACCAAAACGTTCATATGATATATGTGGCAAGTGCACAATTTTTGCTAACTCCGTCCTGTTAATGTATAAATGAATAAAGTTGCACTGAAAGAAGTCTAAGGAAAGAAAAACGCTTGCAGGCATATAGTGCATAGTCCTTTGAATGAATTTGAAGACAATAACGCCATGCTTCAAATAAATAATAGTAATATAATAATTAAATATGTTATTGCCTGATTGTGTCATATATTACATCCATTAGGCTTCTACATACGTAACATTAATTAAGACATATTTAGAATAGTGAATTCTTGAAAAAATAGAAGTTGTATTATAATACATTTTAGCAGCCGCATATATGTGTTCCAACTTATTAGTTATAATAAGTACAGCATAGCTAAAAATGTGTGTGTTAATTGAATAGTATGTGTATATGTGTAGTATAAAGCCTAACTCTTATAAATTCCAAATTCCAAAACCCTATATATCCACAGTATTCACCAACTCTAGTTAGCAATGTTTAGTCAGGCAAATTAGTAAAAACATTTATATACTTATAACCAATATATTAAAGCAACGTATAAAATTAATCTAAACTGTTAAGTTGACAGTTTCCTTTTCAATTTCTACATTTCCGCGTTATAATATTTCTGTTTTATCACTCGTGCGTCATTTAACGCATAAGTCGGCATTGTTTACAATGTGGTGACGTAGGTTGCTGTGCTCTATACATTGCAGATCTTCTGACAAAAGCCACAAATGGAGCGTGCTTTCCTCTTTATTAATAAAGCTTCTAGGGCAAGTAGGTTTTTTAAATATTTGCATTTAAAGTGTAGGTATCTTATTTGGATTAACAAAGAAAATAATGTCAAATTCAGTGTGGTCAAGCTTGCTGTTTTTCTGGTGTTTATTAAGTTACATTTTAAGTTGTACGTCACATATTTTTATGATTCCATAAACAGACTGAGTATTGCTTTTTAATGCATACCTTACAACATATGAGTTGTGTAATTTTGTTCTTTATACATTGTAAACTATGTATCTTCACTACAGTGAAAGGGAGGTATTGAATGTATATTGTTTGCCTTCAATAACAAAGGAACCGTTCCCTGAAGAGTCTGTTGAGTAAACTAAAAACACCACCTCCTTTGTTATTGAAATCAAACATTCTTTATTCTTTACTTGTTTTGACGGTAGCAGAAGGGATACTGGTCAAACTTCAAATTTTATAGAATAGCATTAAACAATATAAGAGTAACGGATGTATTGGAAAAATATCATGTGCTGGATCTCTACAGACGAAACAAACCAACCATAATTTTGATTTTAAAAACATTACTCTTAATATGTTTTTGTGATATACAAAACTAATACATTTACTTTTACAATGTGCTGGAAGTACGTATATCTCATTTTTATAAACTTATTTTCTAACAACTCTCAATTAATCATAATTAAATAATGTATATCAAAATATGAGGACAAAAGAGCAATTAATTACTGTTTGAATTTTTTTGACCGATCACTGTCTTCACTCTTGTTTACATATGTATATAAACTGTCCATAAGAGTTAATTCATATCCAAAGACGCAAAGACATAAAACTGTACCACTTTGAAAGCACGAGCGACCGCAGAGAAACGAGTGCTTTTAATTGCGCGAATGAGTGGAAGATGTCTTCATGCAAGTGATTTGTACAATATTTTTTGCACGAGCATAAATTAAAAAAATATTATTGATTAAAGGGATTAGTATCATACCTAACCTAAAATAGATTATCTAATTAATTTAAGCATTTTTTGCACGCACCTACTACTTACATTTAAATTTAGTTTAAGTTTTTTGAGTTGTTGTTTGGGCTATTTCCATCGTTTGAGGAACATAGGTAGTCCGACGTTTCGGCAGTCCGTCTACTGCCGTCATCAGGGTAGTCCTGAGAAGGACTGTTTCTTGCCAAACTTGTCATTATATCAACGACTTTATCTGGCGGTATGTGTCTTCCCTATAATTTTTTTAATCTGATGTGCTCTGTGTCAGGTTTTGAACCCGGTCGATAATTTCCGAATTTCAATATCCTATCCGCTTTACCACTCGACTAATTCGGGGGACAGAAACTACTTTCTTAAACCTATATTTAAGTTACAGATGTATGCGCAGTAGGTGTGCGCAGTGTGCATTTTTTCGTATATGCGTGGTGGATGTGCGCAGTGTGCATTTTTTCCGTATATGCGCGGTGGTTATGCACAGTATGTATGTTTATCCGTCTGTCTCCGGTCTCATGGCTGCCGGTCTTTGGTTAACACATTCTCTAATCATAGGGAGCCAGATATTCTTGATTTCCAGGCTGGGCGTGCTGATCGTGTCCGGTGTTACCTTCATATATGCTGTTTCTGTAATTTTTCTTTTGTAGCCGTGTTCTTGTTTGGCCAGGATTGTCGCCTCATTCCATGCAATGTTGTGGTCTTCTTCCCAAGCATGTTCCGCCAGCTGCGATTTTTCTGTCTCCCCTAAGCGTACCATTCTTTGATGTTCCTTGATTCTGACTCTTAGGGGTCTGCTGGTTTCTCCAATGTATGGTCTTCCACATTCACATGGTATCTTGTATATGCAATTTTTTGTTTGTTGGTCTTCGTTGTCGGGTTTTGTTCTGGTTAGAACGGACCTATTTGTGTTCATTGTTTTTATGGCCGTTCTGATCTTGTAGTTGTTGCCAATTCTTCTGATTTTTTCCGAGAGGCCTTTTACATACGGGATGACCGTGGTATATACTTTTTCTTGTTGTTCTTGGGTTGTGTCCTGTGGTGCCCGGACCTCTTTGGCTTTCGACAACGTTTTCTGCGTGTAACCATTTCGTTGGAGCATGTCGGTGATGGATTTTTGTTCTTCCTCTCTATCTCCTTCATCGGAGCATATCGTTCGTGCCCTATCGTATAGGCAGCGTGCGACTCCAATTTTAACATTGTGAGGGTGGTTGGAGTAGTGATGTAGGTATTGTCCTGTCTGGGTAGGTTTTCTATACACTTTTGTTTTTAGTGTGCCATTATTATTCTTGTTGATCAGGACATCTAGGAATGGAATCTTGTTGTCAACTTCCAGTTCCATGGTGAATTTTATGGATTCTTCTAAGCTGTTCAGATGTTGTAGGAATCCACCTATTGTGTCTTCACCGTGTGGCCATATGACGAAGGTGTCGTCTACGTATCTTAGCCACAGCTTCGGTTTGAGGTTATACGAATCTATTGCTCTCTGTTCGAAGTCTTCCATGTAGATATTGCTTAGTATGGGAGATAGCGGGGAACCCATAGCCATTCCGAATTCTTGCTGGTAGAATTTTTCGCCAACTTGGAAGTAGGTTGTGTTTACGCAGACATCTAGTAGTTCTACAATTGCTTCTATATTGAGGGATGTTCTTTCATGTAATGTGGCATCCGAGGAGAGTCTGTTCTTTACTATTGTCAGTGTTGGCCCCGTTGGTACATTGGTAAACAGGCTAGTAACATCGAAGCTCACCAGTTTATCTTCTTCACCAATCCGTATGTTCTTGATTTTGTTGATGAAATGTTCGGTGTTTGAAATTGCCGATTGTGTATTCCCTGATATTGGGGTAATTATGTCCAGTAGGAACTTGGCTAGTAGATGACATGGTGAATTTCTGGAGCTGACGATTGGCCTCAGAGGAATGTCCGGTTTGTGGATCTTGGGTAATCCATATAGATGCGGCGGCTTACTATAGTGTGGGGTAAGTCTGTATCTGATGTTCTGGTTCTGGAAGGCTGATTTGTATTTGAACAGCGTTCTATATATTCTTGATTCCACTGATGATGTGGGATCCTTCGGTAGTTCTTTGTATTTACCTGCCCTTAGAACATCCTGTATTTTATTGTTCTATGTTTCCACATCCATTACGACCGTTGCATTCCCTTTGTCGGCTGGTAGTATTTAATCGATCTATCCGTTCTTAGTAGAACAGACTCTCCTCGGATGCCACATTACATGAAAGAACATCCCTCAGTATAGAAGCAATTGTAGAACTACTAGATGTCTGCGTAAACACAACCTACTTCCAAGTTGGCGAAAAATTCTACCAACAAGAATTCGGAATGGCGATGGGTTCCCCGCTATCTCCCATACTAAGCAATATCTACATGGAAGACTTCGAACAGAGAGCAATAGATTCGTATAACCTCAAACCGAAGCTGTGGCTAAGATACGTAGACGACACCTTCGTCATATGGCCACACGGTGAAGACACAATAGGTGGATTCCTACAACATCTGAACAGCTTAGAAGAATCCATAAAATTCACCATGGAACTGGAAGTTGACAACAAGATTCCATTCCTAGATGTCCTGATCAACAAGAATAATAATGGCACACTAAAAACAAAAGTGTATAGAAAACCTACCCACAACAATACCTAGGACAATACCTACATCACGACTCCAACCACCCTCACAATGTTAAAATTGGAGTCGCACGCTGCCTATACGATAGGGCACGAACGATATGCTCCGATGAAGGAGATAGAGAGGAAGAACAAAAATCCATCACCGACATGCTCCAACGAAATGGTTACACGCAGAAAACGTTGTCGAAAGCCAAAGAGGTCCGGGCACCACAGGACACAACCCAAGAACAACAAGAAAAAGTATATACCACGGTCATCCCGTATGTAAAAGGCCTCTCGGAAAAAATCAGAAGAATTGGCAACAACTACAAGATCAGAACGGCCATAAAAACAATGAACACAAATAGGTCCGTTCTAACCAGAACAAAACCCGACAACGAAGACCAACAAACAAAAAATTGCATATACAAGATACCATGTGAATGTGGAAGACCATACATTGGAGAAACCAGCAGACCCCTAAGAGTCAGAATCAAGGAACATCAAAGAATGGTACGCTTAGGGGAGACAGAAAAATCGCAGCTGGCGGAACATGCTTGGGAAGAAGACCACAACATTGCATGGAATGAGGCGATAATCCTAGCCAAACAAGAACACGGCTACAAAAGAAAAATTACAGAAACAGCATATATGAAGGTAACACCGGACACGATCAGCACGCCCAGCCTGGAAATCAAGAATATCTGGCTCCCTATGATTAGAGAATGTGTTAACCAAAGACCGGCAGCCATGAGACCGGAGACAGACGGATAAACATACATACTGTGCATAACCACCGCGCATATACGGAAAAAATGCACACTGCGCACATCCACCACGCATATACGAAAAAATGCACACTGCGCACACCTACTGCGCATACATCTGTAACTTAAATATAGGTTTAAGAAAGTAGTTTCTGTCCCCCGAATTAGTCGAGTGGTAAAGTGGATAGGATATTGAAATTCGGAAATTATCGACCGGGTTCAAAACCTGACACAGAGCACATCAGATTAAAAAAATTATAGGGAAGACACATACCGCCAGATAAAGTCGTTGATATAATGACAAGTTTGGCAAGAAACAGTCCTTCTCAGGACTACCCTGATGACGGCAGTAGACGGACTGCCGAAACGTCGGACTACCTATGTTCCTCAAACGATGGAAATAGCCCAAACAACAACTCAAATTATACTCCATCGTCAACAATTACACATCATGAGTTAGTTTAAGTTATTATATTCTTGCTTGTGACATTTTTATTCTTATATTTATAGTAAATTCATCGCTTTTTGGGTTGATTACAATTAACTGTCAATTTCAATGTTACTTGAGAAATAGATGGAGACACAAATTTATTTGAAATTTTTTTAATTATTACTACTATATCCCCAACTTTTAGTGAAGAATAGTCGAGGGAAGTAGTATTTTATAGACTGAATTTTATTACTATTAAGTTAGATTTTTTTAAATGTCCCAAAGAGCCAGTGTTTTTTTACAGTCGTCTCGACGGGGAAATACTCCTTGCTGGTCGAGCGATGCATGCGCCAAATGTCACTTTACAGGCGGTGAGTACAAAAAAAGAATTTGTAATAGAATTAAAAAGTCCTAGAATTTCAGTGACTATTCCATCCAAATTAAGGTAAATTAAATTGATTATTTCCTTCACCTGTCAAATTTAAATTTTGTCCAATCACAATCAAAACTGAAGTTGAAATTAACCAATGAAAGGTACCGGTTCTTGATATCAGCGACTATTACAAATCGACTATTCAAATGTAGGTAACAAATCAAGTATGTATTTTTTCATTAAGTGGCATACGTGTCAAATAGATGAAAATGTCCGACAAAAAGAGATTTAGCGATGTTTCGGATGAAATTATTGATAATCACATCGATTTGACAACTCATTTTTTATTATGAAACTTGGTTTAGGAAATAATCTTAACAAATATAGCTCGAGCTTGATAAGTAGTCGACTATTACATTGTTTCAATTTTTCTCGTGTGCCTCCTAATTTGACTTAACCAAAATTGGCATTAATAATTAAAGACTAAAGCCCTCGAGCTAAAGCTCTCGTGCTCTAGTCAAATTATTAATGCCAATTTTGGTCTCGTCAAATTGACCGTAGCGCACACTCGAAAAATTGATCACAATGAAATAGTCGACTATTTGTCAAGCTCTCGTTATATTATCTTTGAATATTCGTATATAATATAACCTGTAATTTAGTATTATAATAGGTTAATACTGCCTTAAATTTGAACGTGTTGCCTACAATAATATGTATGTTTGGTAAGACAACAAAATATTACTATATTGTACCGGTTGTGTCAAAGAGCATTAGCCATGGGAAATGAATGTATACGTATATACGTTGTATATGTCGCCGGCATTGGGACGGCAGCAGGTACCGGGTCGGCATATATATACATACGTATATGTGTGACTTGTCTAAGGCCTTCGACTGCGTAAGACATGAGATTCTCTTGGAAAAACTAGACCGCTATGGCGTCCGTGGTTTGGCATCGAGGCTTTTAAAATCGTACTTCGAGAACAGAAGACAAGCTGTGTATGCAAACAATGAAGTGAGTAAATCGTGACTTGTTGAACACGGAGTAGCTCAGGGGTCGCTCAATGGTCCTCTGCTGTTCTGTATTTATATAAACGACGTGCTATGCAATATTTCAAGACATGTGGTATTGTACGCAGACGACACTACTTTTTTATTCAGAGGCTCAGATGAAAAACAACTTAAAACGAAGGCTGAAACAACATTGTTCAGGGCTGCCACTTGCTTTACATCCAATAAACTTACTGTCAACGAAGCAAAGAATATTCAATTACCATTCACCTGTAAACGTAGCAAAACACCTGAAAATGCCGGGTCTGCAAAACTTCTAGGGATGACCCTGGATACTCGGCTGACCTGGACATCTCACATTGACGAACTTCATACAAGACTTTCTAGTGCTCTTTACGCCATACGGAAGTTGAGAACCATACTAAATAAGAATGCAGCAATAACGGCATACCATGCACTTTTTCATTCCCGTATGAGCTATGGCCTTCAACTGTGGGGCGAATCTGCACATGCTGTAGACATATTCATTCTACAAAAAAAAGCAATTCGCGCGATAGAGCAGGTCGATGGAATAACATCGTGCAGACCTCTCTTTGCTGGAAATAAGATAATGTCTCTCCCATCAGCGTATATCTATAGACAGCTCCTTCGTGCTAGATTGGAGCTGCCCACGTTACACAGAAAAGGAGATGTGACGCAGCTGCGACTAAGATCCCAATCACAGGTTCTACTTCCGAATCACAGGTTGCAGACAACGAGTGCCAAACATAGACATCTAGAACTCTTTAATAAATTACCGAACACTTGGATCGAAAAACCAGTGCCGCAATTCAAGACATCCATTAAGAAATACTTATTAGAAAACAGCCTCTACTCGGTTACTGAGTTTTTACAAGCTATCAATAAGTTTCATTTACACTGAATTATACCTACCATCACTACACACAGACATTGTTATGTAACACACGCCCACACACTTTCACACACACACACGCTCACGCACACACCACTTGTTTCGACGTTACCGCTGTATTTTATATACTTTTGTATTTTATATTAGTTGGTACAATAAAGCTATTCTATTCTATTCTATTCTATACATCGTACATACGTATGCATGAGAGTCCCTATGGCTAATGCTATTTGACACAACGGGTATACATATGGGCAAAGAATATTGAAAGAATAGTTTTGATATGATTTAATACCACTAACTTAATTATGTAATACTACTTGCTGTTTAAGAATTATTATAATTTAACATGCATTTGATAAATGTCCAGTGAACTACTTTTCAAGCGAAATGCAATAAAGAGTCTCACAAGTTTTAGATTTCAAACACTTTGTAATCTTATTCACGTTCCGAAACTAATCTGCATGTGTCTTCGACTAAATCTACCTAGTTTACTGTTGAAAGTGGAGGACTGGTATCTAGCTGTCTCTTACACGAATTTCGCGATTAATTAATATGAAAAGAAAGATTTGGAGTCTCAAACCACGCTTTTGCATACAATCGCACTAAGAACACACAGATTTCTCTTATAGTAAGATATTTATTGACTAGTAAGACTGAACTGCTGCCGAAAAAGAAAGATTTTCATGCTATATAAAGCCTTTGCCATCCATCTGGCGAGATGAATTGCTCCTGGGGCACGCACAGTAGTCCGTGTAGTCATCACGAACATGTTTCATTTTTAAATGCCTTTCAACGAACTTAGGAACGGCTTCACTTACAGCTGTTAAATAATGCTTAATCTTTTTGTCTTCCATTTCCAATGTTTGCCTTGTTGTATCTATTTTAATCCACGACTCTCTAAATCTTTTATGGAGTACCGTTCCTCATGTTGTTCCCACCGTCGCACCAAACACTCCTCTCAAAACGGTCTCAAATATATGGTGCCTATATGGTAGAGACAGCAAATTTCGCTCAAGTAACCTCTCTAAATTTGAACAAGCGCCATTTTTCTTGCCGGTGTTACTTGCAGTTGTGTCACTACAGAGGGGTCACTACTCGCTCAGCGATTCCTCACTCCTTCAGTTCAGCATGTATTGCATCTGCCATTTACGTGCCCTTCCCACTGTTTCTGGAACTCCGAGCAACTGTTCCTCTCCACTATATGAGGCGATCACCGATAATCTTTCAGTCTTTTCAATTCTTTTGGATAACTTTCTGTCACTAATTTTAAGATTGTCTAAAATAGCGGCCAAACTAGGTGTTATACATAGCTTTTTACCTTACTGGGAAAATAATATTCTTAAAAAAACATGAATTATATCTTTGACGTTATTTAAAATAACTATTATTTACACTGAAATTAATACGTATTATGTATTTCAATGAAAGAAATATGTATGTATTGATCAATTGAAAGAATTGACTCTTTTAAATATCAAAAAATAAATATTTCTTTGTTTATCAAGTAACAAGTATTTCTTTGTTTGATGAATCTTGTTGTTTAGTATTCTAATGCTGACACATTTAAATCATTAACTATTGAAATTTTGGAAGAAACTTTTTAGTACTGTTTTAATCTAAATTTCAAATCCTATCCATCCATGTATAACACGGTCAACTTTAGTTCATTATAAGAAAATGAAAAGCGAAAAAGATTATTTTTTTGGCCAAATGGGGAACTTTTATCTTTTAATGTAGATCAAATGAGTTCAAATTCTTTTTGGTACATTTTTACACCTAAAAGAGAATGTTGAAAAAACAAATTTGGCTAACAGTTAACGGCCACTCCAATGTATCTTCTTACGAAATTATAAGTTTACTAAAAAGGAAAAATAGGGAAACTGTAACCAATGCTTGAGCAGCAGCAAGAAATATACACAATCTGATTCAATCATTCAGAGCACTTCTTCTAATACAGTGTTACTTCTAAATTAAAATAATTCCCATTTGGTTTACTTAATTATTAATTTTCGTTTCTTGTAGTGATTTATCCGTATATTAGTAAAAAAAAACATCAAAGAGAGGCTATATTGACAAAATATCTGTTAAGGCTAATCTTTGGAGTGGAAATTCGAAAACAATAGTTAAATATTCGATTAACCTATTATTGATACATATTGCATTGTAAATAAACTGCAATGCAATCCATAAAAGTTAAAAATAAAATGTAATTTGTCAGTATATCAGTTGCATTCAAAATGAGGTAAATAGAAGCACATAGGATCTATGTGAATTATTTTATATCTGTATCATAATACTAAAAAAAAGTTACATAGGCTATTCAAAATGCAAGGCCTTATAAATAGTTAATTACGCGTTAATACGTAAAGTAATAACAACAAATAAATAGTTTCATATCATTCAATAGGTTACTACATATATTATTAGTTAACATTTAACACATATAAATTTTGAGGTAATTGTGATAATTATAATTTGTTTTGTACGTTTGCGTCCTACTTACATATGTCCCAAGGACAATATCAATTATTAGCTATTAAATCAGTTTGGGAAAATAAAACGCCATACGCAAAAAAAGTGTTACCCTTTAATTCAAAAACTGAACAGTAATTCTTATGTATACATGTATAGAAGACGTAGTATAACATCATCATTTTTATAATAACTGTAATTAGTATAAGTGAGCAAATTGATGTTCAAGAGCAATTCGAAATATTATACTAAGTATTAATACAATTTATTCATATAATATTCCATCTGGCATTATATGGACACCATTTCATCATCTAAATATGTATGAAAATAATCTACTGACTCTTTAAATGTACATAAATGGATAATATTAATAGTAATAGTGTCTCTTAGGCTGGAAATAGACGGACCGCAATATGCGGTCGCTGTCGACTTCATAACTGCTGCTCAAGTCGACTTCAAGCGAAGTCGGGTTGGGCAGCTCGGAGCAGTCCGTATCGACTCCATCTGCAGTCGATACGGACTGCATTGTGCTGCCGTATGGGACTGCATGTTCGAAACGAAATGGTGTAATGTAGTGATGGACCTTGAAGAGGAAGCACTATTGCTTGTTCTTTTACTACGTAAAAAAAGACGAGGAAGAAGTCGAAGATTTCACAGATATCAGCCCAGGCCTTATTCTTTTCAATTTTGTCACTATATGTCTCAACTTTATAGTTCCACAGACATTCCTTATTTTTTATATCATCAATGAAAGCATCAGTGTCAAAATCGCCTTCCATTTAACTTAATTTACACACACAATATTCAAGAATCAAGAGTGACCTGACTGAAATCTGAGAAAACCGCTCAATGAGTGGCGACTGCAATTTGCAGTTCGTGTATGTACGTTCTCTTTTCGACTGCACTTGAACTGCGTGGCGGGTTGGGCAGCAAGTTGACTGCAGCTGCCAATCTTGACTGCAGCTGCCAATCTTGACTGCTCGTTGACGCTCGTCTATTTTGCTCTATAAACAACTGTTGATTTTCAAGATGCGACTACAAAGTGCTGTCGACAGTGACCGCATATTGCGGTCCGTCTATTTCCAGCCTTAAATGTGAAAGAACTGCCAATTTCTTCAATGTCAAAGCAGGGGGAGGGGGAACGTAAATATTCCTGTCTGTTTTTAGAATATTTAATCCGTATTATTACATTCAACTACACATTATTTGGAAATGTTCCATAATAGCGTCTCTTAAGGGTGTTGTATAAGTACATTTTCCAATATTAACAAATTACTCTTATAATGTTGATATACAAGACCCTACGCGTTTTTTCCGTTTTTTATTAATACTTATAAAATATTAAATATAAGTAGAGAATCGACAAATAAAATGCGTACAGACTTATAAAATATTATTGTGAATATTAATTTCAAAATAACATAAATCTTTGCTATAATGATCGAAATATTTAGAATTTCTTCCATTATTATGGTTTAGAAATAATTATTTGTGTTTGCTATCTCTATAGCTAGAAAACTATAATTTCTAGAAACATATGAACTTACTCTTGTGTACTTTGTTCAGTACAATTGTCGGAAGACATAATATTCGATTTGTACTTCACTATAAAATATATTTTTAATTAATTTTTATGTTTTTTATTAACACAAATTCATAATCGCGCTGTTGTTTACCGCCACTTAATTTTCGCTGCTCATTTAGTACGTACGTACTTTTGACATTTTTGGCACATAGTTTTCGTAATGCAACACCAGAATTTTATAAAACTATGAAAAATAAATTACTAAAACATATACGTACGCATACTGTAGCGCTACACTGGCTACACTCTGTTAGATTTTAGACTGAATAAATCATACAAAATATTACTAGGTTACGCAGAGTGTGTGTAATTTGAACAGACACAATTGGGACTTAACACATCATACTATGTCATTTCGAATGCATCGCTCTAAAAGGGCAGTACAATTCTGATTTTTACTAGCATTAAGCAGACAGTACATGGTAGTAGGGTAATGGCAAGCTCAAATCATGAGCACTACCCCTCGATACCCACAGCAGCGTAAAAATTTTTAGCTTGGTAACACCCTTAATTAATTAATGAATTAATTAATGTGAAGTGAAGATTATTTATTTGGAAAAATCAGTTTGTATCAATGTATTATGAATTGTATTATTATAAATTGTATCCAACTATGATATGAAGGACGTCTGTACTTAATTGATTTACGTATTGAGATTTACAGATATTCATGTTATAAAATCAGCCAAATGAAACCGTTTTCCTTCATTTGTAGGATATACTTTCTTTTTATTGTTGCAATACATTCCTGATTCGCGACAAGACCTTTGACCTTTGTTTTTCACCTGGTAGATTCCTTCCGCGAAATGTTGTCTCTTGAGGTATGTGTGCGTGCCTGGATCAACCTCTCCGTCACATCGTCTCTGTTCTGGGCTAACATGCGCTTCTGACCGTTCATTCTTTGTAAATAGCCAACAAACCTAACTGTTTTCTCTTCATATAATCTAAAATCGGTTCTGCTTATAATTTGTCTCTTAATAATTAATTTTTAATCCCTTTTTGAAACACTTTTGATTACTCTTACAAATTTCATTTCGGTTGCCTACATTTTGTTCTGTACTCGCCTTTTGTTCTGTACGCTGCCTTTAAAGTAACATTTCTCGTATGCATCCCTAGACCAGCAACGAGTGCTTCCGGGTCGACTGGCCACTACAACAAAACTTTCTACCAGAAGAAAAAAGATGGACATAGCAAATCCTCACGATCAGGGAGTTACGACGCTAGAAGCGAATACGGCCAAAACTTGTGGATAGCATCTGAAGTCATTGTAGGGGTTTCAGAAGTAAAGTTTAAACATTTGCTGGTACATGAGCATTTTTGAACAACACACAAATTCTAACAGCATCAATATTGAACAACATGGCGTTCTGGTATATACTTGATTTCATTATTATTATTGTTTGAGCTATGTACACGTAATATACGTACTTTTGATATGTAAATTGAAAATAAAATCAATGTACCTGTTTGATTTGTAAGTCTGTGCTAAATGTGATACCAAATATCAAATCGTTATTTTATTAATAAATGTATGCAGAAGATAAAATGTTTAGTTAATTTTTGTTTCACTAGCTTTCAGAGTTTTGTTGTATGTATTGACATTGAAATGAGAAAAATGATATATGTATCTTATTTATAGTACATTTTATACTAATAATCAATTGATAACCTGTAGCATAGAATGAAGAGGTTCCCCATTTTATTGAATCCACATCTGTTCGTACATTTAACGGCACGTCTTTTAATAATTCCACTAACTTGCTTGATAGAAATTGCTCATTAGCCTCTCCGTTAATACTGCCTTCAAAGACATGCAGGTCTCTCATTCGATCACCAAGAATGCCTGTCCAAACATTATGCTCCACCTATATACTGATGATTTACTTATTAGTCAAGTGAGAGTTTTCATTTGAATAATAATTAACATTTCTTTTAACTATTCCATTACTACGGAAAGCAGGCTTATCCGTAAATAACACATTATCAAAAATGACTGCCTAGGCATTGTTATTGTCCATTCGAACACTTTCCTAGGTTTAAAATGATGGGTGCATACCGCAGTATTTAAATATATTCATTACGGATGACATTTATTTTATTTTAAGGTCCTTGCAATGATCATTTAGTTAATATCGTTAATACGTTGAACAATACAAAATAAATGTATACGGTACTCCTAAGGAGTGGCTATCATAGGGAAAAACAGCTTTGGAATATCTTTTTTCGTAAAGCCACAACCTGCCTTCGCCCAGAAAGATGACTCACCCTGTATATCAGAATTTGCAAACTCTACAAAGCATCAAATCACTAGTACATAAAAAACGGATATTTCAAAAATGTTTGCCATACCTTGGCTGTAAGCTTTTTAATTCTTTCCCGACGGATTCGAAACATAGCTCATTACTGACAATGTTTGGAAGAAGAATTCAACTTTTACTCAGTATTAATTGTTATTCGCTTAACGACTTCTTGTTAAGTTCCTATCAGTAATTTTTGTAATTGGTATTATCTTTTTATACTATTTTGTATTTTGACATGTTTCACACATGAATACTATTTAATCTATTAAATTTCTGTATTTTTGCAGTGACAATACACTTTATTATTATTATATTATTTTCATTTACTTCTCTTGGGGAGAAACGGTAGACGCAAATAGAATTTTTTTTCTGCAAAAATGAGCTACTAGAGTTCTGTGAGATTAAAACTACAGTGTATTGTGCAAAATGTAGTTTTTAGCGGAACCACTATAATCGGTCTTTATTCTTGCTGTTGTAATGTATGTCACACCCTCAAACATACTATCTATCTATCTATACGTACAGAACTCATACAAGGAACCATCTAGGAACCACCTATAATTGTAACAATTCTGTATGGATTATTGGGGTTCTAAACTGTCTGCCAACATAAGCGATTTAAACATTTAACCTATTGGATTCTGATACATATTAGCAAAAGTATTCTCGAAGATCTTCTGTAAAAGTTTTAAGCTATGTTACCTAATTGACTATATAGCTGCCTATAATTATACATATAAATAAACAATTCGAAATAGGACAGTACTATTGTAGTTAAAGGTTTACATAATTAAATAAATATTATTGTGCATATAGCTCTCTTATGTTATTTACGAAATGATAAATTTAATACTACAGTGAACAAGTACATTGCTTCACATTATTTAGTTACTAGTTATGTATTATTATATTTGAAAGTATATTTTAATTTAGCGCTCTCTTTAAGCCCCGCTAACTCAACGATCGAAATTTATTTTTGCTCGACATAATGGCGACCGCTAGATCGAGAGTCAGCACTTAACAACAGCGTCCAGGACGCCGCTAGAACAACAGTTTAGAGCTAGCGGCACCGTAACTCCCTGAACGCAAGGAATTACAAAAAAAAATTAAGCCAAATTTACCGCGCCAGAAGAACCCTACCTGAATATCCAGTTTTCTCGGGCAAACAAAAAAGCAGGAAATTATAAAAGTTTGGTAATGGATATGATACAAATATTTCCCGGTGCTGAATGCAATATGTCGCTTAAAGTGCACATTCTACTTTCTCACTTAGAATTTTGTCAATCAAATAAGGGAGGCATTAGCTAGGACCACGGCGAGTGCTTCCTCCACGGTATTTTGTGAAAGAAGAAACGGTATCAAAGCAAATAAAATCCTGTAATGTTAGCAAATTACTGTTGAACGCTAAGAAATGTAGTGCTGTCATTTGTAAGAGACAGTGTAATATTTCGTTACATATCTAATTGTAAGAATTAGAAATATACATAAAGTATATTATAAACAGAAAAAAACTTCATTTAAATTCAAACAGAATTAGTGCTAACTTTACATCTAAACTTTTTAAGCATCACCCTTTTATTAAGGTAAAAGTTTACATGTTCCCTATATAAAATGAATACGTCATTTCATGTCCAAACACAAGTCAAAATTGATTGAAAAATTAATTGAAGACGGACACACTTGTTGAAACTCCATGACAAATGATAATAAAACACTGATTTTAAAGTTTCAACATTTTAATTATAGTAAACCACTACAACGTTGTTTCGTCGCACATCGACTTCATCAGGTGGATGAATAATGAAAAATTTACATTAGTGACAGAAATTATATACTAGACAAACATATTACAAATTTAAGGACAAAAGTGGGGAGTGACATAGGTTGGTTTGATCATTTAACGCTAACACTAATTTTGTAATTCTAGAAACTTCTATTGATTCTAGGAAATCAAGTTTATTACTTTTTTGGATATGAAGTATTTCAAAATTATTGTTAAAATTATGTTTATATTCTAAATAATGGTTCGCAAATATAGAATTTAGCTTTTTTATCCCGGTAACTTCTATTATGTTCGGACACTCTCTGGGCAAAAGATCTTCCTGTTTGGTCAATATAAGACATGTTACAATCACAAGTTAACTTATATACCCCCGAGTTTGACTTTTTGTCTGCTTTGTCCTTATTGTTTTTCAAAAAACATTGAAAAGTATTATTAGTTTTGTAAGGTGACTTTTTTAATAAATTTGCCAATTTTGTCTGAAGGTTAACCAATATAGAATAATGTACTGAATTTTTAATAAAAATTTTAGGGTAAAGTAAAGAAGGGGTACGTGCTATTTATATACGTAAGGGTAGAATATTGTACTGAATTTTTAATAGAAATTTTAGGTTGGTAATTAAAGAACGGGTATGCGCTATTTGTTTGTTTCGAAGAATATTATTGATCATTTCTTTAGTATAGCCATTATTTGTAGCAATAGTGTATATTTAATTCTGTATTTAAGTTAGTTTTATTAAGTGGCGTATTCACTAGTCTATGTATTATTGATTCATAAGCGGCTAATTTATGTTTTAAATGGTGAAAAGAAGAAGAATGTATAGTTGTATCAATATGTGTAGGCTTGTGATAAATAGCAAATTTATGTTTTTTATTTATATTTTGTGAAATTGCATTTTAACACAAGCCTACACATACTGATACAACTATACATTCTTCTTCCTTTCACCCTTTAAAACATAAATTAGCCGCTTATGAACCAATGATACATAGACTAGTGAATACGCCACGTAATAAAACTAACTTTAATACAGAATTAAATATACACTATTGCTACAAATAATGGCTATACTAAAGAAATGATCAATAATATTCTTCGAAACAAACAAATAGCGCATACCCGTTCTTTAATTACTAACCTAAAATTTCTATTAAAAATTCAGTACAATATTCTACCCTTACGTATATTGGTAAACCTTCAGACAAAATTAGCAAATTAATTCAAAAAGACACAAATGGTAAAATACCTTACAAAACTAATAATACTTTAGAATGTTTTTTTAAAAAACAATAAGGACAAAACAGGCAAAAAATCAAACTCGTGAGTATATAAGTTAACTTGTGAATGTAACATGTCTTATATTGGTTAAACTGGCAGATCCTTTGCCCAGAGAGTGTCCGAACATAATAGCAGTTACCGGGATAAAAAAGCTGATTCTACATTTGCGAACCATTGTTTAGAATATAAACATACTTTTAACAATAATTTTAAAATACTTCATATCCAAGAATAAAGTAAAAAACTTGATCTCCTAGAATCATTAGAAATTTCTAGATTTACAAAATTAGGGTTAGAGTTAAATGATCAAACCAACCTATGTCACTCCCCATTTTTGTCCTTAAATTTGTAATATGCTTGTCTAGTATATAATTTCTCGTACTAATGTCAATTCTTCATTATTCATCCATCTGATGAAGTCGCTGTGCGACGAAACAACGTTGTAATGGTTTACTATAATTAAAATTTTGAAACTTTAAAATCAATGTTTTATTATTATTCGAAATTTATTGTCCAGTGTAATTTGTTCAATATTTCATTTTCGTTTCCAGCAGAAAACAAAACTTTTGTAGCTTGTTAACGCAAATTTATGAAAGCTTTCACTCAGCTTTCGTTATTATTTAAGAGGTGAATGTCCAAATCCCTTCCTATTATTTTATGTTGTGATAATGCAAGTACTCTAAAACTTATAACACTAATTTGGAAATCGAATCTTAAAACAACAGTAGAAATCGATGAACAAACAATTAACATCATGTAAATAACGATTTATTTTCTTAACTGGAAGAATACGTATATGTATATCTTTTGAAATTTATTACATGAACCATATTTATGGTAACAGTTATTTCGGACATATTTACATATTAATTATTACATGTTTGTTCTGGTTAACTCTGACTAACAAAACCTAAAAAACCAGAACTCGCAGTTTTGTACTTGTACTAAACTTGCCTGTATGTTATGCTTTGATACCTACTTTGATCTACGTACTGTTACAGCCAGTACAAGAACAAACTGTTACAGAGTTCACGTTCAGTATGGTTCCCGACACCATAATAATACGATGATGGCCCGGTGTACTGTTCTTAAGGTTAATAAACTCGAGATGACTATTCGCTCTCTGTCTCTGTATGCCATTTGTTTACAAACACTATCTCGCATGCCCCAATAGATGTCATCTTATAAAGACTCGCATACAATTCATCGCGAAAGGGATATAGATACGTACATTATTTTGCAGTTTAATATGTAGATAGATACACATATATAACATACAGTTACAGGTCACAGAGACTTAATTTCTCTCTCCGCTTAAGGAATTCCATACGACTCTGCAACGATTATATAATATAGTAGTAATGAGATAGTGGTGGCATCACTTAAATGTGTCCATATGTTATAAATGTTCACGTGCTTCAATCTTAGGACAACAACTAGAAGCAATTTTCTAGGTCAAATAACGGAAGGTCCAATTTTTTTTACTTGTGGGAGCACATAAGAGAAAGAAAATTAACTACAATCATCGAAAAGTATTTCTTTTGCTGGTATGTTCAACACATAATTAATACGTATAGGTACAGTTTTACTGTAAGTTACTGTGTAATACAATACGCTTTAACTGCTTTAGTTACATAAAAACTACACGTATGCATACTATTGCGCATAAATTTGAATACAGAATATATTTTAATGAAGCTATATAAATTGCTGCTATAATCAAAAAATAACAATAAAAATATAAAATGGTAAAATACCTTATTAATTGCAAGTATGTAGGACGATTTTGCTTGCTTTGTTCAAAGAACACATTGCTCAAAAATTAAAACGAACTACAAGTAAGTACGGTTCACAATTTAAGAAAAAATATGTGTGGGCATCAAACGACTTTCTTATACGTATGTGCGTTCCGAATTTTTTATAACAGAGTTATTCAAAATTAAGATTTAAATAGTTTCATCCTCTTAATAAACATGTGAGTAGAAATGTAACTTCCGGTCCGAATTTTGAAATTTTTTATAATCATAAATTGTCCCAACTTGATCTCTAAATACTTTTATGCTAGCAAGTTCGTATATGATACATAATTTGCAAGATATTTGGCATTAAACTGCTAGCAGATAAGAGGAAAGGTGTCATTTCCGGTCCTAATTTTAAAATTTTTATTTACAAAAATTGTTACAAATCTAGTTCTAAATACTCTTGCACTTATAATAAATGTGTATAGAATGCATAATTTGCAAGCCATTCGCAGAAACTGAACTGCTATTCGAAAAGAGTAAAAATTTTACTTCCGGTCCGAATTTTAAAAATTCTTATAAACAAAACTTGCTCCAATTAGAACTCTAAATACTGTTGTATTCTGGCTAAATATGTATAGAATTCTTAGTTTGTGAGATATTTGTAAAAAAAAACTGGTTTTCGCCAAGACAAAAGGCCTAATTTTTTAGTACTTTTGTGTTGTCTTAACTTAATAGTTGACGAGATATTAGTACGTTTTAATTTTTCTACATAAGTAAACTACTACTTCCGGTCTGCCGATTTTACTAAAAATCTAATCAGATATCAAGATAAAGATTGTACTAGTAAGTATAGAGTTTGGTATTGGTAGCTGTGGCCATTTAGCCGGTATGCTATCTTGGTCACACAGCGCGCGCGCGATAGAGAAAGAGCGAGAGCCAGAGATGTTTACAAGAACCAATTTTTCGGTACCAGTGGACTTTGCAAAAAGCTCGACATTTTTCGTCACAGTATTTCCTTATACTACGTATAATAAAGTAATAAAAAAAATGAAGTGTGGGCACCACACGATCTTCTTATACGTATTGCTGTGGATGCAACATTGCTAATAAATAGTAAATATATTTGAAATGAAAATGTAACATCGCCACACGTTGGCTAGCGCCATTAAATATATATGCTATAATACCTATTTATCTAATTGATACTAATAATGTAACACTTTTATTATCTATTTGTTCGTATCAGCATAAATTTTAAATTTTATTCATGAGTTCATGCAGTGATTTACTTCTTCATCTCAGGTCTTTCTCTTATTTAGTATTGTTCGGGGATAAGGTGAGGAACTTAAACACAATATATAAATTTCATCTTAAAGGTATATCTATATTTTTGAATAATAGTTGCTAACAATATCAACCTTTTGTAAATTTTTATTTTAAATTGAAAACATGTATTCTCTCTTTTAAGTCATAATGTGTGTAGAATATTTATATATAACAATGTTTAAATGAATATTCACTATGTTCTTTCGACTTAAAAAATATGTTGATTCTTGTTAAATATTATTAATACGATGCTGTCACTATTTTACTAAAACATACATTCCCACATAGTGCTTTAGTATCCTAGAATCTTGCTACTTAAATGCTTTGAAATTGGTTCATACTAACTGCTAGCTGCAAACATTCTCACATTGTACCTCTAGCCATTTAGCATTTGCCCATCAAAAACATCCCAGTATATTCGTATTAATTTGTTTGAATTTTTAATTAAATGAACATTCGATACTTAATAATGACCAACAATCCACTAAAGGCAAATATTCGCACATTGTACCTTTATAGCATGTTGCACACCATTAAATATATTTATAACTTATAAGGACTAAACACAATGTACATAATCAAGTGAATATTCAATTGATATTCAATAAACTAAAATATTTCTATATCATGACTTACTTCATTCGATTATACAAACAATCAAATTCTATATTATTGATATCTTCCATTTTAATGTTTATAACGATAAAAGAATATTAATATAATGAATTCGTTCAAAAGAAAATCTAACTAAAACTTAAATTCTAATTTTGAATATAAACTACGGTATTGTGAGTTAGTAAGTAGTGCTTATGTGCCCCACGCTCATTTATTCTCTAAGAGTTTTGCTTTATAAATTATACGTCTTTACAATTCAAGTTACCCTCATAAACTCTACATGTCTTATCATGTTTTGCCCCTAATATATTTAAACAAATGACAATTTCCGCTTTAGCGCCCTCCTCATTCAATCAAATTTTAAGTTGGCATCTTTCAAAAAATGTTCGTTGTAAAATTTTTCTTCATCCTTTTAAGTTGTCACACCCATAACAATACACATGAACCGCATTGACAGTTGCGCAACAATGGCGACGCTTCTAAATTGTTTGTTATTGAAGTTTACAAATTTGTTGCTTCCCATCTTAGGTAAGTGTATCCTTTCATCTCTTTAATATAAACCTTCATTGTATCTATATATAAATGTATTGCCTTCTTCACTGTTTATCAAATACTTCCTCTCGTCGTTTGCTAATTTTATTCTGATCCTCCTTTTGTTAGCCCGTCGGTCTGGAAGCAAGGGAAAGACGTTATATCTACAACCTGAATCTTCTTTGCCAAGTCCATGCTGTGAAAAACTGCCGTCACCTTCTCCCTGTCTCCAAGTTACGATATTTCTTCAGGTAAGATATATCTATTTGTAGAACGCTATAAACAAATATTAACGTTGTATTTTTCTCTTGCAGGTACCTAAATCACACATGACCATTTCCAGTGCCTTCGAAACACTTAGGCTACACATACAAAAACTAAAAAATGTCGTTTAAACTTATATTGCTATTTACAAAATATATTTTTATTTACGATTTAACATTTCTTACGAGAAGTGTCATAGTTATATCCTTTTTATATGAAATGTAGGTATTCACTATATATTTAGTATTATTATTATAATCTTTCTTAAGAATTAATACCATTATTCATGTTCACACTCATATTTATTTCTTTAATATGTCTTTTAGACAAAATAAAGTCCATTGATTTATTTTGCATTTCCATTATACCTAATATTTACATTTACTTAAATAAAGTATACCAACAATTTATATATTTATTCTTATCTGTAACTTTTAATAAAGGAATTTGTCCTTAAATGTTGACAACCTATTCTACTTATATGTATATACTTTAAACTTATAACCTAACTTTAAATATTTTTTTAAAATAAATTAGTACTCTTTTTTAATAACTGAACTAATTCTTAAGATAATTTATTTTCTTCAAAAATGTGAGGGTCACAGCAGTATGTGCGTACCGAATTATTTATATAAAATTGTTCCAAAATAAGTTTCAAATACGTTTATCTTCTTAATAAACGTGGCAATTAAAATGTTACCTCCGGCCAGGGTTTTGAATTTTTTTATGCAACAAAAATATCGAATAGTTCGTTTTGCGCGAATTTTACAGAGAATATTTGTTTCTGGTATGAGAATTTAATGGAAGCGGCTGCCCAGGAATTTTTCTTTTTTATGCCGTGTTATGGAATCTGATCTGTAGTTATCCTGAAGAGTCGTCTTATTAATTGCTCCATCCAAGCTGAAGGGTAATTATTTTTTTTTGATTCGTCAGTTAATTTAAGAATTCAAATATATGTAGTTTCAACTATGTGCTTTCTTTCTTATCTCTCCTTTTGTAATAAATTTACAAATTATTTTATGGGACCCCGTATTAGTTTAAAAGGAAATGCTACATAGTACTTCCAATTATCTCATTTGGTAAGCTAAGAATCTGGCAATTAATTTGTACAAGGAGCAGGAGTTTGAATACCATCCAAAAGTCTCGTTGGGTTTATTTGAAATCTTTTAAGACGAAAGAGATTTCTTTTGTTTCAGAAGCTTAGTACCTAGTATAAGTTTTATAGCCTTAATTTCTGTTATACAGGTTCGGCTTGTTTTTAACATTCATGCGGTTTCCCGTGTATAACCTGAAAGGAGTTGCCAAACCGTACCCCCTAACAAATATACATACGAGAGCCGACAAGTAGACCTTCAGCGAATGTCATAAGCTGCATGTGTGTGTAACGATGAGATTTAGATTAGTGGTTTGCCGTAGCAGATGTGATAGACAACGTACTTTAATTTTGCAGTATCTACTCTTGTTTGAGAATTGACAAAAGAATATGAATGTATTGTGTAATAGTGATATACTATACAACTACGCACATGTACAATATTATTAACTACGACCGCAAGAAAGACATACTTATTTCTAAAATCTTATACGTAGTCATCAAATGTAAGCTCTAAAAAACAGTAAATGTATAACACTACCAAAATAATAAGTAGGAGGAATAAAAATATTCTTCTAAAGGCAATAAATTTCAAAACAAAAAAATTAAAAAATAAAGGAAATTCTTGGAAAACAAAATGTAAAAAATCAATAAATATAATTTATGGGGAAACAGGATAAGTACGATAAACTAAAAAAATAATTCTAAACAAAGGAAATTAAAATATGCTTCCAAAATAAACAGAATTCTTGAAAAACGAAATTAAAATTTGTTATTTAATTAAATGTTCAAATAATCCACCTCTTTGCTCCAGACAGTATGCAAGTCTATGATAAAAATTATTTCGTACATTCAAAAACATTTCCGGGGTTATAGTACTTGCACAATTAACAATTTTCTGTTGTAGTTCCCCAATATTAGGTGCTCGATTGTGTTGATGAATATACAGGGTTTCTTTTACATACCCCCAAAAAAAGAAATCCAGGGGCGTTAGGTCGGGGGATCGAGGCGGCCAAACAAGTGTACCTCCGAAACATATTAAACATTCATGAAATGTTTCCCTTAAAAATATTTGAACCAGACGGGCAGTATGGGCAGGACAGTTATCCTGCTGAAACCAAATATCGTCAAAATTCACATCAAGGGCACGAACAGCAGGTATAATTTCATTTTGTAGCATTTGTAAATATTCAGCTGCTGTTAAGGTGCCATGAATAAGAAAAGGATCAATGATGTGATTCCCCAAAATGCCGGCCCACACGTTCAATTTTTCAGGATACCGAGTACGCAAAGGTAGATAGAGATGAGAGTTTACTTTAGACCAATATCTTGTAGCCATTGGATTATGACGTCCATGTAAATAAAAAGATGATTCGTCCGTAAACAAAATATTTTCAATAAAATTGTTATCCGCAATGACTTTATCCATTACCTCTTCGCAAAATGCTACGCGTTTTGATTCATCGTGAGGAAATATTTCTTGACATTTTTGAATTTTGAAGCTACGGTATCCTTGCCTATTCAAAATTTTTCTTACAGTTCTCGCGGGTATATTGACTTGTTCGGCAATTTGGCGCGATGAGCATGGTTCATTATGTTCAACCGCGCTACATACTAAAATTTCCCGTTCTTCTCTTCCTTCATTCAATACGCGCATTCTAGGTTCCCTATTTATACATTTTCGACAATTTTGCACACACCCAGTAGATTCAAACTTATGAACAATACTCATTATTGTTCGTATTGTAGGCACAGGTCTATTTTGGAAAGGAAAAATAAGTCGCCCTACTACCTCTTGAGCAGTACTACCAGAGTAGTACCACTTAATAATTTGTATTCTTTCCTCGTTCGTATAAACGAACATATTGAATAAAAACTAGAAAATCAAGCCAAAATCAAATAATATAAAATATAACTGGGAATGAAAACCAAATTAAATTCAATCATAAAAATAATAAATCTCAAGGAATTCTTATAATGTTAACTTATGATACTTTTTTAAAAATATTACGAATGGGAATAATAGCTAAAAATGAAGATAACAACCCTTAAAAATGCACACATGCCACTATATTGGAATCTTATGGTCGTAATGATCGTATCGGCACCGGCTTGTCGTCTGACTACCCCACTACTTTTGTCGCCCACATATGTACATATTGGCAACAACGTTCGTTTCAATACATGCATTTTAACTGGCATGCACGATAAAAACAGGCCGAACCTGTATATGCAAACCTGGTCACATACTTTGTTTTTTTAACTGTAAAGGTAGACGTTCACATACTTTTTTGATTATCAAGTATAAGTTCATTCTTAGGAACAAAGTAGTAGAATATTTCATTGAATTCTGTTAATGATCAACGTGATCGTAAATCTTAATCAAGTTTTTCGAAGTTTTGAATTTCAAGGTATGTTGCGTGTTAATTTAATTCAACTCCTCAAGTCTTATCGAATATTATTTTTTCGAAAAATATTATTTTTATTTTTAAGTTTTGACGTATATTTCTCATAATATCAACAGCTCTACTCGTACTTTTTAATTACCTAGTTGCGGCGTTATTATTTATGTATTTGCATTGAATGTACATGCTCATGGTAGACCTAACCTTTTTGGTGGGACTGCATAAGTATATTGTAGCGTTTCCGGGGTCGAAATAAAACAACTCGTGCAATTAACTTGAAACAGTCTGTATATTTACACACTTAAAATTAATCACGATATAAAAATATAAAATAAATGTATCACACTTAAAACTACTACAAATAAACTAACACAGGTATTTATCTCTATCACAACTTATTTACATCTGTAACATTTATGTCTCTCTTGAACTGTAATAAAACTGCACTGCCCACTGATTTATTTTAAACTGTTCAGTAAATACCGCACGACTACTATTCAATGAATGAATGAATCCTTTCTGGACACCGGCCGCTTTTTATATCGGCATATAAGACTCTGGAAATATACGCGAAAATTCTCTCTTCCTTCTCGATGTTTGTAGTAAATAGGAGTCGCTTAAACATTACATATATGTGGATGATTTATGACTTATTTACGGTGCGTCGCGCCGATGTTTACTTCTTTTGTGGCTTATTTCATTACATTGCCCCCTGCTGAAGAACCGCGTTTCGTCCCGAAACACGCTATTCCATATTCTTGTTGTTGGTGGATGACGGAATCTACATTGGGACCCACGGGTGCACCCAGTTGTCTTGTGGAAATGGCAATCCACCGACTTAGGTTGTAAAACGGGCTGATTGGGCCGATAGCTGCATACGACCATTTCCATACCAGTATGCCGAAACACTACCTCCAGCATGTGAAATTCCTATAAGTTGGCTCTCCATCTTTACTGGTAATTTGTCGCACATCCGTTACTTCGCCGTTGTTGTGTCCATGGTATGGAGCCAATCGGTAGAAATGCACCACCCTTGACTTACTATGGGGTGTTCGTCTTATGCGATAAACCACGTCGTTTATTCGCTTTAACACTTCGTATGGTCCCTCTGTTGTTGGAGCTTTGGGGACAGGCCTCGGCGACATTGAGGATTATATAGCCAAACAAGGTCCCCTTCTCGATAACCACCTCTCTCGGCTTGCACGTCGTAACGATCTTTCATCCTGTCGCTGGCATCCTGGATATTATGGCGCACTCGCTCGTGGGCATCCTCCAACCTCCGTCTAAGTCCGCGCTGACGTAGTCTTCTCCTGCCAGGTCTTCTCCAGGCTTACAGTCGAACTTTAGGTCACACGGCAGCCTGAGCTCCCTTCCGAATAACAAATTCGCTGGAGATTGACCGGTTGTCTCGTGGACCGCAGCTCTGTAAGCCATGAGGAACAAGGGTTCATCCCAGTTTCTTTGATGGTCTGCCAGTACCTTCGACAGGTGTTTGAGCATTGTCCTGGTCATGCGTTCCACCATTCCGTCTGACTGCGGATGCAGCGGCGTCGTTCGTGTTTTCCTAATGCCCAGAAGATCGTAAATATTCTGGAATAAAATCGATTCAAAATTCCTCCCTTGATCAGAATGTAGTTCCAAAGGTGCACCAAACCGACTAACAAATTCCTTCACGAGGGCTTCCGCGACTGTTGCGGCTTCTTGGTTAGGCAAGGCATAGGCTTCGACCCATTTAGTGAAGTAATCCACTACGACAACTATGTATTTATTCCCATTGTCAGTCTCAGGAAATGGCCAGCCGCATCTATTGCAATCCTTTCAAATGGGCTTCCTACATTGTACTGCTTCATGGGGGCACGTCGACGTCTTTGGGATCTATTGCTGGCAGCACAAGTTGCACATTTTCGGCACCATTCCTTTAGGTCTCGTGTGCAATTCACCCAATAAAATCGTTGGCGCACTTTCTCGAGTGTCTTATGTACGCCGAAGTGTCCTCCGGAGCTGTCATCGTGGAGCTGTTGCAGTACACCAGGTATCCTTTTCTTAGGGATGACCACTTGTATCTTTTGCCTTTCTCCATCTGGGTTCTCCACAACACGCTTAGGTAGGCCATCCTCCACCTTCAGAGAGTCCTATTGAGCCCAGTAGGATTTCAGTCCCTGTGAACGAGGAGCTACTTCTTGCCAAGCCGCTCTGTGACCAGTACCTTTCCAAACCATCAAGGAACTAAGGTCTTCATCAGCTTCCTGATCGATCCTCAAATAGTCAGGTGCCACTGATCGTCAACCACGGTAGTTCTGAGTGTGTTGGCCGATTTTTCTTCTACCCGGTTGCAATGCCTGCAGTCTTGTGGACATGGTCTCCTTGAAAGAGCATCAGCGTTTTGGTGTTTAAGGCCGGCTCGGTGGTCGATGTCGAAGTCGTATTCCTGCAGTCTCTCAATCCACCTGGCCACCTGACCTTTAGGGTTCTTGAAATGCAAGAGCCACTTCAACGCTGCATGATCGGTTCTAATCGACAACTTCCTTCCATATAGGTATTTGTAAAACTGTTCAATGGACTTGTCCACCGCCAGTAGCTCACGTCTAGTCACGCAGTAGTTCCGTTCGCGCTTGGAAAGCGTCTTGCTGAAATATCCGATTACTTTCTCTTGCCCTTCTTGTACCTGGGAGAGTACGCCGCCAATTCCAACATTGCTGGCATCAGTGTCCAAAATAAATTTACCAACTGGCAACGGATAGCTCAGGATTGATGCACTTATCAGAGTCTCCTTCAGTACTTCGAAAGACGCGTGATATTCGCTATTCCACTGGAAAGGCCCATTTTCTGTCAGACGAGTCAGGGGTTTTGCAATGTTGGCGAACCCCGGGACGTATCGCCGATAGTATGTGCACAATCCCAGAAAACTTCACACCTCATGCTTGTCCTTTGAAATAGGCCATTTTCGCACGGCTTCTATCTTCTCTGGGTCGACAGCAATTCCTTTTCCAGATACCACATGCCCAAGGTAACTTACTTCTTTGCGAAATACCTCCTCCAAATTCACATTATCAAGGTACACCATGCAAGTGTTCCACGAGAGTCCCTTTAACACAGTGTCCATAAGTCGCTCGAAGGTAGCAGGCGCGTTACATAACCCAAAAGGCATGACCGTAAAATGCCACAGATCCACCCCCATAGTGAACGCAGTCTTTTCTTTATCGCTAGGCTCCATTCCCACTTGCAAATAACCAATCTTCAAATCCAAGGTGGAAAACCATTTCGTCCCAGCCAAAGTGTCCAATCTGTCGTCTATAAGTGGCAAGGGATAGCTGTCTTTCTTCGTCACTTCAATAAGTCGGCGATAGTCTACGCAGAATCTGGTTGACCCATTCTTCTTCTGCACAAGTACCACTGGCGAAGCCCAAGGACTGTTAGAAGGCTCAATTATACCTTCGCTCCTGTTACCGGTTCGAATTTGAAAGGATTCACCCACTGTATTTTAAATCAACAAAACAACAGTAACTACCACTTACTTTAATGAAGGTAAATTTATTATAACATTAATACGGATCAGAAACAAATCTGTCACTGAAAAATTATAAATATTCTGACTGATTGTCAAAAAAATGACAATTTTCAAATAATCATATTATCCTATGTAAATCATATTTCGAACATTTCCAAATAAACGTCTTTTCCCACACCGAAAGAAAAATGGCTTTAGTAATGGGTAACAATTCGGCCGCTCCCGGGAAGACGTTATTTGGAGGATGTTCGAACAAAACAATAAACAAGCGAGCGAAGAATTCGCATTACGCATTAATGCTCTTGCGACTCCAGTTGCTCCTGGCGACTTGCAGATTCTTGCGCTTGATTGAGTTGTCTCATGGGTCGTACCTGGTCTATATGATATTTGGTACGTTGGGAATCGGCCCGCTCTGCCCATATAGCAGTGGCGCCGGCATTCCCTACCACAGGGTACGCTCCCACCCAACGTTCAGCGAAATGTTTGCCCAGCGGATGGTGTGCCTTCACCATCACGAACTCTCCGAGACGTGGTGTAATGGGCATCGAAGCGTCGGGTTCTGCGTACCGGCGTTGTCGATACCTCAACTCATTAGCATGTACCTGCCGTATTCTATCAGCGGCAGGTTCTGGTGGTTGTTGTGGCGGATCTCGCCATTCTCCTGGCCGATGGATTTCGAATCCAAACAAGGCCTTAGCCGGAGTGTACCCAGTTGCGGTATTCTGACGACATCGTAAGTTGAAGAGTACTTGATCCAGCATTTCATCCCATCTTTCCGGGTTTTGGCCCTCCAGAAGGATGCGGAGGCCTTTCTTTACCTCTTGATTTCTTCTTTCTACTGAATTGGCCCTGGGATGATAGATTGGCGTTGTCCAGTGCAGACATTGCCACTTTCGTAATGCTGCATCCCATGCCATGGAAGTAAATTGTGAACCATTATCGGTCAAGATAGCCATGGGATAGCCAAATCTGTGAAAGATTTGCGTGAGATACTCAATTACGATGGCGCTGCTAGTGCTCTTGACTGCGCACGCCTCGGTCCATCTTGAATATATATCGGTGACGACAATACCAAAACGGTTTTTCTTCCGGGTCTCAGTGAGTGGTCCAATGATATCCACAGATATGACCTCAAATGGTTGTTTCGAAGCGTGGGTCCGTAGCGGCGCTTGAGCCTGTGGTGGCCCTCTTTTGAACGCATTACATATTCTGCAACTCCGAACATGTTCTGTGATATTGGCTTGGGCATTGTTCCAGTAATAACGTTCTCGTATAGCCCGGTATGTTTCTTCCGCTCCGGGATGGCCTGCGGTATGGTAGTCGTGATACTGGTTGATGACCCTCTCGCGGGCCACGGGTGGTACCCAAATCAAGTGTTTATCACTCACTTTGTATCGGAGCAAACCGTCTCGGAATGTTATGTATGGATGTTCTGGAGCTGCAGGGTCTTGGTTCAAGCTGGCCATCATTTCTCTTGCCTGTGGATCCTCCTGTTGGGCATCTCGTATAGTATGAATCAAAGGTTCTTCGTCGTCGGTGACAAAGACGTATTCATCTTGCTGCGGTTCATGCGGAATTGGATTTTCGTAAGGAATCATTCGTTCGACATCATCCAAACCAACGGGCGTCGTGTCGTTCCCAGGACTTGTGTATAAGGCATCTGGTAATTCATTTTCCCTACCAGGAACATGTTCGATTGTATAGGTAAACTCTTGCAATAGCAATGACCAACGCATCAGCTTAGACTCGGTTTCTTTGAATTGTTGAAGCCAAGTCAACGCTTTATTATCTGTCCTTAGAGTAAACGGCTTGTCTTCCAAATAGGGCCTATATCGTTTGATAGCCCAAATGACCGCTAGGCATTCCTGTTCATTTACATGATAATTTTGTTCAGCCTTACTAAACCTCAGACTAGCGTAGCTGACCACTTCTCTGAGGCCATCGTGCTCTTGGTATAAGAAGGCGGATGCTCCAATTGCGCTGGCGTCAGTTTGTAAACAGAAAGGTTTTTGGAAATCGGGTCTGTATAAGTACAAAGGGTTTGAAGCCGCTTCTTTGATGGCTTGGAATGCTACCATTGCCTCTTGGGTCCATTTGTATGTCCTGTTTGTGGATAATAGGTCAGTGAGTGGGGTCATGATTCGAGAGCAGTCCTTGATATAATCTCTCAACCAATTAATAATGCTTTTCTCAAACCCTTCCGTGTGCGGGGTGGCTCGGTAGCTTGAATAGCTTCGATATGTTCTGTTTGGGGATAGTTCCCATTCATGGTTACTACATGTCCCAAGTAATTCAAAGTTGTACTCACGAAGTGACACTTGCTGACATTTAACCTTAAGCCATGTTGGGCCAACCTTTCGAACACCAACCGGAGATGCCTAAGGTGTTCCTTCACACTTCCCGAGTAAACGATTATGTCATCAAGATATGCTATTGCAAATTCACGAAGGTATCCTACTAGGACATCTTGTACCATAAGCTTTTGGAAGGTACTTGGGCCCCCCTTGAGCCCGAACGGCATGACATTGAATTCGTAAGCAACCCCATCGGGCGTGGTGAAAGCAGTGTACCTTTTTGATTCCTCGTCAAGCTTAATTTGCCAGTAACCGTTTCGTAAATCAAGTGTGGAGAACACCTTGGCTGTCCCTAAATCTTTAAGGGATTCTTGGATGGGCGGTAAGGGACTGACTTCATCCTTCGTCCGGCTGTTCAGTTTGCGATAGTCAACGCAAAATCTCGGCTCTCCAGTTTTCTTCGTGACGATTACAATCGGCGAACTATAATTGCTGTGACTCGGTCGGATCACATTACTTGCCAGCATCTTTTCAACTTGTTCAGCAATCACTCGCTTCTTGTTTGGTGGATAACGGTAGGCAGACACCCTGACTGGGGTGTCATCTGAGAGCCGAATCTCGTGTCTTGTGGTAGCTGTGGTAGCGACTGTATCTCCCTCGTCAAATAACTCTCTAAAATCCCTCAGAGTTCTTTGAAAGATCTCTCGATCCTCTGCCATCCAGGAGCTTGTATCTGTGGAGATTTGGATGTCTTCTTTAGAATGAGGTCTAGGGTTTCTTGTGACAAAGTGTAGCGTGTGACGTCTGTCCACACCTACATGCATGCATTTACGTGCCATATCTATTACGGCTTGGTTTTCCATAAGCCAAGGTCCCCCCAGGACGATGGCAATGCGCATATTAGGTATCACCATTGCGTCACATGCGAATGAAAAATTGCGGATAGTGGCGTTTAGTGTGCCTTGGAGATGTGCTTCGAGGGTTGTGCTCTCTTGAAGCCAAGTGAAGGTCATCGGCCGAGTCTTCTCGGTTTTTCCCGTCAGGTATTCGGATCTGGCGAAGTTCCTGGTGGCCGCTGTGTCTATTAGCGCCACCACTTCCTGACCGTTCACTTGGAGTTTTATTGATGGCGTTGTACTTATGCCATCAGTTGTTGCAAGGGCCGTTCCGTTTAACGTTTTGGGACGGCCCCCTTTCCTTCCCCCTGCATTCGCTGTATTCCAGGGTGTCGTTCAGAAAACCATTCTGGCCTTTGTGGACAGTCACGGTTCATATGCCCTTCCGGGCAAAACCAGCACTTCGGTACGCTGGTATCCTCAGCCCTAGTGACTCTTTGAACACTGGGGTTCTCTACTCTTGGGCGGCATGGTGTCTGCCTCGCATTATCCGATGGCTTTACTTTGGTTCGCTTCGTCCACGCCTTGTCGGCCTCATTGAGTCGGGACCAACGCGTGCATTTTTGTACGAGTTCAGTCATGGTCTTGGGAACCACCTGAAATAGTTGACTATTTACTTCCTTAGTCATCCGGTCAATGATATGCAAAATCATTTCTTCCTCGGGCCAGGTAGGTTTGAGCCTGAGGCACAGTTGTCTCATTCGATAAACGAATTTTTCAGATGCTTCGGCTGCTTCTTGTCTTGTGACATATACGGCCACCTCCAAGGTTGTCAAACGTTGATGACTGAGGAATTCATCTCGGAATATCTGCAAGAAATCCTCCACCGACAAGAAACTGCCCGCATAATAATTAAACCAATTCGCAGCTTCCCCTTCAAGATGCGGACGCACGGCCTCATCAATATCCTCTGGCACTTCCAAGGTGAATTGCCGTTAGTAGATTTCTAACCTATCCAAGAAGAACACTGGGTCTTCGGTAATCTGCCCCTGGTAAGGACGCGGTGGTGGTCGATTTGTTGGCGCTAATGCTGGCGCGACAGTTAACTGTCTTAGTGCCTCAGCGAGTGTCGCCACGGCTTCAGCATTAACCACTGTCTCTGCATCAGGCGGTGGCACTGTCGGCTTATCAACCGTCTCAGGTGTGGTCCTCTTCTTTGGTGAGTAATTAGCCAAAATTTCCCGTGTTACCCGTTCGGCGATTTGTTCCATGAGGGAAACATTATTTATGACAGGCGAGAATGAGCGTTCGGAAGCGGTAGACTGTCTTTTCTTCGAGGATCTTTTCGGAGCCATTTTCTCCTAGGTTCGTCAATGCTTTCTGCACTGAGAATTTCTGTACTTTTAATACAGAAAATTCTGCCACACGATGGCGCGCCAAATTGTTACCGGTTCGAATTTGAAAGGATTCACCCACTGTATTTTAAATCAACAAAACAACAGTAACTACCACTTACTTTAATGAAGGTAAATTTATTATAACATTAATACGGATCAGAAACAAATCTGTCACTGAAAAATTATAAATATTCTGACTGATTGTCAAAAAAATGACAATTTTCAAATAATCATATTATCCTATGTAAATCGTATTTCGAACATTTCCAAATAAACGTCTTTTCCCATACCGAAAGAAAAATGGCTTTAGTAATGGGTAACACTCCCCATGTCTCATACAATTTGTTGGGCTTCTTGACGTTTTGCCAATGGTAGTCTACTGAGTGCTTGGCGAATTGGGTGTGCATCGCCTGTGTCGATCTTATACGTGACTACATTGGTTCTTCCTTTAGCGCCATTCTTAATTCCAAAGAAATCCGGATATCGGCATATCAGGTTTTTAATTTGCTGTTGTTCTTTTCTATTCAGACCTAGGCAAGCCAAATTGTTGACTTTTCGGAGCTCTTCTGGAACGTCAGTAGGCGTACCCGTTTCCAGTTCATCTTGATGAATGATGGCCGACACAGGACAACACCATCCCAATACAGTGCCTTTTTTCTACGTCACGGGGTAATAATTCACGTTCATTACCCTTATTGGCACGGTCCTCTGGGATCTTACCAGCGCCTTTGCAATCATTATTCCTCGGTCCACTTCTTCATCATCAACCTTTGGCTCCATCATCGTGACCTTCCCTTCAGTCAGGTCCCCTTCCATGCAAGCTTCCAGGATCATCTCAGTCCGCTCACCCAGGACAGCGTCCTCTGCCAGCACAATACGTATGGGATGGTTACTCATAGAACGGAGGACGAGTTCTTCATTGCCTATCTTCAAGACGCCCAATTTCAGGTCCAACTGGAATAACTTCTTCCTCTATGTCCGCAACCAGGACGCGATGTTAGATTGATACTGGTCCAATGCCGATCTTCACATCAACTTCTCCTTTTACGGTAGCCGCTTCGCCTGTTGCTGTTCTGAGTTGCCATTTGCTGTGTAGTAACGACTTCTTCTTTTGAATCACATCGGGCCGCACTATGGCTTTCGTCGACCCAGTGTCCAATAGGCCAGCATAAGTTCTTCCTCCCAAAATAACATCTACGTAGAGGTTATTGGCATTGTGTTGCAGAGATGCAATTTGCGCTATTGATTTAGAGGCTCTACGATACTGGGTCGACGATTGCCTCTTCTCATCGACCCGTGTTAGTTTTCCTGCTGCTCCACTATGGGTTTCTTGGGCTCCTTCTCGCATTTACTACGAACATGGCCAATTTCACCACAATTCCAGCATCGGAGCGTTCTTTTCTTAGGTTGCACCTGATTCATTAATCGTCGGACTACCTGTTCTAAGGATTCTTCGGCTTCTGGTAGATCTGTGACAGAACATACTCTTGCTTCTGGTAGATCTGTGACAGAACATACTCTTGCTTTACGGTTTCGAACTACAGACTATGTGCCAAAGCATCAATTAGGGTTTTTGGTCTTGCCAGCCTCAGTGCTTGCTGTGTATCTCGAAGACCATTTATGAATGTCTGTACAGCCAACTGTTCCGAGAAGCTATCTGGAGCCGTTGGATATGCCAGACGAACCAAACGGGCGATATCCGCTTCGAATTCTTGGAGGCTTTCAGCCTTTTTCTGCAGACGATTCTTCAATTGTATATGATAAACCTGCTCCAGGTGTGCATGCCCATCTCCAGACGCTTGATCAATTCAGGGATGTCTTGTGTCGTTTTATTTGACGAAGCTGAACTTTAAATTCGTCCCTCATTCTGGACATGCGTTCCTCAAATTTCTGTTTTACGGCTTCGATGGCCAATTAGGGTTTTTGGTCTTGCCAGCCTCAGTGCTTGCTGTGTATCTCGAAGACCATTTATGAATGTCTGTACAGCCAACTGTTCCGAGAAGCTATCTGGAGCCGTTGGATATGCCAGACGAACCAAACGGGCGATATCCGCTTCGAATTCTTGGAGGCTTTCAGCCTTTTTCTGCAGACGATTCTTCAATTGTATATGATAAACCTGCTCCAGGTGTGCATGCCCATCTCCAGACGCTTGATCAATTCAGGGTTGTCTTGTGTCGTTTTATTTGACGAAGCTGAACTTTAAATTCGTCCCTCATTCTGGACATGCGTTCCTCAAATTTCTGTTTTACGGCTTCGATGGCCTCAGAAAATTCCTGTATCATATTCGATGAATTCTTTTGAATGTCTGCAATTTCATTTTTTAAAGCTTTTGAATTATCTGCAATTTCATTTTTTAAAGTTTTTTCCAAAATCTTTGAATTATTTAACATCTCATCTTTTAGAGTGTCCATAGTAATCTCGAATTGTAACACCTCATCTTTTAGGGTCTCCATAGTAGTCTCGAATTGTTTTGAATTATTTGCAATTTCATCTTTTAAGGCTTTTGAATTATTTGCGATTTTATTTAACATCTCATCTTTTAGAGTCTCCATAGTAGTCTCGAATTGTTTTGAATTATTTGCAATTTCATCTTTTAAATCTTTTGAATTAGTTTTCGTTATTAAGCTTGGATCAGCTTGTACTTGAAACAAATATTTTTCGGGATGCTTACCTACATTTATTAGAATGTCACGAAGCCTGTCCTGGAGAATTATTTTTTTCCAGACGTATCTACGTCCCTTTCTTCTACTTCTGCCTTTAACTCGCGGACCTTTAATTCTTCCAAACGTTTGGTAGCCTTTTTTTGCACTTGTTCGCCCTAAACACCTAACACCAAATTGTAGCGCTTCCGGGGTCGAAATAAAACAACTCGTGTAATTAACTTGAAACAGTCTGTATATTTACACACTTAAAATTAATCACGATATAAAAATATAAAATAAATGTATCACACTTAAAACTACTACAAATAAATTAACACAGGTATTTCTCTCTATCATTACTTATTTATATCTGTAATATTTATGTCTCTCTTAAACTGTAATAAAACTGCACCGCCCACTGTATTTATTTTAAACTGTTCAGTAAATACCGCACGACTACTATTCAATGAATGAATGAATCCTTTCTGGGCACCGGCCGATTTTTATATCAGCATATAAGACTCTGGAAATATACGCGAAAATTATCACTTACCCTCTCGATGTTTGTAGTAAATACGAGTCGCTTACACATTACTAGGGCGCGGAATCGAGCGAGCTAAACTACCACGGAGCTACAGCCGAGCAAAGAAATAATGTAAACAACTGTATGTTGTTTACATTATATCTGAATAGCACTAATTCATAGGGCGAGCTGCAACATCTGTTTACGCTCGACAAGAGCACGAGAATCAGAGCAAAAAATGGCAATAAAATAAGGAATTTATGAGGTAAATTTCTTTATACACTGGCGTAGATAACGGCGTCAGAAGTGTTTAAAATTTATTATATTTACGTTATATTTTCAAGAGAAATAAAATTTTCATTTATACCTTACGTTAGTTTCCTTATTTCATTGTTTTAACTGTTAATTACGTACTTCGTAATTTTTGTAATAGTTCCTGCCGGTTCATTGAATCTACTTCTCCATTTATATCGACGTATGTGTGCATTGGATTTTGTTAAGATTAAGATTAAGATTTTTAGTTATCATTTATTTAGATCTAGAACATTGTTTATGTTACTTTTTCAGATATGATATGGAAGACCGTCGAGAAATACATCGTGAAACAATGGCGAGTTGGATTGAGGGTCATACTGATTGTATGTCCATTGTCAGTGATTCCGATATTTATTACAAAGTCTGTAAAATATCGTTACAGATTTCCAAAAAATCGAACGTGCAACGTCACCTAGCATCGCTAAAACATACACAGAAATTGGACCCGTTGAAAGCTGACAATTTTAACGAAGAACTCTGTGAAGCTTTAATTGCGGCTAATATCCCATGAAAGAAACTTGACAAACCCACTTTCAAAACATTTCTACAAAAATATACTGGTTGAGATGTTCCTGATAAATCCACCTTACGCAAATGTCATGTTTCTAAGTGCTTCACGAAAACAATAGAATGCATTAGAAGACATCTTTCAAATCAGTACCTATGGATAAGTGCCGACGAAACTGTCGATACATTAGGACGCTGTGTGGTAAATATTGTAGCTGGTGTACTACATCCAACTATTCCATATAACGCATATGTAATAGCATCCAAAGTTATAAATACAGTTGATGCGGAAACAGTTGCTAAAACCATTGACGAGAATTTGCACAAAATGCTTCATTCGGACGACAGTAAAGGGAAAAAATACTTTTATTTGTTAGTGACTGTGCTGCATATATGGTAAAAACAGGCAGACTATTAAAGGAAACATATCCTTATATGTTGCATATTACTTGTGTAGCACATGCTCTCCACAGAATCTGTGAATATATCAGAGACAACTATCCGGAAGTTGATAGACTTGTATCCGCTTTTAAAAAAGCTTTCAGAAAAGCACCATCGATAGTGGCCCTTTACAGGGAAAAAATCCATCTTTGTCACTGCCACCCGCGCCAGTAATATAACTAGATGGGGAACATGGCTGGAAGCTACTAGTTTTTATGCAAAGAATTTCGATAGTTTACAAAATTTCGTTACATGTTTAAATGACGATGCTCGAAGTATTTCTGAGTGCAAGGAACTACCACAAATCACAAATTTAAAAAATCAGCTGTTATTCCTACAGGAACACTGGAAATTTGCCCAAACTAATCACATATTTTGAAAATCGAAATCTCAAATTAAAAGATGGATTAACCACATTAGATGTGGCTATTAATAATTTCAAAAGTATTCCAAGTGACTTCGGATGTGGCCTTCGGCAAAAGTTAGACGCAGTTTTTAATAGAAATCCAGATTTAATAACATTGTGGCAATTGTGTATGGGGACAATGACACAAAATCAAACTGCTAAATACGCTGAAATAAAAAAATATTTCCAGTACGCACCTATAACCAGTTGCGATGTAGAAAGGACGTTTTCTATCTACAGGGATGTACTTAATTCAAAGAGAACAAATCTTACAGAAGAGAACCTTGAGAAAAAATTGCTAGTGAATATTAATACTCCTTTACTCGACTTAAACAACAAAATGAACTAATAATAATGTATTTTGTATTTTATGAGTTGTTATCCAATTATATAAATAAAATTAAAATCACTTTAAAAATACATTTTAATAGTGCACCCATGGGCGATTCCGCGCCCTACATATTACATATATGTGGATGATTTATGACTTATTTACGGTGCGTCGCGCTGATGTTTACTTTTTTTGTGGCTTATTTCATTACAATATGTATAGTTTGTTTGTCAATTATAATATAAATGTAAATAATTTTATTGATACTAACGCTATAATTAATATTAATGAAGAAGACATTACAAGAAATGGAATTTATTTGAATATTTCAGGAAAAAATAAGATATTTTTATATATCTCTCGAATTATTCTAAATATCTGTAACACCCTTAGGCTACGTCGTGATTGTATAAATTGGGATAATTTGATTCAGATATCACCTGTGGAAGTGGGTTTTCTCTTAGCGATTTGCTTTTTCGGAACAGTGCGGTGTGGGGAGCAGCGATGTAGTATTCAGTGTGACTGATGGGGTTAATAAAAAAATGATACTAATATTTCTGATGTTTGTGTATTTCATATAAATGTTCAGAGTATTTTGAAAGAAATTAATTTAGTTCATGCATTTTTGATAGATAATGATATTACATATAATGTTTTATGTTTGACGGAGCATTGGCTATCTGAACGCAACTATGATTTAGTGGGATTTGAAAATTATAGACTTGCAGACATTTTCTTTAGATCCAAGTATAGGGGTGGTAGTGCAATGATATTTGTACGTAGCAATATAAAATTTAAAGTAAAGCAAAAGATTATTCAGTTGTCTAGTGAGATACATTGTGAGATGACCGCAGTGTTTCGCCGTGGGAAGTAATAGTTATTTGTGTTTATAGGCCCCCGGGTGGCAGCTTTGATGTGTTTTTGCAGACCATGGATTCTGTTTTGCACTTTTGTATTGACAAACTCGTAGTGATTTGCGGAGATTTTAATGTTAAATTCAACACCGATGATTGTTGTGCTAAGGCGCTGTGTGATGCAATGGGCTCTTTCGGTTTTATTCAGACAATTCATGAAAATACGAGATTTAATAATTGTATAGATAATGTTTTTATAAATTTTGAAGTAGATAAATATGTGGTTATGGTGGTAGAACGTGGTCTGAGCGACCATTCGGGGTCAGTGTTTGCAAATACATGTGAATGAAAACAACGATTCAAAGGTTTCATTAAAATGTACATCGATCGACACAGAGAGGGAAAATATTATTCTTCAATATAGTAAGTAATTTGGATTGGGCGTTCATAGGTGATGGGTTTTAGTAAAAAATTTGCAATCTTTCATAGTAATATAATCGATGCTTTTGAGCCTGCTTTTCCTATTAAACTAATCAGGCAAAAGCAGCCTGCTCGGGGAATTATTTAGATCTATTTGGTCATTTAACAGTACATCTGAATATTTAAGCTTATTTATTTCTAAGGCTTCAAGTAAATTTAATTTTAAACCTTTTTCTTGAGAATGTAGTATCTCAAATTCGTTGTTGAAATTATGATTATTTTCTAGTAAGTGAATTGCATAATTTGAATCTGTTTTTACTTTCTTATACGTAGTATAAGGAAGTATTCTGATGATGAAAATTTTCGATCTCGAGATTTTTGCAGATGTCCACGTTTTGAAGTCCCCTGATACCGAAAAAGTGGTTTTTAAAAAATGTCTGTGTGGCTGTGTGTCTGTCTGTCTGTCTGTGTGTGTGTGTGTGACCACGATAGCGGCCAAACCGCTGTAGATATCAATTCCAAATTTTGTATTTACGTTTATAATCTCCCTCTTGAGATCTGATTAGTTTTTCAGTATAATCGGTAGACCGGAAGTAGCAGTTTACTTCAGCGAAAAAATCGAATTTTGCGAATATTTCGTCAACTACTAAGTTTAAACAAATTTATAAAGAATTCATATATACTTAAAATTAAAATTGAGAATAATTTTATTTAAAAAGTTTTTCGAAATTCCTACCGAAAGTAGGTCTTTTACTCTTATCGAAAATCAGTTTTTTGCGAATATTTCGCAAGTCATGCTTTTTAGACAAGTACGTTACGGGTATAAAAGTATTTAAAACATAATTTTCAATATCTTTTGTATAAAAAAAATTTCAAAATTCAGACCGGAAGTACCACTTTTACTCTTATCGAATAGCGATTTTTTGCAAATATGTCGTAAGTTATGCTTTCTATATATATTTATCAAGAGTGCAAACGTATTTAGAACTGGATTTACAATATTTTTTGTATATATGAAATTTCAAAATTCGGACCGGAAGTAGCACTTTTACTCTTAGCGAAGAGCACTTTTTTGATATCTTGCAAAGTATGCATTCTATAGCGATTTATTAAGCGAATGGAAGTACCTAGAATAGGATTTTGAATAAGTTTTGTATAAAAAAATTCTTAAAATTGTATAGTTTGAAACGCTCATACGTATAAGAAAGTCGTGTGGTGGCCACACCTAATTTTTTTATTACTAAAACTCTTAAAATGTTCTTTTATTCTTTTGTCAAAGCACCTCCCTGTTTGGCCTGTATATGTTTTAGGGCAATCCATACATGTTAATTTATAGACCCCTGATTTTTTACCCTTGTTTATCTTTGATTTATTGATTTTTATATATTTTCCCAAAGAATTATTTGTTTTATATGCTACATTTATATCTACTTTATGTAAAATTTTCCCTATTTTTTCGCTTGTTGATCCTATGTAAGTTAATACTTTATAATTACTTAATTTCTCTTTTTACTTTCTTATACGTAGTATAAGGAAGTATTGTGATGATGAAAATTTTCGACCTCGAGATTTTTGCAGATGTCCACGTTTTGAAGTCCCCTGATACCAAAAAAGTGGTTTTTAAAAAATGTCTGTGTGTCTCTCTCTCTCTCTGTGTGTGTGTGTGTGTGTGTCTGTGTGTCTCTCTCTGTGTGTGTGACCACGATAGCGGTCAAACCGCTGTAGATATCAATTCCAAATTTTGTATTTACGTGTATAATCTCCCTCTTGAGATCTGATTAGTTTTTCAGTAAAATCGGTAGACCGGAAGTAGCAGTTTACTTCAGCGAAAAAATCGAATTTTGCCAATATTTCGTCAAATACTAAGTTTAAACAAATTTATAAAGAATTCATATGTACTTAAAATTAAAATTGAGAACAATTTTATTTAAAAAGTTTTTCGAAATTCCTACCGGAAGTAGGTCTTTTACTCTTATCGAAAATCGGTTTTTTGCGAATATTTCGCAAGTCAAGCTTTTTAGACAGGTACGTTACGGATATAAAAGTATTTAAAACATAGTTTTCAATATCTTTTGTATAAAAAAAATTTCAAAATTCGGACCGGAAGTAACACTTTTACTCTTACCGAATAGCGATTTTTTGCAAATATGTCGTAAATGATGCATTCTATATATACTTATTAAGAGTACAAAAGTATTTAGAGTTGGATTTGCAATATTTTTTGTATACATGAAATTTCAAAATTCGGACCGGAAGTAGCACTTTTACTTTAGCGAGTAGCACTTTTTTTCGAATATCTTGCAAAGTATGCATTCTATAGCGATTTATTAAGAAAATGAAAGTACTTAGAATAGGATTTTGAATAAGTTTTGTATAAAAAAATTCTTAAGATTGTATAGTTTAAAACGCTCATACGTATAAGAAAGTCGTGTGGTGGCCACACCTCATTTTTTTATTGGGTAAACCATTTCTATTGCCTTTTTATATTTCTTTTTTCTCAAGATTTGATCTACTATATTTGGGTTGTATCTATTGTTTGTCGCTATTTGTTTTATTATGTTTAGTTTTTTAAGAAAATTGTCTTTATTTAATGGAACTGATATCAATCTATGTATCATAGAGTGGAACGCCTCTAATTTTTGACTAAAAGGGTGACAAGAGCTATTGTCAATGATAACATCTGTATGTGTTGGTTTGTGAAAAATTGAAAAAACATGTTTGTTGTGTTCTCTTGAAATTGCAAGAGAACTTCGACACGATCTACAGCAACAAGCAGAACTTCTTGATAATGGCAACAGCGAGAGTGCCGAAAGCTCGAGAGAACAGAAGTCCACATACGGACTATATTGAATTAGTATTTAATACTAATATATTCATAACTTACAACTATAATAATGGTTGATGTAAAAGAAAGTTTATTTTTGAATTGAATGAATGATTTTCAACTTTTCAATTATTTAAAGAATTTTATTTGATACTGATATTACAATGATGATGAGGAAAATTAGAAATATAGATATTATTGGATATATAATAATCTTTAGAAGTGATGAAGTCTTCACTTTGTTAATATCCCATATCTGAAAAGAATAAAATTGAAGCATATCAATTTTAGTAAATATTGTATTTATATATTAATATTGTTAAATTTGTTCATCAATTAATATCGTTTATGAAAGACATTAATTAGTATATTCTGGTTAATTTGAGTATAGATATTTAAAAAGTCATGGCAGAAAAGTTTGAAATTAGGAACTGTCAATCAAACTGTCAGTTAAAAAAATATTTTTGGATTTGACAATTAATAAGTATTGAAGCTACTAATGTATAAAATAAGGTATATAAAGCCCAAATTAATTTTATTATGATGATTACGGTGAGTAAGAAGAAGTATGGAAAACTTTATTATGTTTTAAAATATCTTATTTGAATATTCAATAAGAAGAAAGAATTATTATTGGAGGAGGGATTTATTGTATGAAATCACTAAGGAAATGATAAATAAATATGGATTCAGAAAAATAGTCTTTCTAGAGAGAAGATGTGTATTTATTTTATAGGAGAAATAATTAACCTTCTCTTATAAATTTCGTACATAGAAAGGTGCATTATTATTAAAGAAGGTTCTCCTAATAATAGTATTAGGAAATAATAATAATTAGAAGAATATAGTAAAAGTGAAATTTCAAGACAAGAAGCATTGGATTATTTGGAATATAAACTTACATAGGATATTTTGTTCCATTCTATGAGGGTGTTCCTGTAGATAGAAGTATTCTGAAGAATTGCTGTAATATATAGGTTGAGACATCGTACCAGTTCCATTGAATTGTTCCCGTTTACAATAGAACACTGAAGAATTGCAGTCAACTATAGGATGAGATAATTGTGCCAGTTCCAGAGAAGCATTAATTAAAGGTTACTGTACTAAATAAGGCGATTCAAGAGTAGCTGACCTGACGGGGAAAACCAAGTATTTCCTTTATTAATATCTACAAAATACAAAATCATAAAACAAGGTATTTATATTGAAATAATATATGAAATCAATTAAAGTCTCATTTATTTTCAAATGATCACTAAATAAAATGCTTTTATAAACACAAATGTATGATATGTTTCAATTTAACTTACATTATTAAAAAACACATAAGAGTATATCCAATAATATATCCATAGTTATTATAGTATCGATTATTTACCTTTCACAAATAAGTTTAACCAGAATAAGCAATCGTCTAATTGGTAAAATCATTGGTAAACAAATAATATATCCTATATTGTATATGTCATGTCATGTGTTATTCACAAACCATTATTATAAATATATGTTGCATAATATCAATATATCATAATTAAAGATGTTATTATATTAGTTTTTCATTATTATTTCCATATATGCAAGAGATTTTATGGTAGTAAGCCAGCATTTCAAATTATAGCCTAAAATTAAAAGATAAATATGGTTAGAATCAACTAAAATATATTCTTTGATACCTACCAATGAACATTGACTCATGCATGTTGTTTCAAGGCATTTCCTGTTTTTATATTATAACTGGACCATACTACACGACTGAGATTAATAAATTATTAATATTAATAGCAAATTATAATAATATATTTTATTTCAAGAAGAAATTAAATTAAAATATGAGGTTTCAAGGCATATAAAAATCATTCTATATCCATACATTCTTTTATGTAATAAGATGTAATAATATTTAATATCAACAGATTCAGCTACTAGAATAAAATATAATATATAACAAGCCGTATTTTACAAAATATTTCATCATCAGTAGTACCTACTTTTAAAATGTAAAAAAATGTATTTTCTAACATTGAATGTTGTTTGAAATAGCGTCAAACACAGCACATGTGTCGATCAGCCTAACGTGTCCTATATCGTCATCAAAGCAAGCCTATAAACACCTCAATGAAATCAAAATAGGCTTAGTCATAATAGTTCGTCTTTTATGTCTTATTCAGTGATTTCTACAACTCTGGGGCACTTATTATGCGTGAGGGTTGTGTCCACGCACATACCAAATTTGTGATATGGATTTTCATCATCCATATCAAGTCATACCAGCAGAAGTAGAGAAGGCAATCAGACGGTTTCAGCCCAGCAACTAAGAAGAGGTCAACAAGAGCCACGGCAGACTACGATTTAGTTATAACTGATCGACAATCGATTTTACCAAATAAAAATAACAATGTTACGACTTCTGAAATGAATTATATTTTAGTATGGAGCTGATTTACAAAGAATGGAGAACAGAAGAAATGCTTCTATTGACACTGGAAGAGTAAAAAAGCAACTATTGGATTATAGTCCAGATTCCATTAATGGAATTTCAAAAAAAACTGCTTAAATTCCACATTCTATGGTCAGGAATCATGTACGATATTGCTATTCTAATTCTTTTATTGGGAGGATAGATTCATTTTTATTTCTTTAATTGTTCAAATTCAGTATAAACCCCAATTCTTGTTCTAATATTTTATAAATGTATTATTATTAATAATAATCACTTTATTTTTCGATATAATAATATATTTTTCTGTATTAATTCCTTAAAAATAAAAACTTTAGGAACGTCATTCAAAAATTCTCAGTTGTACGCCTCTCCTTCTTAAATTATTTCTAATAAGGGTCACTAAGAAACTAGCCATACTAGGATTTGGAGGATTTGAATTTGTAAGCTATATATTTATTAATATTATTTTTTTCTTTCAATATTTTATGCTATACTATCTGTCAATTATCTAATCACGAGTCTATCTTATTTTCGCGCAATAGCACTTTTAATTTGAATTTTATTATTCATTATAACGATTTCAAACTACTTTTTTTTAAATTATTCAAATACTTTGTAACTCCTATTTTCACACTATAACAATATGTAACATACATAATATATACTTTCTACCAAATATTTTATTTATATGAGAATTCATAATATGTATTTTAAAAATTAGTTCCTATTTGAAAGGGAGCTAGACAGTCAAATAAGCTTGAGTAACCTTATGTAAAACTTTAAGCTTACATATGTATAGTAGTTATGTACACGTTAACATCAACAGAAGTACTTAATTAGGACAGGCGAATACGTATAGAATATTAAAAGTAATACGTGAATTTATTTTTACAGTGAGCCTAATCAGAATTTTTGTCACGGATATTCTTACTTAAAAACAAGTAACATACAAAACATAAAATACATATATCATACATCATTAGTACACTTTAACTTTCTAATCCATACAATTTTGTAAATCTTTGGTACGATAAATATTTACCTTACAACTGTTTGGAGTTTTACATTTATTACCTTCTTAACATGTTTGATATACATCGATTTAGAAATAAGTACCTACTCATATCAAACTGTGACTTTATCGAACTAAATACAGGTAATAAATTATTTTGTTACATGAAGTTACAGTTTGACATAAGTACTGTGTAATAAAGAACCACACCCATTACAAGAAGATTTAGATTGGTGATAGTTTGAAACATCATATTAGTTTGTATCCAAAAACTTTAACACGACTAATAAAGTGTAATTTTAAAGTGTTGTCTTTATTTTGTTTAAATATTTAATAGGGAAAAATAGGAGTAAACATATTCACAATTCTTGCTATTATAGTTACTTCGCAATTTAAATTTTATAGTTAGTTCTTTTTTATAAATTCCACTTCATAGGCACCCATAGGTATTGTAGGCAGAAAAGCATTCATGTCTGCGTTATATGTATGTATGCTTAGGAAATATTTTGACATTAGCACACATTAGTGACATTTGCTTGATTATTAATTGTCACTTATAATTACACGAGAGCTTTCTTTTTTCCGGATAAATTTTCAGCTTTTAAGGAAAATTTTTTGCTAGGTAACTGTACGAAACAAATTGCCTGATAAAACGACGAGTCCGAAATACGAGTCGTTTTATCGAAGGCAATTTGTTGAGTTCAGTTACCATTTAGCAACTAAATTTGAGTTTAAAAATGGAAAATTTATTCGGAAATAAAAGGAAAGCTCGAATGTAATTCGGTAAGATAATTTACTAAATGTGTAAACAATTAACGAAAAATTTATTACATAGTAATCATACTATTTAGAAATACAGTTGGTAAAAACACAGTTCTTATACATTTTGTGAAGATTACTTACAATGAGTTTGTAAATTTTGTCATAACAATACTTCACAACGAACACTATGATGATCAAGTAAGCAAATTGAAGGCGGATCAACCAAAGATAGTACGCAAAGCTTAGGGTTGCGTCGACTTTGACATTTTATTTTGACAGTGAGTTCGTTGATTTTGATATAACGAAAAAACGCAAGTTGTTGTCAGGCCAACCAAAGGTAAACAACTTTTTTGCTGATATAAAAGTTAACGTAAACTTTTATCGCTGTCAAAGTGACAAAACAATTCCGATTTATGGTTTTTTTACACATGCATTAAATTATCTTTATAATTAGCTTGATTCAAACATTTACTCACTTTGCGTTGCGATTGTATTAAAAATATGGTTTTACACACAAATGAAGACAATCTGAATATGGTTTTAATTTATGGAGAATCCCGTAAAAATGCATCTGAAGCAATGCGATTATATGCTCTACGCTTTCCAAACAGGCCTTTACCAGATCACAAAACATTTATAAGTCTGTGTGCAAATCTCAGAAATTACGGTAGCTTCAAAAAGAAAACAATTAAGGCAGAAAAAAGTAGGAGATGATGAAATTACGGCAGCGGTACTACAAACAGTTAATAATAATCTACATACATCATCACGGCAATTAGAAGAACAGGCATGATCCTCTTGCCGTAGGATTCTAAAAGAAAATAAATACTTTCCGTATAAAGTTAATTTAGTGCACCATTTAAGAATAGGAGATAAACAACTCAGACTCGATTTTCTGTCAGAATTTTCTGTAATGTTAGCGGAAAACAACAACTTTATGAATCAAATCATGTGGAGTGACGAATGTCGTTTTCACAACAATGGTACTTTAATTAAGCATAATGCTCGACATTGGTCAGAAGATAATCCCCAGGTGGATAAGGCAAACAAGAAATCAAACAGTTTTTGGCGTTAACGATTGGTGTGGAATTTTAAACGGATATAACTTAGGCCACCACTTTTATCATGAAACATTAACTGGGGTGCGCTACTTACATTTCCTGCAAAATGAGTTACCACTACTTTTGGAATATGTGCCTATACAGCTACGAAATAATATGTGGTTACACCTGTTCATAATGCCAACATAGTTACTGACTATTCTAATCAAACGTTCCCACGTTGTTAGATTGGTACTAATGGTGTCCTTAGCTCGTTCGCCGGATGTAACACCCGTTAGATTTTTTCTTGTGGGTTACTTGAAAGCTGAAGTTTACAAGGAACCCATAACAGATATGGGCGACCTTTATAATAAAATTTATGCAAGTGTTCAAAAATTTAGTAGAAATACATTGTTAAATGTTTGCGGAAGAGAACTAATAAGGCGATATACGTTATGTAGCAATCAAAAAGGCAACAATATTGAACATCTTTGTTAGTTGTATTTGATCCGTTTAAGTATTTAAACAAAATAAAAACAAAACTTTAAAATGACTCTTACTTTCTTTAAACACGAATATCTATGAAACCGTTAAATTTTGGAAACTAACACAAATAATAAAAGTTACATTAATTTTAATACCCTTTCAAATAAAAAACAAATGTAGATTGTGGCGATCAAAAAAATTCTTTTCATCGCAGCGCCATCTATATTTTCACATAATAAAACACAATAAACACGTTAAATTTTGGAAACTAACACAAATAATAAAAGTTACATTAATTTTAATACCCTTTCAAATAAAAAACAAATGTAGATTGTGGCGATCAAAAAAATTCTTTTCATCGCGGCGTCATCTATATTTTCACATAATAAAACACAATTGTGAGAGCAAACTAGAGTCAATCACATTCTTTAGTAACTACTTTTTACAAAATTGAAATATTTTTACCCGTTTCCGAGATATTTTACGTGGGAGATTTCAGTGGTACACCCTGTATATATATACACAAAAATGTTTGTATGATTTAGTAATGAAACACAAATTGAAAATGATTAACCAGAGTTTAAAGTAATTACCAACAATTCAAAAGTAAAACTGATAAAAAACATAGTAAAGAATATGTATTTGTGTCACTAGTTGACACTTCACTTCTTGATTACCACAAAATAACAGTCAACAGCGTCCAAAAGTTTTTAGCGTGTAAGTTATTTAATATTTTCATGCTGTTAATACTTAATCACACAATATCCATTTAAAGACATATATTATTTAGTGAGAGCTATGATTATAATTAATCCAAATCTCTTAATACGCATGAAACCACTAGTGATGTCAATGCTGGGTCACAGCACTAACCTATTTTGTATAACAACTACATAAATATACCTATGCGTGCATGTAAAAATGTATGTGTGTAAACATGTAGACTTAAGTACAGAGACAAATAATTTCTAACCTTACTACTTTCGCGCAATTCAAATAATATATATCCATAGCGCAATATGTTTAAATTTTCTTGTAGGGAAAATAGACTTTATTTGATTAACTGCATATCTGAAATACATAAGCTTCTGGAAATTCCTCGTAGACCTGCATAATTGTATACGGGAAACAACAACTTTATATGTTTCTAAAATAAAAATCCAATTCTCAATTTAATAAAATATCTACACAAACAGTTTTTATATACCTATATACGTACACACTTTGTAATTCAGATTTTCTATTGCAGTAGAAAACCTGCTACGAAACCTAGAAAAAATATTTACACTAATTTCACATTATTTTATGTACCCATTCTGCTAGATATCGTAAGAAAAAATGACGTATTTATTGTTTATTCTTCTGTAATCACTTTAATACCCACTGTTTAATACGTTTTATTATTATAAATACACATATTTATATAACAACAATGTTACTCTGTTTTACTAGACTTAATAGACGGTAGAACCGTACCTATTTAATTTTGTCCTACGCTAGAATTAACGTATGACTAAGCCAAACAATATATTATTATTTAAATATACAGTTGTTATGTTATCAGTAGTCATACCGCCTCAACTACATAGACATTGTTAATATTACTACTTATATTGATGAGACTATATCTCTATCACACTTTTGTATATATTACAATATCTTTTTTTATTATTTGTTGTATAGGTATGAAAAGCTTCATTTGCTTTACACTATCAATGCTTTTAGTGTAAAATTATTTTCCTTGTATGACATAAAAAGAAAATGGACAACTGAAAATATTACGGAGGTCTATATATGTATTATTCGAACACAACTTTGTACACTACACTACATTGTATTTCCACTTCTTTGAACTAACATATTTATTACATGATATCATATATAATCTGTATGTTTCTAGACCTATGATCCAAAATGTTGTTTAGTTGTACGTGTGTGACCGTCACAAATTAATTACATAACTGTTGCTGAAATATCAAACATACGGAAATCGTAGTTCAAAACCGTAAGACGAATGTAAAACACCAATTGAAAATTGAAATACCTACAAGCCATAAGTAACCAGACCGGAAAGATCAATGCTCACAGAATCAATAAAGTAGTAGTACTTGGTACTTCATATAAAATATGATATAACCCATTTTTTAATAAAGAAATGTGATGTGGTCACTACGCAACATTCTAATACGAATGTGCATTCCGAATGTTTATAGAGAAGTTGTTGCAAATTAAGTTCTAAATATGAGGCTAATCCAGAAAGCAACAGACGTTTTGGTCTGGCGCGGCAGAGGGCGGGACGAGCGCCGCCCTTTTGGCGTCAGAGTGTTCCTACGCTCAGTACGCAACCAGCCGTGGTAATTTGCGGTTCGTGTCTATCGTACATTGTATACAATGGAGTGCTAAATTAACGTTGCTATTGAAAATCCCGCCAGTTGTGAAGTGCGAGCTGTAATAAGATTCTTGTTAGCAAAAAATCACAAACCAATTGAAATTTATCGCCAGATTTGTGATATGTACGGCCAAGGAATAATGAGTGAAAGCCGAGTGAGGCAGTGGTGTATTGATTTTAGAAATGGCCGAACCAGTGTTCACGATGAGTCTCGCAGTGGCGGGCCTAGTCTTGTGACAGATGAATTGATGGCGAAAATCAACGAAAACATCCGTGGAAATCGTCGTTTCACGATACGGAACCCTCGGAACATTTCCCACAAATTTCATGGAGTTATCACAAATTTTGTGCCAGGTTCCGAAAATCCTAACAGAAGACCACAAAAAACAGAGACTTTCTGCAGCACTAACATTTCTGGAAGACTACGACAAAAGTGGAAACCATGTTATCGATCGTATCGTAACTGGCGACGAGACTTGGGTAAAGCACGTCAAGTGTGAAACAAAACGGCAGTCGATGGAATGGGGACACACGCACACACGCTCAAGAAACCTAGGAAGTGTTTGCAAACGCCTTCAGCAAGAAAATCATGCCTACTGTGTTTTGGGATGCTCAGGGAGTGATTCTTGTTGATTTTCTCGAGCTTGGCCAAACAATCAACTCAGAGAGGTATTATGAAACACTAAAAAAATTGAGACGCGCGATACAAAACCAGCGTCGGGGAAAACTTAGTGAGAAAGTTTTGTTTTTTCACGAGAACGCTCGTCCACACACGGCCAATCGTACTCAAACACCCTTGGATGGTTTTTGATGGGAAGTTTTCAATCATCCTGTAGGGCGGATGATTGAAAACTTCCCAGCCTAGTTTTGGCGCCGAGCGACTACCACCTTTTCCCAGCGATGAAGACGTGGCTCGCTATGCAACGCTTTGACACTTACGCTAAACTGCATATATTGTACCACGTTATGATAAATGCCTTAATTTAAATGGCGATTATGTAGAAAAATAGCCTAAGAGTTTACCATCAAAATTTATATAATAAACATTGTTTTTTTCACTTCGTTTATTTTTTATTTCAAAACGTCTGTTACTTTCTGGACAGCCCTCGTACTAATAATAAAGGGAGTAAAAGTGTAACTTCCGGTCTAAATTTTAAAATTTGTTGTTTTGTACAAAAATTGTTCCAAATACAGCTCTAGATACTTTTATACTTTTAATACATTTTAATAGATTGCATAATTTGCGAGGCATTTGGAAAAAACCTGTTATTCGATAAGAGTTGAGGTAGGTTAATTCCGCCAGCGTTTCAAAATATTTTTTATAGAAAAATTAGTCCAAGCGCAGCTCTAAATACTTTTTTTCTGTGACGGGAAAAAAGTTTGACATTTTATCTTTCTTGACAGGTAACAAAACGTCACTTTTTCCCGGTTAAATTGACAGATATTTGAATACTTTACAGGCTTCCTTAGCAACGCAGGTGTAATGTCGCTTCAAATGTGACATCGATTGATTTTCTGACTTTAATATATAGTATTAACGTGTTTTTTTTTCAATATTAAATCGTCGTTTTTCCCATCACAGAAAAAAATAGTGTATTATACACGGGAAAAAGCTCTCGGTATTTTGTTCCCCTCCGCTTCGCGTCGGGAGACAAAATATTACCTCGAGCTAAAATCTAATACTTTTTTCCCTTGTATAATAAATACCTATTATACTCTTAATAATCTGAATAGGATGCATCGTTTGCGAGATATCTGCATTTCAACTTTTTCTAATATTCAATTCTGAGTACTTTTGTATTCTTTAGAAATTTGTCTAAACTTACCTAGTAGTTGTCGAAATATTGATAAAATTTACTTTTTTTACTGAAGTAAACTATTACTTGAGATTGCTGATTTACTGAAAAGCTAATCCGATCTTAAGAGGAAGATCGACTGGTAAGTATAGAGTTTGTTATTGATAGTGCTAGCAGTTTAATCGTAAATACCTTTGTACTCTTGATAAATCTGTATAGAATGCATAATTTGCGAGACATTGGTAAAATTTGATTATTTTACTGAAGTAAACCAAAATACATGCGGTTCATCGACAACACTGAAAATCTAATCCCGGCAAATAAACCTATCTACAACGCATTGTTTGCGAGATATCTGCAAAAGCTACTATTCGATAAGAGTAAAAATGTTACTTCTGGCACAAGTTACGACATTTCTTATACAATAATTGTGCCAAATCAAGCTCCAAATATATTGTACTCTTGACAAATCTGTATACATTGCATAATTTGCGAAGCATTTGCAAAAAAGCTGCTATTAAAAAAAATCTTTGAATTTTGAATTTTTTTTATATACGAATTACTCAAAATCAAGCTTTAAATACTTCCATGTTCTTGATATATCTATCTAGAAAGCATGACTAGCTACATATTCGAAGAAAAACTAATTTCGACAAGAGTAAAAACCTGCTTCAAGTAAAAATTTCTTGTTGTATAGGTACATTTTTATATAAATTTACATTTGAGTACAATTGCATTCTTTAAAAGTTTGTTTAAATTTAGTAGTTGAAGAAATATTGCTGAAATTTAATTTTTGCACTAAAGTAAACAATTTCTTTTCGTCCACCGATTTGTTTGAAAATATAATCAGCTCTTAAGAAGATCACTGTAACGTTAAACACACGGTTTGGTATTGATAGCTTCGGCAGTTCTTCCGTTTTCATGGTCAGAGAGAGGGAGAGAGAAAGACTAAGAGATTTTTCAAAAACCACTTTTTCGGTATCACGGGACTTCAAAACATGAACATCTGCAAAAATCTCGAGGCCAAACATTTATGTCCTCACAATCTTTCCTTATACTGTACAAGAAATTAAAGAAAAGTTGTCCAAAAGCACAAAAACAAGAGTTTATGGATCTGCATTAGTGCCAACGCTCATATAGGGGTGTGAGTTGGAAGATTAACAGAAGAGCTAAAGGAAACGGTAGCAGCCTGTGAAGATTAATGGTGTGATGTGAATAGAGGATTAGAATCGAGAACATTACAAACCGAGTAGCCGTAAGAAGTATGTTGGAAAAAATAGAAACGCTACAACTGAGATGGTTCTTCTATGTAATTAGAATGAGTGCAGAGAGAGTTGTGAAGATGACATAGGAAATAGGCACAACAGAGAACAGAAAACGAAAGCGTTATAGAAAATACGGAACATAGGGATATCAGATACGCTAAGAAAAACAGGGCTCAACTGGAACAAATCAAGGCACATGAAAATAACAGAGAATTGTAAAAATACCATCGCCTTGACACCACATATATAAGAGTCTCGGGATAAGTAAGTATAATAGCAAATTATTTAATTTGTTGACTGTATTTAACAACAAATTTGCAAACACCCTTGACACCACTTGAGAAAGGAAGAATCTTGCAACCTAGTTGTAGTTACGAAAAGCATATGCATATGCGTTAAACTAACCATAATCCATCCTTATTATGTGAATACGTATTAGATTTAAACATTAAAATTTCATACAAATAAAATTAGTAGTATTATATCACGTGATACAAGAATATCAAACCACTATTTATCCCACCGGGTTTCCCGTAATTAATATAATGTCTGCCTCACAATATTAGTTAGTACAGAAAAAGACCCAGAGTAAATCAATTAATTGTATTACTTGAAAATATATTATAATGGTCATTATGTATACATTGTATGCAGAAATATGCAGTACATAGTTCTCTTACACACACAAAATTTTAAATAACTTTAAAACTATTTAAAATTTAGAAAATACGTCGGATATGATTCAATACGGTAAGATATAAAAAAATCGAAATCGTATCTCGCAGTGGCCCGGAAACAACTCCTCCTGACTAGTGACTGGGTGGCCATGGGTTCGAATCTTCGAATCTCACTTCAAAATTAAATTTACGAAATTAAATTATCAGTCTTCAGATACACTTTTAACCAAACATCTATAAAAATGCAATGTACTTTAAATAAATGGTGTATTTTTATTTCAACTATACACTGAATTAATACGTATAATAAGTATAGATCTACAGAAAAATCCTTTTATAGAGAATATTGAAATAATTTTCTTAGAAAAGATTTATTGAAGCATAGCATTAAAAGCGCAAAAATAGATGAAGTAAATCATGGGCTTGAATGTCCAAATATATTAGTAACAATGAGATGATACAAAAGTTATTCCAAATTAAATCTTAAATACTTTATATTTTTAAATAAAAAAAACTATGAGTAAACGTGCTACTTCCGGTCTGAATTTTGAAATTATTATTATAAAAAAATTGTTCAAAATTTAGCTCTAAATACTTTTATTCTAAATAAATCTTTATAGAATGCATAAATTAAGAAATATTTGCAGTGTTACATCCGGTCTGAAATTTGAAGAATTTTTTCATACAAAAATAAATACTTTTGTGTTCTTAATAAATCTGCATATAACGAAATTTTTTATACACAAAAACTGCTACAATTTGGGCTTTAAATACTTTTGTATTCCAGATAAATTTGTATAGAATGCATAATTTGGCAAAAAACTGTTTTTCGATAAGACAAAGAGACGTACTTCCGGCAGGAATTTCGACAAACTTTTTTATAAAATCTTTCGAGAATTCATTTTTTAGCACTTCTGTATTCTTCAGAAATTTTTCTAAACTTAGTAGTTGACGACATATTAGCAAATATTGATTGTATTACAGAAGTAAACTACTACTTCCGGTCTACCGATTTTACTGAAATTCTAATCAGATCTCGAAAGGAAGATTATACTTGTAAATATGCAGTTTAGTATTGATAGTTTTATCTGTTTGGGTTATCACACACAGACATTTAGAAAAAACACATTTGCATTATCAGGGTCTTTGAAAGGTGGACAATTTAGAAACTTGTTTAAACTTAGTAGTTGACGACATATTGGTTAAATTTGACTTTTTCATGAAGTGAACTACTACTTGCGTTCTACCGACTTCAGTGAAATTTAACCAATTCTCCAGAGTTGAATTGTATTCGTAAATTTAAAATTTGAGAGACAGAAAGAGGCAGACCTTTTTTTAGAACGTGAACATATGTAAAAATATCAAGGTCGATAATTTTCATCAGTTAGAATTAGATAGACATATTGCTGTGATAACATGACTATTTGGAATATGATAATTGTAGTATTGCCATACATTAGGCTTTGCCAAATAAATTATGTTGTGTGCTGTTCCAGCAACATAAATAATAAAGATGATGATAATTTTTATTATCCTTAATGTATATTTTATTTATCTTAACAGCACGTACTTTATAAGTATACGTTAATTCTATCAGTGTATCTAAATTTCTCCTCTCTCGTCAAATCTCTTGTTTTACTTTTGATTGGGATAAGGTTATAGCTTATTTAAATGAAAACCAGAAACCATATAAAACATAATTGTATAATTTATTTAACATTTATTACATAATAGATAGCATCGCTATACTATATTCACCATTTTATTTAAAAGAAACATAATTAAGAGAAAACGTTTGTACCTTGTTCTAGGTTGTAACGTTTTATGGTACGAATATATTTTTCTTATATTTAATCAAATAGAAATCTAAAATATTTTCCTGTTTCAAAACAAATAAAATTCAATTAACTTTTGTATACTATTTATATTTTATGCTAGTTCTATTCCATCAAAGATATTATATTCGCACGTAATGTTCGGAGAAAAAGCTTGAATCTGATTACTATCTATAACCATTCGCACGTGTTATATCTAGCATCTCAGAGTCCGCTACCCAGAAACACTTTCCTTATTAAAAATTTAATTTTAAGTCATTAATTTATAATAAAAAATTATTGTAAAGATTAATGATGCCTAATAAAGTGCCAGAAAATATACATTTGCACGCTATATCCTCTTAACACCCAACACCATTAATAATTTCATTTTTGTAAACTTGAAACTAATGAATGCTTATTACTATTACAGGAAAACATTTATTATCCCTGTTGCACAACGTTATATTGAATATACATTTGCACGTTATATTTCAATACAGGCATAGCCACATTGATAACTCTTTGTATCAAACTTACTTTGAATCATTGAAAAACCTCTCAAATTCTGCCGTTTGCATCTCCATTATTTTTAAAAATACAAAGACAATTAACCAAAGAAAATAAATGAATGAAACTTAAATGCAAATAAAAATTAATACGCTAATACAAAAGAAATAAATATGAATCGTGGTGTATCTAACCCTACGATTTTAAGTTACTGTTATTCTCTTTTCAGATAACCAGCTAATCCGTGAATCAATCAATGAATGAATGAATCTTGTCGATTCTTGTTTTCAATTTATATCCCCGAGAAAACACGTGACCGCTCTCAACGCCATCTTCAGAAACTACTATTTGAGTTGTCACCATGCGTCTTCAGTGAGCTCTTTGCTTTTCAGGTAGCCGTTGTGATTCGAATATACATACACACGCACTTGTTGTCTTTTGACAGTTCCCTCACTTCCAAATGTCAACACCCCGAGAATTGTCCGTTTGCACTTTAAAAGTTTCTCACAAATTGTCCAGCATTTCTCCAACGGTGATATATTTATCTGTAATAAACTACAAACCAGGTTTACATTATATTTTCTTTTTGTAGGTTATCAAAACCGTACTAAACCTTTCTACAGCTTATGAAACATAATACTACATATACGAATTCATGAATGTATTTTATTATTGCTAGCTGTCGTTTATAAAAACACTACTGCAGATTGTATGGTCTCAGAATATCTTTATTTATATCCTTTTTTATTTATTTACTTATATAGTCATAAGTTAAGGTAAATTTTTATTCTTTTTTATTTTTAAACAACGGTTCATTATTTAAAATGTTCAGTGCAATTCTCACGCATTTTATAAAGTCAGGTTGTTTTTCATTATACACAAACCATATATCTTGTTTCTCTTTTCTATAAAAGAAATATATATATATCTTAAATTTTATCTCGTCTTTTATTTTATACCTGTTTCATATCTAAATTGTAAATATAAATTCATTTTTATGTCTATGCTTTCTCACTTTAAAATGTATGCAACTCAATATACTCATGTTAAATCTTGGAATACAATAAAACTTATTATTATTGTCTCTTTTATATTTTATATACTTAAATTAAATCTTAATGCTATTACTATTATCTTATTAATATGCAAGAGACCACGGTATATTCCCTTGATTCATATTGTGTTATGAATCATTGATAATACAAAATGTTGATGTATGAACAACACATACAGGGTTAGTTAAAAGTATGGAGACGGCGATTTATTGTCGTTAATATTCATTTTAGAGAATTATGTTCAATATAAAAGTTTGTTAGGATATTTTGATCTACATTTGAGAATATTTGAAATTTTTTTTTCTTCAATTGTTTTTTAGTTACGCCTGTCCGCGCAGTTTTTTTAAATGGGAACTAGTAAATTTTACTCTATCATTCGATAGAGAATTTTTTTCTCTTTACAATAATATTTTTGTTTTTTTAAAATTCATTTTAATAACTTTTTTATAAGAAAAGGCCGGTTCAAGTGTTTCACAGATGTTCGGTACATCGCAGATAGACAGAAGCGATGCGATAAACAAACTTGAGCGACATAATTTTATCAGTGGTTATTGTGTACGTCAAATCTTTGACAGAAATAATTCATTTGTGCAATTTGTTGCTGTTAATATTAACAATGGCGAGTTTAAGTGAACATGAACGAATTGAAATACTTATGATGTTGGGTTATGGAGATAGACGCAGAAGTTTACAAGACGTTTGTAATTTATTTAATGATACGCATACAAATAGAAATCCAATTTCTAAATCCGTTGTTGGTAAAACTTTAAGACGCTTTGAACAAACTGGTAGCGTTAAAGATTTGCCAAGGAGTGGTAGACCTAGAACAGCAAAAAGCAATGATAACAAACTGGATATTTTATTGGCTGTATCTGAAGATCCTCATTTATCAACCAATCAATTAGCGGCCAATTTCAATATTTCGCAGTCATCGATCGTGTCATTTTTAAAAAGTGAAAAGTATAAACCTTATAAGGTACACCTTGTACACGAGTTAACGGAAGATGATTTTGATAGGAGATTACAATTTTCTGAAGAAATGTTAAATATTTGCAATAATAATGAAAATTTTGTCAACAATATTCTTTTCTCTGACGAAGCTACTTTTTTCTTTTTTTTTTTTTACTTTAATTTACTTTGTTATTAATTTGTTTAATTTTTCTTGTAAAAGTTATTAAAATGAATTTAAAAAAAACAAAAATATTATTGTAAAGAGAAAAAAATTCTCTATCGAATGCTAGAGTAAAATTTACTAGTTCCCATTTAAAAAAACTGCGCGGACAGGCGTAACTAAAAAACAATTGAAGAAAAAAAAATTTCAAATATTCTCAAATGTAGATCAAAATATCCTAACAAACTTTTATATTGAACATAATTCTCTAAAATGAATATTAACGACAATAAATCGCCGTCTCCATACTTTTAACTAACCCTGTATATTAATCATAGTGTGATCTTGCATATTATATATTTATCAGTTGTCTATATTTATATAATCATATAGCATTGATACGTGATATTTTCCTTTAATATTTTCATTATTTACTTCCTGTAACTCATAAGTTACATCACTCAGAATTTTATTTATTCTGTATGGGCCTTTATAAGGTAAGTATAACTTTGCGCATTTGTTTAAATGTCTTCTCCCTAATCTGTAGTTCTTTACTACTACAAGATCTCCAACTTGATACGTCTTGCGTCTTTTAATTTTTTCATTTTCTATTCTCATATATTTTTCTGCAATATTTGTCTGTCGTTGTATGCCTTGATCTATTAAATATTCTAGATTATCCACAACTGGTGTTTCTTGATTCCAAGGCCTAGGTGGATGTCTTCCATGCATCAAAATGTAAGGACTTATATTCGTGGTAACACTTGGCATGAAGTTTATATTATTCTCCAGTTCCTCAATATATTGCACCCAAGCATTATGTCTTTCGTGGATTAACATTCTTAGATGCCTAGTCACCTCTTGTATATATCTCTCACTAGGATTTGCTTGTGGATGCCTTATGCTAGTGAAAATTACTTCTATATTCATGTCTCTTCATTCCTGAATAAATCTCTCATTATTAAAATATGATGCCATTGTCTACTAATAATTTTCTTATCTGTCCATGTTCAGTTATGAATTGGTTTACACAATTTATTGCTGTCTGAGTATTGTACTTTCTGGTTGGATACAATTTTACATATTTAGTTAAAATGTCCACCATTACAAAGATATTGCAGTATCCTTGCTCTCCTGGTATTAAATTACCCAGAAAATCAGCAGCTACAAGATCAAGCTTATTTTCTACTCTTATGCTATGTATAATGTTTTGATTTACTCTGTTCTTATATTTACCCAATAGGCATTGTCTACACTTTTTATTTTCTGTAGCAATTAGGTTTTTGTCTCTTAAAGAATAAAATTGCTCCCTGAAAACAAGGAATGTTTTCCTATTTCCAGGGTGCCCTAAATTATTGTGTATGTTTCTAATAACTCTTATAGCTAAATCCCTATCTAAAACGATCAAATTATTGTCTCCTAATGTCTTATATACTATGTTATTTCCTATGTTATAACCTTTAAAATCTCCTTCTCTTTGTATTCTCCTTCTTATTTCTAAAATCTCTTCTGTCTGTTGACTGGCTTCTATGCTCTGTCGACTGTATATTTCTGGAGCATGATCGAAATCATAATTGTTTACTTAGTACGCATTTTGTTGTTTGATCCCTCCTTGAGCTCTACTCAGTGCATCAGCAACGATGTTATCCGTTCCCTTTCTATGCCTTATTCTGAATGAATATTCCGACAATAGAAGTGACCATCTGTATATCCTTGAATTGTTGAATCTAGTTTTCATAAGGAAAATTAAGGATAAATGATCTGTCTCAACCAAGAAGCTATTTCCTAGTAGGTAGTATTTTAATTTTGACACTGCATGAACCAAGGACAGGAGTTCCTTCTCTGAGGTCGTATAATTTAATTCGTATCCCTTCAAAATCCTTGATAAGAAGCAGATTGGCCTTTCCACACCATTTCTTATCTGTAGTAATTCTGCAGCTATTGCATTATTTGATGCATCGCATCTTAAAATGAATTCTTCTTTAAAATCCGGCAGGTTTACCATTAATGCTTTACAAAAATTTTCTTTGACTTCTTCAAATGCTTTAAGGGTTTCAGTAGTCCATTTAAATTTTACTCCTTTCTTAATCATTCTGAAAAGCATATAAGTTTGATCGGATATTCTTGGAATGAAATGTTTATAATAATTTATCATTCCCAAGAATCCTCTAAGCATTTTTAAGTTTTTCGGTCTGGGATATTTTCTTATTGCTTCTAGTTTTTCTTTTTCTATAGTTATTGTTTTGCCGTCGATTACATATCCTAAATAATTTATTTTATTCTTATAAAATTCACATTTTTCAATGTTGATCTTTAAATCGTTTTCTGCCAACGTATGTAAAACCTTATCTACTGATTCTTTGTGACTTTCTAAATCTTTATTGAATATCAGTATGTCATCCACATAATGAGAAACGTACTCCTCGTGTGGATCTAAAATTTGTTGTATTGCTCTGACCAAGGCCGCTGTAGCCGTTGACAGACCAAATGGAACAACTCTATATGAATATACTAACGAATTAAACATAAAGGAACAATACTTCCTTGAGTCCTTATGTAATGATACCAGCCAAAAAGAACTTTTCAAATCTATTTTCGTAAACCACTTTGCATCAGTACACCTTGTTAATAAGGTCTCTATACTCTGCGGAGCTTCAAAATTAGGGGAGGTCCTTGAGTTAAGGCCCCTAGCATCAAGACATAAACGTAGTTTTGTTTCCATTTGATTACCTGTATTTTTCTTTACTACTACTACTATAGGATTTATAAATGTTGATTCTGTTCTTTCTATGATTTTATTCTTTAACATTTCTTTAATTTCTAATTTGACTTGTTCTCTGTATTTATTGGGGACAGGATAATTTTTAACTTTAACCCTAGAATGCATAAAGTGAGTCTTTCGGACTCGGTGCGCGTTTTGACTGCCTGTATTTTGCAAACGGCTCTGTGTACCATGTTTTCCGGTCAGGAATGCCTCTATCACCCCTTTATAAGTACTTTAACAATATTTTCAAACAGGGGGGTCACAAGTGGTTACACATACACCTTTTTTTGTGTTACTACTGCACATAAACATCAAGTGAGTCTCAGAGACTCGGTCGTTGCTACATAGACCCTGGTTGAATAAATCCCGTCAAACAACATAAATACAGTTCCACATATTCATAAATAGTTTATATTGAAAACTACTTCCCTACTCCCCCACAGCCGCTGTTTCAGTAAAAGTGGACCGACCCTACTTGAAGCTGCAACTTCCCCCCTTCCGCGTGTCGTGGTGCAGTAGTGATTAGTCAGTTGTAGCGGCAACTTCTTTTGTCCTTCATTGATGCTCTTTTATTCGTAATATAGTTGTATAGAGATTATGAATAGCTTCTGAATAGAAGGTAAGATTCTATTTTTCATATTTATAAAATAATATCGCAACATTGCATTTCCTTTTTAGTAAAAAGTTAGATATTCATATGGCTTCCGGTAGCAGTAAAAGATCAGTGGGGTATGGCGACGCTGATTTTGAAAGCACGGTCCTGCAATGGGCAAATGAATCTGATTCAGATGTGTCTAGCTCCGACTGCGATTCAGAAGAGGAAGCCGAGGAATGTGTTCATCCAAACAGGAACGAGGAAATTGAAAATATGGAGGAAAACTTTTATCAGTCAGTGAAGATGAAGCTCTAGAATCAGATGATCAAGATTTAGAAGAAATCATTGAAAATCAGAATTCTCAGGGTATGAAAGGAAAGAATGGGTACGAGTGGAAAATCGATGCTCCAGCTCAGACAAAAATTTCATGACACAACATTATTCGTTTTACTCCTGGTCCAAAGCAACGCAACAGGATAATATCATTTATTGATGCTTGGAATGTTTTTCTTACCCTAGAAATCCTGGAAGAAGTTGTTGCTTGTACTAACAAGGAAGCAAAGCGGCAATATTCTGACAAAGGTAAAGAGTGGAAAAATGTGGAAGTTGATGAGATGAACGCATTTTTGGGATTGTTGCTGTTAGCAGGAGTCGAAAAACAATGGGATAGTCCGATAAGAGAATTGTTTTTGAATAAATGTTCAAATCCGATGTACAGAGCTACAATGACAGTAAATCGCTTTGAGAACATAAGACGGTTTATTAGATTTGATGATAAAAGAACGCGTGCCGCTCGTTAGGGAACTGATAAACTTGCACCAATAAGATATATTTGGGACTTATTTATCAAACAATGTAAAACTGTTATGATACCAAAGGCGAACGTGACTATTGATGAACAATTACTGGGATTTCGTGGACGTTGTAGTTTTATACAATATATGCCCAGTAAGCCATGTAAATACGGCATAAAGTTTTGCTGGCTTTGTGAAAGTGAAACTGGGTACGCTATTGATAGTATTATATATATTGGAAAGCAACCTGGAGCAGAAGTCCAACGACGTCTTGGAGAAACTGTAGTGACTACTATTATAACTAGTATAAAGAATAGTTCTCGAAATTTAACCTGCGATAACTACTTTACCACTATAGATTTGTTTCAAAATCTGCTAAAAGTCGGTATCACCGCAGTAGGAACACTTCGTAAAGATAAAAAGGAGATACCCATAGAGTTCAAAGCTTCGAAAGATCGTCAGGTATCCTCCTCGTTGTTTAGATTCAGTGAAAACTTAATCCTTGTTACTTATGTGCCCAAAACAAATAAATCAGGTATATTGCTTAGTACAATGCACCATGACAGCGCTGTGAATGAAGATAGTATAAAGAAAAAACCCGAAATCATCGAATTTTACAATAAAACCAAAGGGGGTGTAGATCATATGGATCAAATGGTTACCCATTATACGTGCAAAAGGCAAACACGGCGGTGGCCATTTGCCGTATTTTCAAACATGTTAGATATCGGTGCAGTAAATGCATTTTTTTCTTTATATAACTGAGCATCCAGATTTTGAAGCACGAAAAAAACATCGCCGTAGGATTTTTATAAAAAACCTTTCCGAAGCTCTGATATTACCCTATATGACTAGAAGATCTCAAAATACGTTTTTACATAAAAGAACAGTCGAAGCAATAAAGATCTTCATTGAAATTCCAGTAAAGCAACAAGAGGAGCCACCTACGAAGAAAAGACGTTGTCATATCTGTCCATCAAAATTAGGAAGAATGAGCAAACAGATTTGTAATAAATGTAAGAACAATGTGTGTAAGGAGCATAGTGTTATGATATGTAGTAGCTGCCATTAAAAATTCTTATTATTTGGAACAATTACAATAATGTAAACTAAGGGTACTTCATTATTTTAGAATATCCATATGGATATCAAATGGTATTTTGTATTTTCATTTTTTGAGTTATTAAATTGTATTTAATGCTACAGAACTGTTTTTCTAAACCAAAACTACTAACTACTAATGAATAATAAAGAAACGCACCAATAAAAGACAGCTAAATCCTATTTTCTCGCACTTAATGTATGTGAGTCTCAAAAACTCACTATATGTAAAAGAGTAAAAAATTTAGGTCATGCATTCTAAGGTTAAAAGGTTACGTTTCGTCAACCTTGAGCTTATGCTCATAGCCTTTGGCTAAACCAGGTTTACTATCAAATAATTTTTCATATTTACCTATAAGATTACTCACATGGCTTATGTATTGTTTATCGCAATTTAAATTTGTACCATCCCTATTTTGCGTTAAGTCCCCAATTTGGCGATGCTTCACAGGATGTGCACTTTTATTGTTTAATAAACTACTATCCATTTCTTTTGTGAGATCTTGTTCAGTATTATTTATATACAAATTATTGATTAATATTTCATCTTCCTGTGCTTCTTTGCTCCAGGTGATTATAGAATCTTTAATATGAAATGTTTTATTTTCCATATTCATTTTTGTACTGTATTGACTTAAAACGTCTATCCCCAAAATACAATTGCTATTCAAATTAGGCACTATTATGAATTCTATTAATAATTTTAAACTACCTATTTTAATATTTATACAAAATACTTTATCTATAGTAATGATATGTTTTTTATTTGTAGTAATCAAATTTACCTTTCGTATGGGCATATAGTGTCCCAACCTTTCTATGTCTTTATCTATAATATTACTATCTAATAATGATAATTGCGCTCCTGTGTCTAATAATGCTTCTATTTCTTGGTTCCCTATTTTGACTGTTATATGTGGTAATTCCGTTGTAATTTTCTTTAGATCGTCGAAGTTGTAGATGGTTTGAATTTTCCTTTTCCTTTTGACTGGCCGTTCTAAAAATCCAACGAACACGCATTTGAATAAGTTGAATTTACCCATTCTTTGCTTATCGGTGGTTGTCTTGTATCTTTAGGTATTGCACCTCTTGATTCTTGCCTTTCTTTCGGACTTATTTCTTTCTTTTCTTCTTTGATCTGAACGTTGTTTATTTTCCTGTCTCTCTCAGAAATCTTTTCTTCTTTTCTGTTATTTTGTTCATTTCTCCTTCCGTTTTCAGAATTTCTCGGCTTATTACTCGTATATTCGCCATTTCCATAATTTTGCTTAAATTGATTTTGATTGAGTTATTTCCATATTTATTATTCTGGTTGTATCGAGGTGGATTACTTGTATTAGGATTTGTGTTATTCCTATTGTAATTGTAGCCTTTTTCATCCACGTCGTCCAATCTCTTGACCAGTTCCAGGAGTCCTTCGATGGTATCAATCCCTTGAAGAGCCACCGCCTGTGTAACATCATGGTCAAAGTGCGCTGCTAATTGTGACACAATATCACTTTCTTCAATGGTCGGTTGAATGTGTTTGAGAAAAGAATATTTTCTTATAATATAATTTTCTCGAGAAGATCCAGCTCTGTATTTGCTAAACACTAAATCGTGTCTTATTCTTCTCTGCTGAGTCTGTCCCCAGTATTGCCTTATGAAGCGGGTTTCAAAATCTTTGAAGTTGACTACTTCATTTATGACCATGTCATACCACTGAAGTACATAGTCTTTTAAACATCCTCTAATAAAATGTAGTTTTGATGTCTCGTCAGATATACCCCTCATATACGTCTTAATGGTTCTCATAAATGCCATTGGATTATCTTTATAAAATCCTGAGAATTTCGGTATATTCTCGGCGCTACTTGGTATTTGTGACAAAGATACACTAGGTATATTGACCCCGTGTATTACTTTGTTTTCTAATTGTTTTATAGTGTTCTCAAAAATTAAGGTTTTATTTTGTAAAGCCAGCATTGTGTCAGTACAAGCACTATATTTAACCTTACAATCTTCCACTTTGTGTGAAAGTTGTTCTATTTGTTCCTTACATTCTATATTATCTTCCATAATTCTAGTTTCAAGAGAATTTATTTTCTCTTCAACTTTGTTGAAACTAGCTTGCGTTGTGGCAGTTCTTTCGTTTATTTCTTTTATTAGGAATGTACCTTGACTTTCACATTTCCTTTCATTCTTATTAATATTTCCTTTTAAAGATAGCACAGATTGCTCTAGTTTTAATTCTAATTTTGCATTTAATTCTAAAGTTTCCCTTCTTAACTCTGCGAAACCTTCGTCTATTTTAGAATTATTTTTTTCTAGTTTTTGATTATTTTGTTCTAATCTTTTATTATTTTCTTCAAATTTTCTATTTATACTCAAATTATTTTCTACTAATCTTTTATTTAAATTCTTATCATTTTCTTCTATTCTACTGAATAGTTTATTGAAAAGATTCTCAAGTTTTTGTTCATCAGTTACACCACTGATGCTTTCTGCTTTTATACTATCGTCAACCGTTCGATCCTCTGATTCAGGTTTTTCCGACTCAGGAGTCAGAAGATACCGGACGATTGTCCCTGTATTGTGTGAATTGTGAACCTTCACCATTATTTTTATCCTTGTCTGCCATTTTTATCTTATTTCTAACTTATGAATTAATAACAAAACTTATCTAATGAAAGGCTATTCCTTTCTTTATCCCTTCCTAAACAAGAGAAATGTTGATAATTTACCATAAAAATGAAAATTAAAACTATTCAGTTTCTAAATTGGACACTGAATAATTATCATATTTGTTAATGAACAAAAAGAACAAAATGTACTGCCACTCTATGTATGGGCACAATATAAATTAATATTGTTTATAAACATGTAAAGAAATAAAGAATACACTGCCCCTTTTCGTTGCTGCGCCAATTATTTATGCTGTGGCAACATGACTATTCGGAATATGATAATTGTAGTATTGCCATACATTAGGCTTTGCCAAATAAATTATGTTGTGTGCTGTTCCAGCAACATAAATAATAAAAATGATGATAATTTTTATTAATAATCGACGAAGGAGATACATGTTGAAACTCCATTATATATATATATAATAAAACACAAGTGTATAGTTTCAAAATTATTATAATGTTTAACACACTACATATGTTTCGCCACACTGTGGCTTCATCAGGTGGATGAAAATACAATTTCAAAATACAAATTAGCTCCTATATATATCAATACAAATTACAAAAATAATCTCATTCTAAGAGGGGGTGGACATGTTTAAATTTTAGATTTAGTAGGGGGGAGTTATTTAAATCTAGTTGATCATTCAATATTATACCTAATTTATTACATTTATTAATTTCTAAACTTTCTAACATATTAAGTTTTTTACTTTTTCCTAAAACATGTAAAGTTGTAAAATTAGTATTGAATTTATGATTATGTTCTAAGCAATGATTAGCAGACTCAACTTTTGCTAATCATTGCTTAGAACATAATCATAAATTCAATACTAATTTTACAACTTTACATGATTTAGGAAAAAGTAAAAAACTTAATATGTTAGAAAGTTTAGAAATTAATAAATGTAATAAATTAGGTATAATATTGAATGATCAACTAGATTTAAATAACTCCCCCCTACTAAATCTAAAATTTAAACATGTCCACCCCCTCTTAGAATGAGATTATTTTTGTAATTTCTATTGATATATATAGGAGCTAATTTGTATTTTGAAATTGTATTTTCATCCACCTGATGAAGCCACAGTGTGGCAAAACATATGTAGTGTGTTAAACATTATAATAATTTTGAAACTATACACTTGTGTTTTATTATATATATATAATTTTTATTATCCTTAATGTATATTTTATTTATCTTAACAGCACGTACTTTATAAGTACACGTGAATTCTATCAGTGTATCTAAACTTCTCCTCTCTCGTCAAATCTCTTGTTTTACTTTCGATTGGGATAAGGTTATAGCTTATTTAAATGAAAACCAGAAACCATATAAAACATAATTGTATAATTTATTTAACATTTATTACATAATAGATAGCATCGCTATACTATATTCACCATTTTATTTAAAAGAAACATAATTAAGAGAAAACGTTTGTACCTTGTTCTAGGTTGTAACGTTTTATGGTACGAATATATTTTTCTTATATTTAATCAAATAGAAATCTAAAATATTTTCCTGTTTCAAAACAAATAAAATTCAATTAACTTTTGTATACTATTTATATTTTATGCTAGTTCTATTCCATCAGAGACATTATATTCGCACGTAATGCTCTGACAAACTTAGAACTTCGCAATGGTCAATGTTCGGAGAAAAAGCTTGAATCTGATTACTATCTATAACCATTCGCACGTGTTATATCTAGCATCTCAGAGTCCGCTACCCAGAAACACTTTCCTTATTAAAAATTTAATTTTAAGTCATTAATTATTAATCAAAAATTATTGTAAACATTAATGATGCCTAATAAAGTGCCAGAAAATATACATTTGCACGCTATATCCTCTTAACACCCAACACCATTTATAATTTCATTTTTGTAAACTTGAACCTAATGAATGCTTATTACTATTACAGGAAAACATTTATTATCCCTGTTGCACAACGTTATATTGAATATACATTTGCACGTTATATTTCAATACACGCATAGCCACATTGATAACTCTTGGTATCAAACTTACTTTGAATCATTGAAAAACTTCTCAAATTCTGCCATTTGCATCTCCATTATTTTTAAAGATACAAAGACGAGAAAATAAATGAATGAAACTTAAATGCAAATAAAAATTAATACGCTAATACAAAAGAATTAAATATGAATCGTGGTGTATCTAACCCTACGATTTTAAGTTACTGTTATTCTCTTTTCAGATAACCAGCTAATCCGTGAATCAATCAATGAATGAATGAATCTTGTCGATTCTTGTTTTCAATTTATATCCCCACAAAACACGTGACCGCTCTCAACGCCATCTTCAGAAACTACCATTTCAGTTGTCACCCTGCGTCTTCAGTGAGCTCTTTGCTTTTCAGGTTGCCGTTGTGATTCGAATACACACACACACGCACTTGTTGTCTTTTGACAGTTCCCTCACTTCCAAATGTCAACACCCCGAGAATTGTCCGTTTGCACTTTAAAAGTTTCTCACAAATTGTCCAGCATTTCTCCAACGGTGATATATTTATCTGTAATAAACTACAAACCAGGTTTACATTATATTTTCTTTTTGTAGGTCATCAAAACCGTACTAAACCTTTCTACAGCTTATGAAACATAATACTACATATACGAATTCATGAATGTATTTTATTATTGCCAGCTGTCGTTTATAAAAACACTACTGCAGATTGTATGGTCTCAGAATATCTTTATTTATATCCTTTTTTATTTATTTACTTATATAGTCATAAGTTAAGGCAAATTGTTATTCTTTTTTATTTTTAAACAACGGTTCATTATTGAAAATGTTCAGTGCAATTCTCACGCATTTTATAAAGTCAGGTTGTTTTTCATTATACACAAACCATACATTTTGTTTCTCTTTTCTATAAAAGAAATATATATCTTAAATTTTATCTCGTCTTTTATTTTATACCTGTTTCATATCTAAATTGTAAATATAAATTCATTTTTATGTCTATGCTTTCTCACTTTAAAATGTATGCAACTCAATATACTCATGTTAAATCTTGGAATACAATAAAACTTATTATTATTGTCTCTATTATATTTTATATATTTAAATTAAATCTTAATGCTATTACTATTATCTTATTAATATGCAAGAGACCACGGCAATATGTACAAAAAAAACTCCAATGTGAATAACACTTATTTCTTTGGATATTGCCACACGTATTTTATTTCAAGTGTTTATCAGCATTTAATTAATGAAATATCCAAGCACCTAACAATCAACTCCATCAAAATGCTAAAGCTTACTAATTACATACGTATAGTTCACCGATAACGCTATCCAACAAGTTTTCAACTTACAAAGTTAAACCACATATACAAAGTAAAAATTCACTATAAGCTCTATTAACGACGCAGCTCTGATTACAAAAAAAATGCAGGTTGAGACTAGATCAGACGTAATGTGACTCGTTCATTCAAAAAGCTACATTGTTGTTTTAATCTGGTCCGTTTCTATGCTTTAAGAATGGAATATGCAGTCACCTGCAATATATTTTGGGTATGCAATCAGGTTATACCAAATAATGTGTGTTTATATGCTTGAAATAGTCGCGAAAAGAAAACGCATTACATTACGATACTACAACAGAACTTTATACCAGGAAAATACTATGTACGATGTCAGCTTTTAGTGAAAAAAGAAATCATAATACCGAAATTTGCGCATTAAACTGGGTTTCATAAAAGACTTCGTTCAGATACTGGATCAAGAAGATGAAGTTTTTGCCAAGTTTTTTTTTGAGGAAACAGGACAAATGGAATTCGGTAATGTTAGAAAATTTATATAGGACGTTAAGAAACATTGTTGTTGTGTATAAAATACAATGCAATAATTTGTTATGTTTATAATTGTACAAAGTAATATATTTTATAAATAGAAAAATCTTTTCATTAAAATACAAAGGAATTTAGAGCTAACAGTTTATTAAACTAAATGTGTATACTTTTTCTAAACAAATTAATATATAAATCATTTCATGACAAGCCCAAAATTTGGAATTTATGGATCACTGAAATTATTAAAACGGATTTTTGTTGAAACAAAAGCCTGCACCCGCGGACTATAATGAAATGTCGAACACCTGAACACAAATAAACTTGCTCTAATGAACAATATAACTGACATTCTTCAGTTATTTCAAGTGCACACAAAATATCAAACTTAGGCAACGTAACTGCTCCATAATAATTATATTCTACAAAGAAATATTTTTTGAATTATAATCAAGGATCACGCATAAAATTATATATGTACCAAAAACATAGCAGGTATGCTTTTGTTGCCTCCGTCGTGCTTTCAACGCATACTTCTTCGCCATGAGAGCTTCTTTATGCTGTTAATAAGCAAATAATACATACAATAATATCACGGGTAATTATTTTCATTGAAAAAAATGAATATCATAATCCTATCGTACAATCGTGTAGTTATACCGCAGGCATATCGCTGACATTAGTGTAAAATTTGTTAATGAAAATAAGTACATAATTATGCAGCAAGAAAGTTCGTCAGTGCGGTTGTAACTTGAAGGAATAATTCAAAACAATATCAAAAGAATAACATGCATTTGCTGCCCTTTGCGTAGAAACTATTATTTTACTTCAACTAAGTAAACGTTCTATAAAAGAGCGAAACTTACCAAGCACTTCGATAGCCAAATCTAGAACAAGAAGAAAGGGTTATGCAATTAATTTTTAAATTGATTGGTCTTAATTAACTTAATTACTGGGCCATGTAATCTAGTATAAGCTTAGATATAGCCGAAATATTATAAAAAATAAGCAGAAATAATAAATTGTAAATTGAAAAATTATATAACACATAAAAATAAGTACGATAATTCGTTTCAGTTGTTGAAAGTTGATAATAGTCAAACTGATGATAATCGTGAGAACGTGTTTAGAAAATGCGTTTCAAAATAACGGTTATCTTCTAGCTAGCTAGAGAAGTGACCAAAAAAGCACATCTTCATATTGCGTTGTTTAATATTTGCGTTAACAGTTTATAAAATACCGTAACCTGTCCAGCGTTTGTTCAAATTACTACGTAATGTCGTAATGAAAAATGAGGTGTGGCCACCACACGACTTTCTTATACGTATGAAAGTGTTACTTCCGGTCCGAATTTTGAAATTTCATTTATATAAAAAATATTCCAAATCCAACTTTAAGTACTTTTGTACTCTTCATAAATATATATAGAATGCATAATTTACGACATATTTGCAAAAAACCGATTTTCGATAAGAGTAAAAAAGCCTACTTCCGGCAGGAATTTCGAAAAAAATTTTTAATAAAATTCTTCTTAAATTTAATTTTAAGTACATATGAATTCTTTATAAATTTGTCTAAACTTAGTAGTTGACGAAATATTGGCAAAATTCGAGTTTTTCACTGAAGTAAACTACTACTTCCGGTCGACCTAATTTGCTGAAAATCTAATCAGTTCCCAAGAGGGAGATTATACACGTAAATACAAAATTTGGAATTGATATCTCCAGCGGTTTGACCGCTATCGTGGTTACAGACAGACAGACAGACAGAAAGACAGACAGACACACAGACATTTTTTAAAAACCACTTTTTTGGTATCAGGGAACCTCAAAACGTGGACATCTGCAAAAAGCTCGAGGTCGAAAATTTTCATCATCACAATACTTCCTTATACTACGTATAAGAAAGTAAAAGGAGTTGTAAATTTCATGCAATTAAAACGGTTGAAAATTAAATATTTCCTGATGCATTCTACACTAAGTTGACACTTATATATGTATTTATATAAAAACGTATAATATAAGAATTTTAATATTTATATATATATATATATATATATATATATAAATGCGTTCTTTTCGTAGCCGTTTGATAAAACAGTTGCCTTTCGTGGTTTAGCGGCTGTAAAATAAACTCAAAAAAACAATAAGAATTAAAAAGTTTCGATAATATAAATATTATCTTTGCCAATTATTTAACATAAACTAACTAATTCAAACATTAAAACACCAATAACTATTAATAAAAATGTAACATATATTTGACAAATATATTGTCGGCAAATATATGGTACAGAATAAATAATATTGGTGTATATTTGCCGCCAATGTATTTGTCAAAAAAATATTTGTCAAATATATGTTACAGTTTTATTAATAGGTATTGGTGTTTTAATGTTTGAATTAGTTAGTTTATGTTAAATAATTGACAAAGATAATATTTATATTATCGAAAGTTCTTAATTCTTATTGTGTTTTTTTGAGTTCATTTTACAGCCACTAAACCACGAAAGGAAACTGTTTATCAAACGGCTACGAAAAGAACACATTTATATATATATATATATAAATATTAAAATTCTTATATTATTTTCTAACTTTTCTAAATGACAACCAGTTGTCATATTGTTATTACTTTTGCCCATCATTATGCCACTACTACCAAGATGATATTCATTTTTTCAATACATACATTTATATATATATATATATATATATATATATACATATATATAATAATTTTATTTCGAACCACTAAGGGTTGTTTGTTTAATTTTATTAGTCGTATTTTTGTATAATTATTAATAATGTTTTTATTACCCTTAAAGCCGCATTCCAAAAAAAACATTATTAATAATTATATATATAATTAAAGTTGGATTTTTCTTTGCCGTAAATTCAATAATATATATAATAGATATTTACTTTGGGAATAGCGGCATAATATTAATGAAACTATAATTTATTGTAACGTTTCAACATTTATTTATGTTTTCTTCAGACCTATTTAGTTTTGTTTATTTTCATATTCATGATCGTCTTTTATATTATTTCTTTTTTTCCTTCTACATTATTACTTTCCGTTGTCACTATTATTTTATTAGTAGTAATGGTTATTAATTTAGAAAATTAGTATATTCGCATCTAAACTTAAATAATGCGTATTTGTGCATTTATTGTAACTTGTATAATTCAATATGATAAAATTCGATAATTTTAAAATACCTAATTCCATATTATATTTCATTTGGAAATGGGATTTATATATTTTTTTGATATTATTTTGGAATATTTCTGTTTATGTTTTTTGATTGTTTAATTAAATATATATAGATATTAAAGGCAAAAGAAAGTTCACACTTGGTTATTTGTTTCACTATAATTATAGTGAAACAAATAACCAAGTGTGAACTTTCTTTTACCTTTATTATTTAATATGTTTCACCAAGTGCCTAGCGAGACCTCAATCATTTATAATATATAGGTATATATAACCTTTTTCCTGCTGTAGATATGATACTACTTACCACATCTACCGGATTTCTTATTAATATCAATGATCTATCATTCTAGTTATATTGCTTTTAAAGCTAAATCAATTTCCTGCATTAATTTTTATGTTGTATCATAATCCTGTTTACTTTAAATTGACTATTTTTAATTAATCGAATAATAACCAAAGAGAAAACAAGTGAGTCAGAATTGATTTAGTACCTAGGTAAATCATTTAATTTAAAAAGTACATATTTTAGTAAAAAAATATTATTTACTGTTAGCCACTGCAAAAAATCTACTACATAGTAAAGGTACGTTAACAAGGTCACATGTACCGGGCGTTTTTTTATCTTTGATATCATTTTGATCACCTGCAACTTTTTTGTTTTTAAAAATATCAGAATGAAGCAAAAATCATTTTGCATAGGTATCTATGAAGTTTTTTACGGTTTAAAAAATAAAACAAAACACTAACGTTTTTCCAAGATATTAACCTAACTTATATTTTTTTAAATGGAAAGCCCTAAATATTTTCGAATATTTCGAGTTTACAAGTATATTTTATAAAGCAAACCCTATACCTATCTTCAACGGTTTGCGAGCAAACAGCGTTTAAACATGCAACAATAAAAAAAATACCATTTCATCTATTATTGCCGACTAAAAGGTAATTGTCATGATGTAACCAAATTGTTTACATTTTGACATCTGTTTTCAAAATGTTTTGACACATTGCATTTTCAGTCATTTAAGGTCAGTTATAACTATTAATTGTCTTAAAAATGGTACGGATATGCTTGCCATATACTTACTTAACCAAAAAAGTCCAATCGCAACTCGCAGAGAATATGCTAGACGTTATCCGAGGCGTCGAGTTAAATTGACTATTTTTAATTAATCGAATAATAACCAAAGAGAAAACAAATGAGTCAGAATTGATTTAGTACCTAGGTAAATCATTTAAAAAGTACATATTTTAATAAAAAAATATTATTTACAGTTAGCCACTGCAAAAAATCTACTACATAGTAAAGGTACGTTAACAAGGTCACATGTACCGGGCGTTTTTTTTATCTTTGATATCATTTTGATCACCTGCAATTTTTTTGTTTTTAAAAATATCAGAATGAAGCAAAAATCATTTTGCATAGGTATCTATGAAGTTTTTTACGTTTTAAAAAATAAAACAAAACACTAACGTTTTTCCAAGATATTAACGTAACTTATATTTTTTTAAATGGAAAGCCCTAAATATTTTCGGATATTTCGAGTTTACAAGTATATTTTATAAAGCAAACCCTATACCTATCTTCAACGGTTTGCGAGCAAACAGCGTTTAAACATGCAACAATAAAAAAATACTATTTCATCTATTAACATGAATGAGGACTTGAATGCTCTATGTGAGGTTTCGGCGAAGCATTCTCTGTTCTTGAACCCGGCCAAGTCTTCTGTGCTGGTTTTCGGTTGCAGGTCACAGGCATTATTGGATTCCATTACTGTATCGGCTAATGGCATAACATTGCCGATAGTAAATGAGGCTAAAAACCTAGGGGTGATATTAGACACGTCTCTACGATTTAAATCGCATATCTCTCAATGCATTAAGCGTTGTTATTCAGCTCTTAAGCTACTCTATCCGCATAGATCGTACTTAACTGTGGAGACTAAGAAGTTGCTGTGCGATTCCCTGGTGTTGTCACATTTTCAATTCTGCTCTCCTGTAATAGCACCTTGCCTTGATTGCTCTGATAGAAGACGGGTCCAGCTGGTGCAGAATTCGTGTCTTCGCTTCATGTATGGAATCCGTAAGTTTGACCATATTTCGCACAAGCTGCATGATGGTGGTTGGCTTAGTATGGGGAATAGGGCACGGTTGCAGTCTACTGTATTTTTTCTTAAAATCATAAAATCTGGTTGTCCGCCCTATTTGACAGCAAAAATTAGATTTCGGGCTGATGTGCATAATGTGAACATCCGTACGAGAGGCTTAATTTCCCCGCCATTTCACAAAACGACTCTATATGAGCGTGGCTTCTCGTACTGTGTTTACGTTTGCTATAACTCATTGCCCGATGATCTCAGAAGCATGAGCCTTCCTGTACTTAAATATAATTTGAAAACAATTTTGCTTCGGGAGCGGGCGCCGTTGGCGTGAGCAGGTGATGGCTATGGAAGTCTTTGGCACCATTTCTGAATGAACTTTGCCGAGTATGTGTGCATTGCGTATTTTGAGCCTTGGCCGCGTCTGTCATCTGTCATCTGTTAACTGCTATGCTTAGTTAAGTCACAGGGCTGAGAGGAAGACCAGTCTTCGACTGATTCTTAGTCCTTTTACCTTCAATTTAAATTTGCTGCAATACTGGTTACATGTATATTAATAAATCTTTATTATGTATATAACACAAACCTTGAAATAAGCTTTTCAATGTTTGTTGTTCTCTTTTTGCTCTTATTCAGTATTTCTTATGTGTTACTATATTTTGTAATTCAGTTCTTTACAATGTACTTATTTTTTTTTCTTTGTTGTTGTTGGTAATAAACTATTATTATTATTATTATTATTATTATTATTATTATTATTATTGCCGACTAAAAGGTAATTGTCATGATGTAACCAAATTGTTTACATTTTGACATCTGTTTTCAAAATGTTTTGACACATTGCATTTTCAGTAATTTAAGGTCAGTTATAACTATTAATTGTCTTAAAAATGGTACGGATATGCTTGCCATATACTTACTTAACCAAAAAAGTCCAATCGCAACGCGCAGAGAATATGCTAGACGTTATCCGAGGCGTCGAGTCCCGTCAAAACAAATTTTTGCAAGGCTGTTGGAAAAAATGGAAGAAAGAGGAAGCGTGTGTAATATTAAAAACACCAGACCTCATAGAGTTTTAGACGAACAAACAGAAACAAACATACTAGGATTTTATGAAGTTTATCTATCAACATCACTCAATAAATGTTTTACCAGGAAATACCGGTCTCCCGCAGTTCAGTTGAAGCAGTCTTTAAAAAATACCAATATAAACCATATAAATTTCGGAAAACCCAGAAACTTACCGACCAACAGTGCCAAAGAAGAGCTTTATTTTGTCAGGACTTTCTAAATAGATGTCGACAAAATCCTGAATCTTTGAAATTCATTGCCTGGTTTGATGAAAGTTCTTTTACAACCGTCAGTCTAGAAATAATCCCCATATGATCCAGGAAATAAAATGTCAAGGATATCAGTCAATTAACGTTTGGTGTGGTGTGGTAGCAGGAAATATATTAGGTCCCATTATTATTAATCAAAAATTGACGGGGGAACATTATTTTCATTTGTTACAAAACGAGATAGCACAACAGATTGATAATTTACCATTAAATATTTTAGCAAGGATAATGTGGCAGCAAGATGGTGCTCCGCCCCATAACGTAATTCAAGTTAGAAACTTTCTTGATTTGGAATATCCACATGGTTGGATTGGAAAGGGAGGAACAATTGCTTGGCCCCCAAACAGTCCGGATCTCACTGTAATGGATTTTTTCTCTTGGGGGGCATATTAAGATTACAATATACGAAACACTATGCGATAACGTTGTAGAGCTGAGGCGGAGAATTTTAAATGCAATAAACGAGTTAAAAGAAAATCCGGAGATGTTAGCAGAGGCAACAAATCATACCATAAGAGTCAATGAAAAATGGAAGACACGTAGAGACATTTTTAGAATAATTTAATTTTGTAAAATTGTTTTACTTTCTTATACGTAACTTTCCGCTGTACATATCAATTCCAAATTTTGTATTTACGTGTATAATCTCCCTGTTGAGATCTGATTAGTTTTTCAGTAAAATCGGTAGACCGGAAGTAGCAGTTTACTTCAGCGAAAAAATCGAATTTTGCCAATATTTCGTCAACTACTAAGTTTAAGCAAATTTATAAAGAATTCATATATACTTAAAATTAAATTTGAGTATAATTTTATATAAAAAGTTTTCCGAAATTCCTACCAGAAGTAGGTCTTTTACACTTATCGAAAATCAGTTTTTTGCGAATATTTTGCAAGTCGTGCTTTTAGACAAGTACGTTACGGATATAAAAGTATTTAAAACATAATTTTCAATATCTTTTGTATAAAAAAAATTTCAAAATTCAGACCAGAAGTACCACTTTTACTCTTATCGAATAGCGATTTTTTGCAAATATGTCGTAATTTATGCATTCTATATAAATTTATCAAAAGTACAAAAGTATTTAAAACTTGATTTACAATATTTTTTGTATATATGAAATTTCAAAATTCGGACCGGAAGTAGCACTTTTACTCTAAGCGAGGAGCACTTTTTTTATAATATCTTGCAAAGTATGCATTCTATAGAGATTTATTAAGAGAATAGACGTACTTAGAATAGGATTTTGAATAATTTTTGTAAAAAAAATTCTTAAAATTCTATAATTTGAAACGCTCATACGTATAAGAAAGTCGTGTGGTGGCCACACCTCATTTTTCTTAATAATTTGTTACTTTGTTAATCGTTAATCTTTTGTTTTATTAAAAAAAACTTTCTAAATAACTATGAAAAATGATTTCTGTTTGATTTCGACATCTTTAAGAACAGAGAAGTTACAAAACAAGATTTTTCTTTGTTGCATGTTTAAACGCCCTTTTCTCGCAAACCGTTGAAGATAGGTATGGGGTATGCTCTATAAAATATACTTGAAATTTCATGTAAAATCGAAATATCCGAAAATATTTAGAGCTTTCCATTTAAAAAATAAAAGTTAGGTTAATATCTTGGAAAAAACGTTAGTGTTTTGTTTTATTTTTTAAAATGTAAAAAACTTCATAGATACCTATGCAAAACGATTTTTGCTTCATTCTGATATTTTTAAAAACAAAAAAGTTGCAGGTAATCAAAATGATATCAAAGATAAAAAAACGTCCTGTACCGGGTGGCCAACTAAGAATGGCCGCCGGCTATATCTCAGAAACCAGTAGTCACATTGCTCCCGGGTAAAAAAATTTCAAGTATAAGTGCCCAAGAGAAAATGCTGGAAATTATTTTGGAGTTTGTAAAATGTCCGCAAGGGGGCGTAACAGTCAGGATCAATGTTAAAATTTAGAATTTCTTCATATTTTTACTAATTAAGGGGTATTAAAAATTTTTAAATTTTATTCCCTGCACATTCTTTAACACTTTTAGTCTTGCACATTTTTTACTATCTAGTGAAATAAAGTAGTGGGGGCAGTTCAAATGTTTTTTTAAATAAGCTAGGATTACTCCCGGTTGGCCTTACCGATTTGAATAAGTTTGGTCTCATTTAAAAGAGCCTTATTTGCTCTACAAACTGAACTTGTGTTTTTGTATCTTGGACTTTTGCTGTCACCGGTAGATGGCGTTAACTGAAATGTAAGCAAATATTAGGCTTTTTTTCAAAAAAGTTAAATACAATGATATGTTTCTTTTTACATAAGCGAATAAAGAATTAAATCCTCTACATTTCGGTAAAAAAACGAAATTTGTATGTTTTTTAGAACAGGAGATATTGACAAAAATAGATCAAAATTCATAAATTCTCCTCTTTTACTGGCCTTTTTTTTATGAAGCTAACCATTTTGAGCTACATATATTATTATTATCTAATATATTATTATTATCAAGAAAAAAAAATTTTGAAAGACCCTGTTTAATAAAGCAAGATTATTTTTAATTCTTATTTTAATCCAAAAGATATACCATTGACAATAAAAAAGTAAGCTATGAAAAAATAAAACAATAACTCTGTGTTAAAACGACGAGTTGTGAAAATAATAAATATTATTGTCAGTTTTTGATTGATTCCGTTTACTTTTTTGTGTTTGGGAGAACTTCTTTTTTACTGAGATGCGGTTAGCGAATGAAGAGGCATTCGATATGATTGGTGTCTATTTCGAATGCATTCGAAATTCTACAATTGCTTCCAGAGTGTATGCTACGCAGTTCCCTGGAAGAAATTATGCGAGCAGTGTTTTTCGTAGGTTAGCGGAAAGGCTTAGGACCACCGAAAATATTAATCTTCCGGTGTATAGAAGGCAACCTACTGGCGGAACCGAAGAAAATGCTATAAAAGTATTAGAATATATTGTATTTAATCCACATGTAGTGAACGAAACCACAAGTAGAGAGTTGGGCATTTGTAGAACTACGGTCCAAAATATATTGAAAGATTTAAGTTAAAAATAAAATAAACTTTATTTCGAGATTTTTTTTGTAAGGCCTTTGTTAGATTTGCTATATCTCCTACAGTTTGTTTTAATATTTTTAAGCATTAAGCATAACAGTTGTTTTTAACGTCCCGTACTCGGTTCCCTTAAGTTTAACTCATACATCCATCTGCCTATTTATTGTCTGTTTACCGGTCACAGCCATTCTTATCCAATACCGTTTATATAGACCACAGTAATACGTTATAATAGTAAGTTACCTAAACAGTGTCCAACAAGTTTGGATAAATTTGATCTCGCAGTTTCGTTCACGTTTGCCATATTATTTTCAGGATGATCCTTATTATATCGTTGTTCATCAAGCTTTAACGGCTGAAGATTTCGATCGCCGGATTGACTATTGTCAATGGCTATTAAATATGGTAGCGGAAACCCCCGAAATTCTTTCTCGCGTACTATGGACGGATGAGGCAACATTTAGTAACAATGGTGGTGTGAACTTGCACAATATGAACTATTGGTCCAGGAAAAACCCGCGTTGGATGTAGGAAGTTTAGCATCAAGGCCGCTGGTCAGTAAACGTGTGGTGCGGTATTCTAGGAGGTAAAATTATTGGACCCGTTTTCTTTAACCGACATTTTACTGGAGACGTTTATTTAAATTTTTTTATGAATGAGCTGCTCCTTCTAACAGAAGATGTCCCTGTGGACATTCGTCGTGATAAGTTTTTTCAGCACGATGGGTGCCCGGTGCATTTTGTGGCAAGCGTCCGGGATTTCTCAGATCAGACATTTCCTGGCAAGTGGATTGGACGGGGTAGTATATTTCCCTGGCCCGCCAGGTCACCAGACCTCAACATCCTAGATTTTTATATTTGGGGGAGAATTAAGGACATTGTTTTTGAAAACCGGCCTACAACAAGACAAAATATGCTGGAGAAAATTATAGCAGCAGTTCGAAACATATCGGAGGCGGAAATTGAAACTTCTGTTTTATCCACGCGGCAAAAGTTGCAGGCTTGCATTAACAATGATGGGCGGCATTTTGAACAATTAGGCCGTCATTAAAAATGTTGCAAACCAATCTTTACAGTAATGTAATTGTAGTTATTTTAGTGTTTAATATTAGCTTTATTCTGATAGTGTTAGTATTAATTATTAGTATAGTAAATCATAGTATAAGAAAATTTTAAATACATGTTTTTCGAACGTTTCCATAAAATTAAATTTATGTAATTTTGGTTCCTTAAACAGGAACTAACGAAATGTTATAAAATTTTAAATTTTAACATTGATCCTGACTGTTACTCCCCCTTGCGGACATTTTACAAACTCCAAAATAATTTCCAGCATTTTCTCTTGGGCACTTTTACTTGAAATTTTTTTACCCGGAAGCAATATGACTACTGGTTTCTGAGATATAGCCGGCAGCCATTCTTAGTTGGCCACCCGGTACATACATACTATATTTGGTATGAAGACACCTGTCTGATATATATATTGAAATATAAAAAAGACATAAATAAAATACAAATAAGAAAAGTTTTCATATATCCAGTTATTATTTACACGCAAGTAATTCGTGTAGTACAGGAAACATTTAATATATACATAACAATGTATAGCTATACAAAACTTTTATCAACATGCACAAGAAACGAGTCACGAAGAGGCTACATTATTTCGCTATGATAATCGCGCCATCGCACCTACTATTCATAACATGTACTATCACGTATAATGTTACACATACATGCATGCATGTAGTCAACGTATAACTTGCCATAGAAAATGAATTGCTTTTAATCATCATATTTGAATAAAAACAATATCCTCATTATATATTAAGCATTGGATTGACACTTTGAGATAAATTAAAATATAAAGTTAATAATAAGTGTCATATCCAATCCATGGAATAATCCGTGATTTCACACACAAAGAAATAAAATATCTAAGCCTTTCCTAAGAATAAAAAAATAGGAAGTTATTTTGTTCTTCAAGATAATTTTCTAAACAAAATCGAACATGTGCTGTATCTTAACATACTGTAAGAAAATCTAACGTCAATTAAAAAATCCAAGTAAATCACCAGAAAATTATTTTGAAATACATAACAAAGATTTACATGCAATTTAATATGCATATACATATTACTATGGTTTGCCTTATCTACCTGTATTAATGAAAGAAATAAAGTTGTTAGGAACTTTGATAACTAAATGTTTTACAGCGGTAATAGAAATTTGTTGACAGTGACAGTTTATTGACATTAATGAGTTTTGACAATTATGTATAAGATTTAATGTTGTTATGCTATTCAAATGAATATTATGTAAAGAGAATGATATGTTGTTAAAGAAGGATGTCTTAAATATTATGATTAACTTGAAGTATATCCCATCTACCTCGAAATGAATTCTCAATATTAAAATTGCGATGAGTAACATCGAAAACTGGTATTTACCAAATACCCTTGTTATCAGTGCAACAAAATCACAAACTTAATTCCTTGCATTATGATATTACTAAACTACTAAACAGTCCAAAGCTACAAAATGTTAAAGAGTGTTACTAGCAGTCTTCTTTTTCTTCATGTTGTTTTTCCTCTTTCTGGCACTCTTATCTGTGACAGTCATCTTGACGCCCTCTATAAAAAGCTGTCATCAATCATTTTAGATACTACTGTCTTTGAGTTATCAATTATATCATTTATATATCTTAAAAATGTATATTTAGTATTATTTTATGTATGAAGTTATTATACCGTATGTGTCAATTTTCATTAGGTATATGGATTCAATGTTAACATGCGATTTATACGTATACAAATAATATGTGGCAACGTGTGTCACCCCTACTATCCGTCACCAATCCCGACAACAATCGACATCACAACGGCTTTCTCCGATCTTCCCACTTCTACATTAAATGTTTAGCTGCGAACACGTTGCGATCTAGTCTGCAATAAAAGCCGTCATCATCAAATGGCCGCCGCGATCTAGTAGTTTATTATTATTTTCAGAATCCTTTTTTATTTACCTTATTTTTAATTTTATTAGAATTACGCTTTTGTTTGTGACATGCAGAGTGAACGCAGCTTAATAATTCTCTGCATTTACTGAAAGGAAAAAGAAAAATCCTTGCAATGCGTAAATATTATTTCTGAGCGCAGTACAAACACCCTAGTCAATAGTCCAACAGCTACTGCTAACGAGCTTGTATCGGTCGCGCTCGCATTGAAGAGGAAAGGTGGGACCGTGGGGTGCCATGTTGTCACGTATTGCATGAATTAATCGCCTATGGCTAATGAAAATTGACACGTGCTGTATAATATTGAATTAGAATTATTCCTCCTATTAGTCTAAATTACTTTCAATTGAATGTAGATATATAAAGCTCTGAATAAAAGTCTCTCCTATCAATACTATATGATAGGTGAGACTTTTATAAAACTTAAAAACTTCTTACCAAACTATGCCTATATCTTTTTAAAATGTGTAATTTTTGTAGAGAACTATTCTTTAAATTCAGATATTCACAGACACTCCACTCGACAAAGTAATAATTTTAGATTAAATTATAACAGACTGAATAAGAGCGGAGATTGAAAAACATAATTTTCATTCATATGCTAGAATATTTTTTCAGATATCACTAAAGACTTGCCTTCGGATTTACTTCAAAATAGTATGAAAGAATACCAAAATATGTCATGGTCTTTGTAACATAGTCCACAAAATCTAGTTTTATAAGTATTGTTCTATTAACATTTATAAGAAAGCTGTGCAACGGATGGATGGACTGCCCAGATCTCCTTTCCTCTCTGAACTTCTTCACTTCCAGACTATGCTATCGTTACTCTTCCACTTTCTTCATTTCCTTCGCGAGAACGAATTTACTGCAGGGGTCTCCGCTCGTCAAGATGTGTCGCTTTTCAAACTTCCACTACGATGACATTTTCTCTACCAATGGCTAATTTTACATATTTTTTTAATTTTTCTAAATAACATGGATGTTCACTTAATACCTTCGTCTTTTAAATGTAAAGCGTTGGACGAATACAGTTATTATTATTATTATTATAAATACTGTATTCCTGTCAAATGTGTATTCATTAAATATCGGTTGTCAATTGTAATAAGAAACCTATAAAAATTTCCGAGATTTGTGTATGACCTTTAATAGTTCTTCACTACTACTACAACTATTACTGTAAAGCATATTTCATAGCCGGCAAAATAAACACGCATAGAAATTTATCCCATCATCTTCTTTTTTATTAGTGGATCTAGGAAAATTCCCCGAAAACAATTCACCGACGGAAAATTCCCCGACTACAATTCACCGACAAACAATTCCTCGACAGGAAAATTCCCCGACAGGAAAATCCCCCGACAAACAATTCAACGAATGGAAAATTCCCCGACAGTAACAAACTTCCCTTCACACTTTATCCCGGCTTAGGAAAATATAAGCAAGTAATAACAATTAAAACACTTGGTATTGTCTCACAAATATATATAATTTAACACTCGATGTACACGGTTAACTTTACTAAAGAATTAAAAACTATTAAAATAATCGCACAAAATAATGGTTATAACTCGTCTCTAATAGATAAATTAGTTAATAGAATAAATAAATCAATTACATTAAAATTAGCATTTCCCCCGTCTCAGGAGTTGAAATTAAAACAATGGGTTAAAAGTCCATATTTAGGTAGTATAAGTATGAAAATTAGCAATGTTTTAAAGAAGCTGGATTTTAGTATAGCCTTCTATAATAATAACACTTTAAAAAGTCAATTAACGAATAATAAAACAGCGAATCCTAAGTTAAACAAATCAGGAATTTATAGAATTAATTGTAGTGATTGTAATAAATTTTATATAGGTCAAATGGGGTGAAATTTCAAATTAAGGTTCTGAGATCATATGCGAGCCGTTAAATTAAATTATGAAAATTCAAGTGTAGCTAACCATGTTTTAGACACGGGACATCATTTTTCAATAGACAATTTAGAAGTACTGTGTAGTTTAAATAAAAGTAAAAAAATGAATGTTCTAGAAGGTTATTTTATAAAAGAAAGTTTACTTTTACAACCAGGCAATGTTCTTAATGACCAAACCGAACTCATAAATTCACCGTTAATAAACCCTAGCATTGTAAAAACGGTCTTTCCAGATAAGTCATGACCTTTCATAATTTTCTATTTTTTGCATTTTTTCTATTTACATTTTTGTTTGAAGTAGGTAGTTACAGTATATTGAATTTTACTTTAGTTTATCTAGAACTCCTGACGATGCCGCAAGGCGAAATGTACATCGAGTGTTTAATTATATATATTTGTGAAACAATACCAAGTGTTATTACTTGCTTATACAATAAAAAGTAGTAGCCCTTGTACATAATTATGACGAGAAAAGCCTTTCCGATTATTATTGTTATTATTACTACTATCTATGTAAAAAACAAAAAAAGGACAAAGAACTTCTATTATAAAAAAAAAAAACTTCTAAACTCGTCCTAAGCCGGGACAAACTGTGAAGGGAAGTTTGTTACTGTCGGGGAATTTTCCATTCGTTGAATTGTTTGTCGGGGAATTTTCCTGTCGCGGAATTTTCCTGTCGGGGAATTGTTTGTCGGTCAATTGTAGTCGGGAAATTTTCCGTCGGTGAATTGTTTTCGGGGAATTTTCCGGCTTCCGACTGAATAATTGGGAAATTATAGTTGGAATACGGTCGGAGGACGGATTGAAAAATAAAATTTGATATTATATAACTGGGAGGGTACGCACTACGCACTAAAATATTTAATTTTGTACAACATAACAACATATTGTATAAAATAAAATATTTAATTTATTAGTTGTCTGTGAGTTACAAAATTCTTACAAATATTTTTATTACACCTGCATCATAATCATAATTGCCATTTAATAATGCTACGAAAATTATGAAATGTTCTAGTTCTAATTACTTTATGTTCGAATAGCACCTCTACTTTTAATACTATAAATGAAATCGTTATTGTTGACTACTGTTGTTATCTTCAGCTCAACTAATGTTTTAAATTAATTATTTCTTAGTTAGCATAAATTTTATTTTATATTTCAAAGCATACTGAGAGTTGTAGGGTTACCTGTACCACCTTACCTTTATCACATAGTTCGTCATACAAATGGAAATATCAATAATAAATAATATCATAAACAAGAGTCATCTCTTTAATTCTGTATATAAACTTCACATCGTAATTATTTAGTTATTAAAGAATGACAACATTAGTCAAAGGTACAATTACATAAAAGATAGACACCATCGACTTGCAAGTAGAAGATAGTGTTTTATAAGAATCAAACGAAATTAAAGACACATCTGACGGGTTTTATAAATTCTGCTTTCGCGCTGAAGCCAATATTCACGTTGCACAAGCACATAACCTAACTACTACCTTAATAGATGGAACTAACAACAATTTATGCTTTTCAAAATATTGTAACGATCTAGACAATTTTTTGAATGAAAACAATCAGATTTGTTTTAGAAATCCAGCCCAAAACCTATAACAATTTTAGCTAAAACTGTACTCATAAGGCAATTTACTATATTATCAAAAGAAGAGCATTTTTTAAAAATAAATTCCGCTAGTGTGTCTATAAATGAAAAACACGATGATAATCGACAAAATTCTTCTCATAAAAATGTATGGTAGTGACATTTTTTGTTTTGTGGAAAGTATTGATACTTGATTATTTTGAAGGCAAGATGTGTCAGTAACTAACAAATCTTTACTAAACAAATACTGTAATATAAATTATAGTACATTTGCAAAAAACGTAAGATTGGGGCAAAGTGAAATCAGAGAATACTTTAAATCCATTTTGTCTCCCCGTCCTAAGTGCACTTGTAAGAAAGTTATTCTTACAAATGACGTTAATAGTGGTGCTTGATAGAATTTTTGATATAGCCTTGAGTCGTATAAAGTTGTAATTTAAAAAATGCTCAATTCATATTAATATTATTTAATACGTTTAAAATAGGCCCAATGATTCCTTACAGATTAGTTTAAATGGTGAGAAATTATGTTCGAAAATTCAAGTCATGCGATGCAGAAGATGTATGGCTAATGTAATAAAAGCAGCTAGATTAAATCATTTGTAGCATCTACCTACAAAGTACCTCAAACTTCTTTACTCCAAGGGACATCATTACCATTTCATGAAAAGTAGCTACTTTGGTTTAAGAATTAAAGATCTTAGATATCTAGCATACAAATTTTCTTTGCGAAATGGAATATTTCACGCCTTTAACAATGAAAATCGTTTAGCCAACAAAGTCATTTTTACAAAGAAACTCAGAACACTCGCTTCGAAGACTAGAGAAGGCACCAATACGTAGAACAGTATCTTTTAATAAGCAACACGTTTCTTTCTTTTTCGGTCTATTAAGTGAATTGTATGATCCTTGTAAATGTGCAGCAAACCAATTATATAACGTAGATGAAACAGAAATACTAAATTGTACCAAATAAACCTTCAAAAATAATTGCAAACAAGTTGGCAAGCATACTTCTGCAAAAGAGGTAAAACAACGATATTCGTAGTTTCTTTTAATGCAACTTGAAGTAATATTCCACCACTATTGATATTTCCAAGAACTCGACAAAACAAGAGGAATCCCGCCAGATATGTAACTTGTGCGTCATCCTTCGGGCTGGCTAAATTATGATATATTTCATCCTACATGTTTCGACAATTTCATAAAACATGCTACTCATATATTGGATGGCCATAGAAGTCATACAAAAATATATTGTTGCTTCAAAATACTGGAAAGAGCCATGTGAAAATCTTCTGTACCACTTATACAGCACCACCTTCAGCTCTTGGATATTTCAGTCCCACTCAGCATTTTTATACACAAGAACCTGTGCGAGTTGTGGTTAATAAATCAACCTGGTAGAGCAATAAACATAAGACAGGTTGGTCAGTTATTTGGAAAAGCATATCTAAAACTGCAATTCCTAAAAATCCTGTAATTGGTTTTGTAAAAACCGGTATATGACCGTTCAATCCAAGCATTTGCTGAGAGTGAGACAACCAACAGATAACTTAACTAAGCACCTATAACCATATTGCTTTTATAGGCTTGCCACATAATCACTAATTCGTAATCAAGCGGCCTTGGACGTAACAACAGAACCAACCGAAAGATAACATCTTACTATGCCATAACACACATATAAAGTATTTAAAGTTAATAATAATAATAATGTCTTTATTTAGCAATTTGCTATTATGTATACATGATAAATATATGTTCAAATATAACATCTTAATTTGATATATGTGTTACAAACCAACTTCTAAAGTCAATAATACAAGTGTATATGCTTATAAGCCAACGTCTTAAATAAACTTAGTCTATTACATTCTTTTATACTATTGGGTAATGTATTATAAAGTTTCAAACCATCAACGTATACACTTGTTGTTGTTTGACTTCGTTGATATCTACTTATATAAAAGTCTTTAACATTACGTGTGCTATAACTATGCGTATCTCCTACTTGTACTAGCTTATCCGTTAAATATGAAGGTGCCTGACCTAACTTAATTCTATGTATAAAAACGAGTACTCTATATGCTAGTCTCTGTCTAATGTTCATTAAATGTAGTGCACCCAACATTATCTGTATGGGTGTATATTTACTACATTTCAGTATTAGTCTCATACATTTATTCTGTAGTTTTTGTAATTGTTGTATCTCATTTTGCTTTGCATTGAACAGAATTGTTGAACAATATTCAAAGTGTGGTGCTATAAGCGATTTATATAACATAAGTTTAACATAGTTTGACAAGTTTTTACCTATTCTATTTAAAAACCCTACTTTTTTAGATATCTTACTTATTACATAGCTTAAATGTTTTTTGAAATTTAAATTTTCATCAATTATTATGCCAAGGTATTGTATTTGTGTTACTGACTCTAATTCAACATTATTAATTAGTATTTTAATCTTATCTTTATCATTGTGTTGTAATTTATGTCTACTTCCAATACACATAAACTTGGACTTATCAATATTTATACTTAAATTATTTCTACATAGCCATATATATAACGCTTCCAGTTCTTCATTCATCACTTTAACCATATCTTCCATATCATCGCCCGATACGCAGAGCATTGTATCATCCGCGAACATACACACGTCACAGCGGCCGACACACGACGACATATCATTCACGTAAATATTGAATAGAACGGGGCCTAAAACAGTTCCCTGGGGCACTCCATACCTAGTTTCTATCGCACTTGATACACTATTATTATATTTTACTATTTGTGTCCTATTATTTAAATAGCTAGAAAACCAATTTCGAACTGTTCCACCTACACCTATTGATTCCAGTTTTTTAATTAAAGTGTCTCTATTTATTGTTTCAAAGGCTCTACGAAAATCCAAAAAGACTGCTAAGATAATGTTACCTTTATCCAGTTCTTTTAACCACTTATCAATTAAATTCACTAATAATGTTTCACATGAATGATCTTCTTTAAAGCCCGACTGGTCTTTGCTTATTATATTATTGTCATTACAATACGAACTAAGTCTATTTTTTACTGCACGTTCTAAGACTTTCTCATACACCGGCACTGTATTTATTGGGCGAAACTTCACGCATTTTCGTGACCCATTCACCTTTGGCACTGGTATAATGTATGATGTCTTCCATCCTTCAGGAAATACTCCACTCTTTAGTGATTGATTTAATACATCTAACAATCTATTCGCAGTTACTAGATATGCATCTTTCAACAAGGATGTGTTAATGCCATTTCCAGCTGCATCTCATGTATTGTTGAGTTCCTTTAATATATTCTTTAATTCATACATTGTGATGTTTTCGAAATTACAGAACCCGTTATCATAACTACCGGTATTGTCGTTATGCACCAAACCTACTTTCTTTGGTATAGCAGCCACAATATCATCCACACTCGTCACAAAATATTTATTGAAATTTTCACATATTTCGAAGCTATTACTGATTTCTTTGTCTTCAAAAATTATTGCTTTGTCACATAATTCATTATTCCCAGGAAGAAGGGTTTTTAGGTTCTTCCATAATGTTCTGTGATTATATTTATTATTGTCTAATACTCTTACAAAATATTTTTCTTTTTCTGATCTAATTAATCCCGTGACCTTGTTTCTACTGCGTTTATATTCTTCCCAATGTTGTTCATTTTTGGTTATCACTGCAAGTTTGTATTTATTATCTCTTATATTCATTTCTTGTATAATTTCTGCGTTTATCCATTTATTTTTTGGAAAACCAGACCTTACGGTTATTTCAATGACTGGACATAATTCCTGCACTGCTGCCTCAATTATCATTAACCATTGTGTAGCCAAAATATTCACCTCGCTAGTATTATTCGACCACTCACAACTTAGTATCCTATCATGAAAGGCATTAATATTGTAGTTCTTATAACTTCTAATTTTAAACGTTTTTATATGTTCCGTATTCATTAGCTCTTGTGTATCAACGGTCAAAATATTGTGATCACTAATTTTAGGTGTCAAGTGAACCTCAAAGGTAATGTCTCTCCTATTAGTTACAACGTAATCAATAATTGTTTCACTAGTATTAGTAATCCTTGTTGGTACCGATACAACTTGATACAGAGCTGCTCTATATAAGATGTCTCTAATCTTCAAACTGTAATATGTATCTCTCTTATAATCAATATTGAAATCACCCATTATTAAAATGATTCCATCGAAATCAAATATGTTATCTACCAGATTTTCAAGATATTCTATAAATATATTATCCAATTTTTGTGGTGGGTGATAAATAAATGTTAACAAGTATTTTTGATTATGTATTTTTGTCTCAACAGATACTAGCCACAGACAATCACAAACAAAAATATTCTTTACGTCATAATACAAGTATTTCTTTATATATACTAATATGCCACCCGTTCTTCTATTATTCGTTGTCGTATTTATCATTTCATAACCATCTATGGCTATTTCTTTATCTATTACATCTTTATCAACGTGGGTTTCAACTAACCCTATTATTAGCGGCTCCCACCGATTTATTAAATCAACTATCAAATCTTTATTATTTAGAAATCCCTGACAATTAAAAACAGTAATTTGTCTTTTTTTATGAGAGTAATCCTGCTTTGATTGCTATATGTATTTAACTTTGTTTCTTTCTTTTTCTAGTATTCTTGTGTAGTATGGGCAGTTTAAGTCATATGCAGAATGGCTGCTGTCGATCTTTATATTAAGCTTTTCAGAAACTTTCGTACAATTAATACATTTACCTATTTCATTTTGACATTCCTTTGTTTTATGTTCTTCTGCACATTTACCACATATTTCGTTATTCCTGCACTCTTTAGCAAAGTGACCATATCCAGAACACTTAAAACATCTTATAATATTTAGGTATTCGTATACTTTACATTTTCTCCATCCTACATTTAAAGTTCCTAGTTTCAATATTTTAGTAAACATTTGTGGATCCACATTTAATATAATATTACCGTAGTTATTTTTATTTTTATTTATATACTTTCTTTCAACTTTAACATTTTCTTCCAAGATGTCGTCACATGTACTCAAATCATTCTGCTCCAAGACTGACTTTAAAATAGTATCGTTATCTTCATCAATAATTTCTTTCTCGGCTCCAGTTATGATAATTTTCGGATTTCTCAGTTTTGTATCCAACACTTGATATTTATTACCTATTTCTTTTTCCATTTCTTCTTTAAGTTTCTCCTTGGATGTATTATCACTACATTTAATTACTACACCTCCTTTACTAATGTTTTTTATATTCTCTATTCCTACAGCTAATCTTACCGGATTAATTTTATTTTTTATTTCTTTTTGTGTTTCTTGTGATTTTTGTGTTACTTTTTTAGGCTTAATCAAGAGAGTATCATTATTATCTTTCAAGCATTCACTGTACTTTTTCTTATCTTTATTATCCACATCATAGTTTGCTGTAACAATCATTTCTTTCAATTCATTAATAGTTTCATTTTGTTTTTCAATTTTTTCAATACATAAATCCAGTCTTTCATATAACTCATTTAGATGTTTCCCATATTCAAATTTTTCACAATATTTACAAATGTATTTGACATACTTAATAATATTGTCCTGTATTTTTTTTGCAGTGTCATCATGTAGTCCGGAACATTTTGCATGATATTCATTTCCACATATAAAACAACTAACACTTTTTTCCATACGTTTGAATTCTATTCGGCATAGCGTGCAATTGTTTAGCGCCATTGACATGGTTCTAACAGGCCTGCTCCTAAAATACCTAAAAATATTAACGAAAACAAAAACGATTTTCTATTAATAATCACAAAAAGTAATACAACAAATATATTAGCCGACTTTGGCAATAATACAGTGTGTTTCTAGTCAACTCCATTCTGTAGCGTCCGACAATAATCTAAACGAGTGCCGCGATCGTAGTGAACAAAGTTTGGTTTTCATCAAAAGTCTACCCTACAACCAAAACCACAATCCTAGATCACTCAAGAAGAGAGAGCACGTCGTCGTAAAGTTAACTCGGCGGTGCTTACCGCCATTCCGTATTATTACGAATTGCAAGAGAAAAATACACTTACTCGTAATAAAATAGTTAAGTTTGTGACAAGAAACGTATTTGAGAATAGTAACAAGGGCAACAAGAAATTAAATGGAAAAAAACGCAGGAAGCTGACTAAAAGAAGATTCTGGCTTAGAAAACAGAGATTGAAGCAACAACAACACACAATGTATTTTGTGAGGAGAAGACGTTTTAAAATCCAAGCCTGGTGAGGAATGATTTTCTTCTGGTCAGTGTAAAGGATGTTATGAAGAATGTATCTCCTATGAATCCGAAAATCGTAATGTTTATATTTGTAATATGTGTCAATAAATCTATTTTTTTGTAATATTTGTTTATTTTCGGAAAGATTAAATCAATTTTCCACTTTGTCCCACTAGCCAGTCTACTAACATACGTCCGGTAATGATGAAAGTTCCTTCATCATATCTTAATTTTTTAAACATATCAAAGTTTTGATTAGTTTAGATGCATTATTATGAAGAACAAGAAATTAATTGGAGAGAAATGAAATTGCATTCCACAGCCCCCCCCCCTCCTCCTCCTCCTATCAAACCACTAGACCATTACGATATATATGCAGCTTGTTGAATGCCATCTATTATTACTGAATCCTTAGTAATTCTTTGTGAAGAATTGAATGGATATGAGATCAGAATATTAAGCTGAAATTATAAACCTTTAACTAGATATGAAAATTTTTTGACTAAAAACAAATTACCTGAAATAACAAAGAACTTCCAGATACGAACATTAATTCAAATTATAAGGATTTAACCAAAGGAATTTAATGTAAAATAACTAAAAGTACTTACTGTCTTGATATTTATTACTATTCCTTTCATTGCCTAATTAACTATAGCTGTAGCAATTATTAGATAGATTATTTATTTATTTGTTTATTGTTTGCTTTCTTTTATAATACATAAAAATACCCAGATGTTCTATTTAAGCAAAATTTGTTTTTAGGAAGAACTCGGAAGTGTATTGTTCATGGCTCTTCTGTTTTCACCATCTCAATTAAAACAAAAAAACTCACTAACTTGCTTTTTACAAACTTTACAGTTTCAATAATAAAGAAGTAGCCGCAAAAATTTGGGCCAAATATGAAATGTTCAGAAACCCCTTGATGACGAGCGCAACCTGCAGAAAACTAACACCAAACCAAAAAAACTGGCATTACGGTAACTGTCATATCTGTAGTCCCACTCCCAGAATGCTATTAACACAACACATTGTCAAGAAATTACAAAAAGTAGTGCAAATCTGAACAGATTTTACAGCAATGCGCTGAACTGCGTTTAGTAATATTTTATTGCAAAATTTAATTTTGTTTTGTAAGTTTCGCGAAGTTGCCACGTCCAAATGTAACAGCTTGAGTTTTGGTTGAAACATTAATTAATTTATTTGTCAGCTCTAAATTGACAGTACGAATATGTGCCTTTTTATCACATTCGGAGTTCCCTAATTAAATTTGGTTTGACATAAATGATTTCTGTAATTTTAATACACAAAAATACTAGAGACTAGTTTTGTAATCCACATTGTAGCAATCTTTCCAAAACTGCCTTTTCCTACTTTCGGGGTCGTGCAGTATGACAGTCTTGAATCTTGTTTCATTTTGGAGGTGCCCTGGTGAGTTTCTGTTCGTTAAGTACAAATAATGAAGAAAATGCCATAGTATAGAGCCAGGCATGTGCAACTTAATCAAGACCGCCGTACCAAAAAACAAATATCACGTCAAATCACAAGCCGGATATGTAATTCAAATTTATAAGCGACAGTTCAAAGAGAAACTTATAGTTTTATTGATTTTTGTGATTTGCCAGAATAGCAAAAGTTAGGTATTTCCTGTCCTTAACTTATTTTGGAATGCATTAGTGTGTCCATAAAGTTCATGAACTAGTTGTTCTTGGGTTTGTAACATAGAATTCAATTCATTAAGATGAATTGTAATAACAAAGCAAGAGCACAGATTCAATTTGTGTGGTTGGATAAAAATTATTATACGTCTAGTAAAAAATATAAAATAATAGTCAATCCAAAATTTAATATCTCTTGGGTTTCTAAGGGCCAGGTTTCATAAGATTTAATAATTGTTGCCCGGGTCGGATTAAATCAAGCTGCAAGGGAGACCCGGCCCGCTTGCTGTACGTATCACATGCCTGCTATAGAGCATTTTATTCAAGTAAAACATTATCAACTTCTAAATATATACGATGTGCTCTAGACGTACGTACATAGTTACATATACATAATATCTTCTTTTCCTAACATTCGACTTGACTATTTTACAAAGAAATTGCACATAACAACGGTCGTAGCCATATCATTTTTAATTTTGTTATACGTTTCCTTTAATAAACATTGCTAAATGCCAGATGTATTAAAACATTAAACAATTATATCTTTCATCATTAAGAACTTAAAATATTATTACATAGTTTCCTAGCTTAAGCTATTTGCTAAGGTGAAGCATAAATAATGAATATAGCAATGATGTACACTTAATTCATAACCCTGTATATTTTGCATCTTATTATTTTAATCTTCTTACTTCTTACATTATCCTAACATTCAAGTGAAAACTAATCCACATTTACCCCAGTGTCGTTTATAGTCCTGAGCGGTTAATAAACCTTATCTGTGTCTATCTTTGGTGCATGTCTATCAAGTCTGTGCCCATACACGATCCCGGTTATTTCTACAGTCCTCTCTAATGGCCGTTAAATGTCAAGGCGCAAGCAATCTGCAACACGTAGTTTGAGACTGGTACTGCGCATATACATTACCTCAATTCACCTTTAATGTCAATTTACGATAATTCTGTTGAGTCATATCGCCATATTTATACAAATTTAACGGAACCCTTCAGAAATAAACTGCTGTTTTTAAAAACAGTTATAGAGTTCAGGTCATATGAAAACAACCACAATAATAATAACAACAGAATGCTTTCTTCTACATGAATCAAAGTTTTTTGTATATTTGAGTTATATTTAAGTGTAGAATCGTAATTATTTGAGATAGAATATTATGCTTTAAATTTTCTTAGAATATATATTGATTATAAAATCCACAAAATCAATGTGAATAATGAATTGAATATATGCATGTAGGTACTTCAAATACTTACGGAAAACAAGGAATATTTACAGGCTATATCAGTAAGAGCCGGTTTTTCGAATTCTATTTGTTAGAAATGCATCATAGGCATTTCTTATACAAAAATATAAATCACAAATATATGTGTGGTCTGTGGTGTTTACCCGCTCGAGTTGTGTATATGTTATGCTCATTAAAATGTCAGCACTCTATTATGTATCAGTATATGTCTTTATATAAGATGCACTGGAGAAATGCGATATATGTACAATATTATTTTTCTCTTTAGTTAGTTCTACAGACACGTTAATATCGATTACACACATATTCAAGTACACTGCGTTTTATTTTAATACCTATTCCCAATACTATTAATTAAAATACTCGGTTAACTTGTGACGGTGCTTCGTCGCGACGCTCCTGTGCGCCTAGGATAAAACTAGCACCGACGAACGACCGCTCAAAAATACCGTCCGAACGGTCGCCTACGGCTGGACGATCGGGTACTGCAATTCTGCTCCTAGTCGGTGAACGCGCTCATGCATAACTTAACCTGGCCGAGCGCGTCGGCGCTATTCAATCTGTCAATGTCGAAACACCTACACTTCTCACTTTCTTCTCGGCAGTTAAATATAGTGAAAATGTGAAAGAAAAGTGAGTTTAAGTTACCTACGGCTAACAACATCGGAGTTTGGATTCATTATTAAACGGTACGTAATCTATTCTGCTTTAATTATTGTGCTTTACTAAAGGATGTCGCAAGAAACAGAGAACGAACAAAAAAATAAACAAATGCTCTCGGATAAATTCATTTAATTTTATTTGCAAACTTGCATAGTATATTTTATTGTCCCACACATATATATACACGAGAATATATACAATAAATTTACAGTGAAATATGTTACAAAGAAAAGAAATAACAGTCGTATCAAATAAAAAGAAATTTTGTCGTTAACGTCGAGTTTCCCATATCACAAATTATCTGACATTCGTAATGCGAATAGGCGTGCGCATTAATACATGCTTCTAAATAAATTGATCAGACTTGCTTAATTAAATATATTATATATTTACAGTTTCATGACAAATGAAATATGCTAGGTCCTTTTTACAATACAACACAATTATTTCTACTATAGTTTATATCGCATACAAATATCTACTCTAATTGTTCGGCGTGAAATACAACGTACTTGTCAAAATTTACGGACATCGCTAGTCGGTAATACAGTGTAAATTCTATATCTGACGTTTGATGTAAATAAACATTTAAATTTTCAGTGATGTATTTCCGAATAAATGTGACCTAGACCTTTATTTCTTATTTAAAATAAATGGCTTTCATTTACGATAATCAATGTAAAATAACCGATTGATTTATTTATTCACAATTCGTTGCATTCGTACGTGACACAAACGGAGGTGTGTATTTAAACTGAAAAATGTAACACGACTCTGGTATTTCGAATGACTAGGAATTTAAATGTTACTTCAAACAAATTAGCTCCACGTGATCAGTTAATTATTCAGAACCTGAAGTTAGATTAATTAATTGATATGCGCGGTTTTGACAACGTTTTAGCGGATTGACTCTAAATAAAATAGAAAGACAGGATCAATTAATTACTCAGAACCTGAAGTTAGATTAATTAATTGATATATGCAGGTTGAAAACGGTTTATCGGAAATAATTCTGAAGCCAAGTTCCACAGAGCATGTTAAGCTAGAAAAGAACTTGGTAAAGAATGGTCTCGACAGAGTTTAAAACTAGAAACGAGACCGGTTAAGGACTACTTTGTCAGAGTATAAAACTAGAAACAAAGTCGGAGACGGACTGCTTTGTCAGAGTATAAAACTAGAAACAAAGCCGGGGACGGATTGCTTTGTCAGAGTATAAAACTAGAAACAAAGCCGGAGACGGATTGCTTTGTCAGAGTATAAAACTAGAAACAAAGCCGGGGACGGATTGCTTTGTCAGAGTATAAAACTAGAACCAAAGCCGGAGAAGGACTGCCTTTTGATATTTAAATTTTCGCCTTTTATAACAACCGATCTGCGCGCCAGCGACCAAAAGTTCGTGCGTACAAACCCCACCTTACTAGCGCGGACCAGCCGTTTGTCACGTAGCCCCGTGTGACGTATTATCAATAAAATTTTCCATAAAATTTGTATACTTATTTCAAATGCAAATATTGCGACAAATTACTGGAACTATGAAAATATGTACATACATTTAAATAATGAATTTGAATTATTTACAATTTTACAAAGTTAAAACGCCTTGCTAAATACGGCAAAATATTTGTATTAATTACGGATTAGCATAATCAAGGCGTTTTCTTTTGGATTAACGACGCAGTTCGTTACAACCCCCATCTCAAAAAAAGAAACATGTTAAAGAAATGAAACAAAATTAAAAATGTAAATGCAAGTCTTACAACTAAATTCGTATTACTTAAAACGTCTCTACACTTTTTCTCGCACTGGCACTAATTTCACTATGTCTTTTTGTGTAGGGCGTCGTAGTAGGCTTCCGCCTCTCGACGCGTCATGGACACGCTCTTCCCGTCGATCCTCACGCTGACCCTCTGGTTCAGACGACGTCTCCTCCGGACTTTCTTGCCAGGACGATCGTCACGGCGGATCCACGCCCCTGGATTGTGGACGGCAGGTTCTTCAACCATAGGACGTGTATCTGATGGAGGAAGAGGATCAGCTACGAGGAAAGGCAAGTCTAGAGGACGGCTTGGAGTGAGAGGAACGAAAGCGGGAAGGGTGATACTCTCTGGAGCGGATGCGGTTACATTCGTTGGTGGTTTAACTGTCTCTGGTGTCGGTGGCAGCGGCGATAACGGATCTGGAACCGGTGACACGCCAAATAACTGTAGGTACCGGAATTCCAAATATGCCTCGGCACCTGGACTCGTTAACGCCGGGCCTACTTCTACTTCAGGTACCTTGGTAACGGACGCCTGCGGCTGCGGTTTCGGAGGCGTACTGCAGCAGCACTCTTTATATATTTCCTCCACGATGGCTATCGTCTCCGGTGATATTATAAATTGTGGCGTTATTGGCCGCTCTGGTGTTTTTGGAGAGGCCACGAATCTCACCACACCACTGGTCGGAGATATCCAATGCCCGGAGTTTACTTGACGTCTAGGAGACTTTGTCGAAGACATGGTCGAACAGGACGGTAATACACGATCCATCGACTTATATGCCCGTCTCGGATGTTCCCCACTGCTTCTCTAGAGGGGGATCTTGAGTGGGAGGCGGAGTAGGGATTACGGGCCGGCGGTGGTGGACAGTTTGATGTCCTTCACGTGGACTTTGGCGGATTTGCGGTGACCTGGTATCTGCAACAAAACAATAGAAGGGGACAAAATTTTAATTATTTTCGAGGGACCTTCGAACTTCGGTGCTAGCTTCGCGGAAAACTTCTTGGCGGCGTCGGACAGATAATGGCATTTGTGGTACACCCATTGTCCTACCTGCGGACGGAAAGGACGGTGACGGAGATTGTAGGGCCTGCTCTGACGCTGAAACGCTTCAGCCAATTTTACCCTCACAATCTGGAAGAAGTCATCTAGTTTTGCCATTTCTGTTGCCAATTCTCCGGTATCCGGCTCACTGGAATCATTGGTTGGGTCCTCGACGGTCCGGCGGAGGGATCGTGGCGGGATGAGTTCCCTTCCAAAGTTCAAGAAAGCCGGTGTGTATCCCGTGGACTCATGTTTGGCAGAATTCACGGCGAAGACGAATTGTGGTAAGTATTGGTCCCACTCCCTATGATCTCCTTCTATGTATTGAGCTATCATAGGACCAATCACTCTGTTTGTCCTTTCCACCAGGTTCGATTGCGGAGCATACGGTGCTGTGTACTTTATCTGGATGCCAACACCTCTAATATAGTCCTGGAAGTGGTGACTGGCGAACTGCGGACCATTATCTGCCAGCAGCAACTTGGGGCATCCGAAGCGATATATCAGTTTTTCCTTTAAGGCACGGATGATCGTCTTCGACGTGGCAGAGCGCAGCGGCTGGCACTCTACCCACTTCGTAAACCTGTCTTGAAATACCAGTAACGACGTGAAGCCCTGTTTGGAGCGGGGAAACGGTCCAAGTAGATCCACACTCACCTGCTCCCACGGAAAATCAACAGGTGAGTACTGCATCTGCCCTAGCGGCTTTCCTTGGTTAAACTTATATCTCTTACAAGACTGACATTTGTTCACGTAATTTCTGATATCTCTAAACATCCCTGGCCAATAGTATAAGGCTGATGCACGCGAAATGCTTTTAGCGACGCCTAGATGTCCGGCTTCGGGTGCGTCGTGTATCTCCATTAAAACTTGTGCTCTTTTGGGCCTCGGAATGCATAATTTCCATGTTCGAATGCCGTCGACGTTCCGCGTATCGGGAATGTACTTATATAGGTTACCATCTTTAATTCGAAAATCGCCGTTTCGGTCTGGTTGTGCTTTAACATCGGCAATTTTCCTGCTGTACCACGGACATTGTACATCGTCAATCAATGCACATGTCTCGTCTTCGGGCTCGGACTTACGGGGGAGCGGTGATCTTGAGAGGGAATCAGCCAGGTTATTCATCGATCCTCGGCGGTACCGTACCGTAAAATCGAATTGCTGTAGGTCTATGGCCCACCTGCCGAGCCTTCCGGAGGGGTTCTTCAGGTCATTGAGAAAACGTAAACATTGGTGGTCGGTCACGACGACAAATTTATAGAATTCCAGGTAATATTTGAATTTTTTAATTCCCCAGACAACTGATAGGCATTCCTTTTCCGTCGTCGAATATCTGGTCTCTGCGTCGCTCAGAGTCCTGCTCGCGTACGCGATCACCTTCTCGAGCCCTCCTACTTCCTGTACTAATACGGCCCCCAGTCCTTTCTCGCTGGCGTCTGTGTGTAACTGGAAAGGTCTTGTAAAGTCCGGACACACCAAAACGGGACTCTTTGTCAGGGCCTTTTTAATCTTAGCGAACGCAGATTCCTGCTCTTGCGTCCATTCCCACCGAGTATTTTTTTTTATTAAAGCCACCAGCGGAGTCGTTATCTGAGCAAAATTTGGCACGAAACGGCGGTACCACGATGCTTGCCCCAAGAAGCTTCGCACCTCTTTCTTAGAACGTGGTGGCTGTACGTTCAATATCGCAGCCACTTTCTCGGGGTCTGTCTTAATGCCATCGGGGGTGACAATATGTCCTAAGTATTTGATACTTTGTTGAGCGAATGCACACTTATCGGTTTGTAGTCGCAGTCCTGCTCGCCTCAGGCACCCAAATACTGACTTTAAATTCTCCAAATGTTGGTCGAACGTCTTCCCCAGTACGATGATATCATCCAAGTAAACAAACGCGAAGTTCGCCATTTCGGGGCCTATCACTGAGTCCAATAGTCTTTGAAAAGTGGCCCCCGCCGAGTGGAGCCCGAATGCTAAAACCTTAAAGTGGAATAAACCTTTCCCTGGGATGGTAAATGCCGTGATAGGTCTGCTGCTCTCCTCGAGTTCCACCTGCCAATACCCACTCTTTAGGTCTAACGTGGAAAAATATTTACTGTCCCTTAATTTGTCCAAGATATTTGAAATGTACGGAAGTGGGTATGAATCCTTGACAGAGACCGCATTGACCTTTCTAAAATCGACGCAAAATCTTGCTTCCCCATTCTTCTTCTTTACTACTACAATCGGGGAGCTCCAAGGACTATCACTAGGTTCGATGATATCATCCTCCAACATTTTGTCTACCTCCGCGTCGATCAGCCTCTGTTTGCTCGGATTACACGGATAGTACCTTTGTTTGACCGGAATGGCACCTGGCTGCAATTTTATCACGTGTTTTACTAAGTTTGTGCGACCTGGTACATTCGCGAACTTCTTCATTTCAGTCTCTATAAACTGTTTCAAAATCTCTCCTCGCCTATCCTCTTCTTCGGCAACTAAGCAACTCTCGACGGGCGGTGCATCGTCGTTGCTCTTAAAATATACCTTTTTCTTCGGAAAATCGAGGACGGCTCCCAGTGCTCGAAGCACGTTTACTCCGAAGATCACCGAACACATGCTCGTCGGCAAAATCAGAAAATTTATGTCTATTGTTCTGTGTTTCATCTTCACTGGCAAGGAGATTCTGCCTGGTGATTCGATAATCTCTCCATTGGCCAGTCGGATACGTGATTTATATGTACGCACGTCTCGCGTACTCTCTGCTCCCAAACGATCGATTAAATTCCCGGATACGAACGACGACGTGGCACCACAATCTATTAGAGCTTTTAAATTCACTCCATGAATACTTATTGGTACCCACACGCGGTTATCGGGGGTCGTTCGTTCTTTCTCAGATTCGTTTGGGAGCTCGGGTCCGGATTTTACTTCGTGCGGGTGACCTGGACATCCACGCCACCCTCTTTGTGGTTTCCCGGGCACCTGCAATCTATGGAGCGGACGTCCACTTTTCCACATCGCGAGCAGAACAATCTGGGTGGGTTACGACAACTACGCCTGCCGTGTCCCTCCTGGGCACACCTCCAACAGCGTCTCTCGGGATTAGATAGCTTTTTAACTCTCTTCGGCGATGGTGACGTCTGACGAGGCCTAATGTCCTGCACCGCGTAAGATGAATGGGGCGCGCGATGCGCTGTCGAAGGCACTTTCGGTTCGTCGCGGCAAGAGCGCTGCGGCGTCCGTGGGTCATTCTTTCCTCTAGCGAAGCGAATCTGCTCTTCTTTTATGAGCTCATACTCCGCGGCGAGTTTCGATAGTTGTCTGAGCGTCGACACCGCGTCTCGGCGTATATAAAGTTTCATTTCCGGGGACATGTTGCTATACACGCGTTCCAACCGTTCGTCATCAGACATGGGTTTGCCGCGTCTCATCAGGGTCAATAACGCTGTCAGGAAATCTTTGAACGACTCATTCGGTCTTTGCAGCCTCGACCGTATTTCCTCTTCCACCAGGTAATGATATCGGGACGGAAGGAACTGCAGCTTAAAATCGTCCAAGAAATCGGTCCACGTTTTCCAGTACGACCTATTGTTTCTAAGCCAGAGCAAGGCCTTGTCTTTGAACAATTCAGGCAATGCCATCAACATATGATCGTCTTTAATATCGTAGCATGACTGTAACTCACTTATTCTTTCCAGGAAGAAAACTGCGTCTGAGCTGCCACTGAAATTCAGGCCCCATTTGCGAACTTGTTGGCAGATCGTAGCACTGGAGACGTCATCTTCACTGCCACTAGGCTTCGAGCCTTCTGTATTGCTGCCTTTGTTCGAAGAGCCAGATTTACGTCCTTTGAGAAACGTGCTGACACGCTCACGAACGTCTGGAACGGTACCGGTGTCATCGAGGTCTAGTGATCTTGCTATCGCGTTTAGATCCTCCTTTTTGAGGGTGTATATCCACCCTAGGGTACCTGGATTCCCTATTTGGTCGACGTCTGTCATATTGTATATATTTTACTTTGTAGTCAAAGTGGAACAATAAAATAAAACTTGTAATTGGTTTATCTGCTCTTAATTACTTGTACCAATGCGTTAACATTGCCGTAAAAAGATTACAAGAATGTATTAAAAATTATGGACAAGTTATGGACACTTATTCTCTTACATTATCTTAAAGCACCCGCTAATTCTGGATCTTGAATCCTTTAGTTTTAAAACAATTCAAAAACTCGAACGGAATTCAGTCACGGCAGCTGAATTACACCTGAAAATCTCGGCTGAACTAATTTTTACATTTGCGGAATTGAACGGCAGTAAAAATTTTAAAATTATTTTGGGCCATAATTAATTAATTGACCAGCTAATTATGGCCCCACGTTGGGCGCCAAATTGTGACGGTGCTTCGTCGCGACGCTCCTGTGCGCCTAGGATAAAACTAGCACCGACGAACGACCGCTCAAAAATACCGTCCGAACGGTCGCCTACGGCTGGACGATCGGGTACTGCAATTCTGCTCCTAGTCGGTGAACGCGCTCATGCATAACTTAACCTGGCCGAGCGCGTCGGCGCTATTCAATCTGTCAATGTCGAAACACCTACACTTCTCACTTTCTTCTCGGCAGTTAAATATAGTGAAAATGTGAAAGAAAAGTGAGTTTAAGTTACCTACGGCTAACAACATCGGAGTTTGGATTCATTATTAAACGGTACGTAATCTATTCTGCTTTAATTATTGTGCTTTACTAAAGGATGTCGCAAGAAACAGAGAACGAACAAAAAAATAAACAAATGCTCTCGGATAAATTCATTTAATTTTATTTGCAAACTTGCATAGTATATTTTATTGTCCCACACATATATATACACGAGAATATATACAATAAATTTACAGTGAAATATGTTACAAAGAAAAGAAATAACAGTCGTATCAAATAAAAAGAAATTTTGTCGTTAACGTCGAGTTTCCCATATCACAAATTATCTGACATTCGTAATGCGAATAGGCGTGCGCATTAATACATGCTTCTAAATAAATTGATCAGACTTGCTTAATTAAATATATTATATATTTACAGTTTCATGACAAATGAAATATGCTAGGTCCTTTTTACAATACAACACAATTATTTCTACTATAGTTTATATCGCATACAAATATCTACTCTAATTGTTCGGCGTGAAATACAACGTACTTGTCAAAATTTACGGACATCGCTAGTCGGTAATACAGTGTAAATTCTATATCTGACGTTTGATGTAAATAAACATTTAAATTTTCAGTGATGTATTTCCGAATAAATGTGACCTAGACCTTTATTTCTTATTTAAAATAAATGGCTTTCATTTACGATAATCAATGTAAAATAACCGATTGATTTATTTATTCACAATTCGTTGCATTCGTACGTGACACAAACGGAGGTGTGTATTTAAACTGAAAAATGTAACACGGCTCTGGTATTTCGAATGACTAGGAATTTAAATGTTACTTCAAACAAATTAGCTCCACGTGATCAGTTAATTATTCAGAACCTGAAGTTAGATTAATTAATTGATATGCGCGGTTTTGACAACGTTTTAGCGGATTGACTCTAAATAAAATAGAAAGACAGGATCAATTAATTACTCAGAACCTGAAGTTAGATTAATTAATTGATATATGCAGGTTGAAAACGGTTTATCGGAAATAATTCTGAAGCCAAGTTCCACAGAGCATGTTAAGCTAGAAAAGAACTTGGTAAAGAATGGTCTCGACAGAGTTTAAAACTAGAAACGAGACCGGTTAAGGACTACTTTGTCAGAGTATAAAACTAGAAACAAAGTCGGAGACGGACTGCTTTGTCAGAGTATAAAACTAGAAACAAAGCCGGGGACGGATTGCTTTGTCAGAGTATAAAACTAGAAACAAAGCCGGAGACGGATTGCTTTGTCAGAGTATAAAACTAGAAACAAAGCCGGGGACGGATTGCTTTGTCAGAGTATAAAACTAGAACCAAAGCCGGAGAAGGACTGCCTTTTGATATTTAAATTTTCGCCTTTTATAACAACCGATCTGCGCGCCAGCGACCAAAAGTTCGTGCGTACAAACCCCACCTTACTAGCGCGGACCAGCCGTTTGTCACGTAGCCCCGTGTGACGTATTATCAATAAAATTTTCCATAAAATTTGTATACTTATTTCAAATGCAAATATTGCGACAAATTACTGGAACTATGAAAATATGTACATACATTTAAATAATGAATTTGAATTATTTACAATTTTACAAAGTTAAAACGCCTTGCTAAATACGGCAAAATATTTGTATTAATTACGGATTAGCATAATCAAGGCGTTTTCTTTTGGATTAACGACGCAGTTCGTTACAAACTAATCACTAATTAAGCCTAATAATTGATAATCTGTAATCAGGCTTTTTCAGTATGAAGAAATATACCAGTTATCTAAAGAGTGTTTAAAGATTTACTGTACAAACTTGACAACATATTTGCTATAATCCGTCTCAACCCCATTATGCAGTACAGGTTTAATAGGGATATTGCATCTTTTATTATCTTTAGTAGTTTCTTAATAACGCCATCTTTATCTCCGGTTGCCTTGTTGCAAGTTCTATTATGCAAAGTATATGGGTACATGAGTAATCGCTGTCAATCGTCAGTTTTTGCCGTAGTGTGTAAACTTTTATATTGTCTTTAATTTATCTTATAATTTCTGTTAAATCGTTCTTTTTAGCAAGCATATTATCTTTTTCAAGCATTTAAAAGTAAGTATGCATACCTATATCTATAATTCTGATAAACGTAATAACCTATATACATATACATATACTTTTTACAGATTGCTACATGATATGGGTTTTGAATTTTAAAAAGTGGGACGAAAGAGTATTCTTATTGAAAGAGATGACATCATTAGGTGGAGACATAAATACTTACGAGACATCAGAAAATTCAGAGACGAAGGTATAGTTTATCATTTAATTTGTTATACTTTTATGTTCATTACCTAAGCAATTTATTATTTGCTTGTGTTTGATTGTGATTGTTTTATTTTTAGCTAGAACTATAATATATACTGATGAATCATGAGTGAATGCAGGACACTCGGTAAATAAAAAGTGGACTGACGCTACTGTTCAAAGCAGTCGACATGCTTTTACACAAGGACTCATCACTGGTTTAAAATCACCAAGTGGTCTTGGGCCTCGATTGCCATTAATTCATGCTGGAGGCGAGCAAGGTTTTGTTGTTGGTGCTGAATCTACATTTCTTTGTAAGGAAAATACTGCTGATATTCATAGCGAAATGGATACAGATACATATGGACATTGGTTCAAGAATAAATTGCTTCCAAATAAACCAGAGAACTCGGTTGTTGGTCTCGATAATGCCTCATATCACACGAGAAAATTAGAAAAGTTTCCAGCAGTAGCACGGAGAAGACCAAATTATTGAATGGCTTACTGAGAAGAATATACCACTTGATAATGACATGTTAAAAAGAGATTTACTGGCTTGTGTGTCAGAGGTTAGGTCTCAGTATGACAGAAACAAAATTAATGAATTTGCAAAGAATAAAGGGCATTATGTTCTTCGGCTTCCACCTTATCATTGTGAATTAAACCCAATTGAAATGGTGTGGGCACAAGTTAAGCACTACGTTGAAATGCACAATACGACATTCAAACAAAGAGATATTGAACAATTAATTGTGGAGGGTTATCAGAATGTAACAGTATACAACTGGCAGAATTACATTGGCCACCTTGCTAACTTGCAAGACGATGTTGAAGAGTTTATAATTAACATCACACATTCATCATCAGATCAAGATTCTTTAAGTGATTGAAGAAAAATAAAACAATATGTGTACCTACCTATGTTATCATGTATTATTAACTTGTACTTATAAATGGGAAAGTATGTTTTTGCAAAATTTGTGAGGAATTTGTGTCTTTAAATGTGTATAACGGAATGTAGATTAACATATTAATATTCAATAAGACTATATAAGTCATGTAACATATTAAAAAATAAAAGTACATGTGTATGTGTGGTAATTGTTATTCTTTTCATAAATATGTATTATTTAAGTTGTTTTTATAAATAGAAAAGTCTTTTTATGAAAAATAAATTTGTGATTAACTTTGTCTTGGTCTGAATTTATAGTGGATAGTTGATTAAGATGTCAATATTCAGTAACGAAGAAAATTGTAAACCTTAAGTGTTTCTTTGAAATATTAATTTATTTACTCTGGCTTACTATATTCAGTTAGATTTTAAATAATTTTCTACAGAACAATCCCAAAGGATTATATTATTACAAATATTTTAACTAATCCATCTTCCCATATATTCTCCCCTTTTAGTGTTTCAAATTACTATTAATTTTTTGTATGCATCAATTGAATGACAAACAGTCGTGTAGGTTATGTTTTGATTACAAAAAATGTCAGATATTGAACCGGAACTGTAACGACATTATACAATAAGACGATTTGGCAACCATGAAATCAATTGCCATAAGACCTGTACTGCATAATAGTGTTGAGACGGACTATAGTGCATTTGATCTAAATTAGTTTATTTTCTTCTAATAATATTGGCACCATTTTTTACATTTGAATTTGTTCTTTGTGCTTTTTGCCCTAAATTAATAAGTAAATGCAGCAAACGTGAGTGATACCAAAACGAATTTATTGTTTACTTACTGCTTTTAGAAAATACAAAAATATTGTGAAACTAAAAAACATGGTACAATATACCTACACAGATTCACATGAAATGAACAGATACCAAAAATATGTAAAATATATGTCATGTAACGAATCCTAAAAATATGAATACTTTGTTGAAAAAGAAAAGTCTGGATCTAAAGTCTTAAGCTAGACTTTCAATCGCATTCTAATAGGTTAAAATACTACACTTTCCATTGCCATACCTAAGACGATTTAAGATGCACAAATTTCTGTAGAATGAATAAAACCAGATACTTTTACTAAAAGATCATATATCAGCTCTTCATTAAAAACAATACGTTATAACTAATTTTACGTTCAAATTCCTTTCATCAAAGAATATTATATTCTAGAGGAATCGGATCGAGCTTGATAGTGTTAGTACATCAACTTTATAAGCATGTAAAGAATTCAAACAGCCAAAAGTTCTTTAAAGTTTGTGCATAAGTGAACGTTCCAGCTTCTGTAGAATTTCTTCCATGTTTTCAATTTTGTTTATAATTTTTCAATATAGTTTAATATCTTTATTTTGCTATTTATACGTCGATGACTGCAATAAAATCAATAGACAATAATGGCTGTAATTTATAGAGAACTGCAAGTGTTTATTTGATTAAATGTTTTAATTAATGGTTAACAGAAAAGAGGAAATATATAGCTAAATGATAACAAAATTTCAAAAAATATTTTGTCATGTTCCCCTTTAGGAAATTCGCTCGTATCACGGTAACTTCCAATTCGTTCAATAAAGCAATGCCTTATAAAGTTGGTAGTATATAGCATGTCTAGATCTTTTCACTTTGAATACTACAAGCCAAAGATTGATTTCTATAAACGACCTGTTTAATTTACTCCAAAGATTTTGAAGATGTCAATATGGCAATCTTGGAGGTCATCTAAAATCTATTATCTTCAGAATTTAAACTATGAATACATTTAGGCTTGTCGAGGCGTATCTTATTTTGCTCAGAGTAAATACGTATTTTTAAAAACTGTTTGTACAAAGACAATTTTGGAATTGAATGTACTAATTCCATATCCAACAAAGTTACCGTGTTATCTTCATTTTCAAATTACTTTTACCTACTCTTTACTTTACCTTTTGTTTTCTTACGTTTACCTACTGAATCATCTTCGTCAAATGTGATTAATATATTACAACTTACTGTACTATAATTTGAGAGTTTCGTGCGTTACAGTACCAGAATACGCAGAAATACCAATAGAGGTAAACAGCAGTATTCAGGAAGACAATTACTGGAAAACAACACGAGCAGATGCAGATTCTCACGCTACTTTTCTAGGAAATGCACCTATCACCTGGGAACATTGATATCTAGTTTTTAAGATGTTATAAGTATATGTAAACGCAATGTATTTAGTCAATTAGTTTCTTGTACTGGAATTGCCAATAAAAAGAATTGTTATATAAACTCTTTAATTTTCTTTTTAAAAACATAAGCTTCATTTACAAACTTATATTTGGCGCAGTCAGTAGGATTCCGCAGCGAACAATTAAATAAAATTTTTAGTGTTCGATTCGTATCAACGATTTGTGCGGAAAACCAAAATTTCGGTGTTCGTGAAAGACTCTGAATAAAACTCTTTAGTGTCCAAGCGAAGTGCCGAAGATCTCCAAATCGGTCGACAAACAAGAAAATCAACCAAGCTGAGCTACGGAAGTACACCGCACGCATCAAACCGTAAATAAATTTCTGCATTTTCTGCATGTTTATTGCTACATTTTTCCTAAACATATCCTAAAGTGATACGTAAATAATTTATGTCAAGTTCCTGAGAAGAATCGGAAACACACAGTAAACCGCAATCAGATAACGAATGTAGTTGTAACCGTGAATTAGACGGAAATGTTTTACATAATTTAATAGATAATTTAAACACATAATTAGACATTAACAAAATGCCAAACGTTAGTGATGTTACTCAAAATCACATCGCACTCATACCCACGTATGAGGGCGATCCGAATACGTTAACTTTGTATATTTCGGCGTGTGATTATTTAATAGGTCGTTTTCCATCTAAAGTTGTAACGGACGATATTAATAAATATCTTATGAGACTCTTCCAGTCAAAATTAACAGGTAGAGCCTTGCAACTAGTAGGTAGTAGAGAAACAATAACAGATTGGGACGATCTTAAAGAATTATTGCAATTAAATTTTAGCGATCAAAGATCAGAAAATTGTTTAATGCTAGATTTAATGGAGTTAGGCCCAGACCGTGGTGAAAACGCGTATAATTTGGGGTTGAGATGTAAAAATGTAATAAATTTGTTATTAAGGAAAGTAAAAACTTCTGTTATGGACGCAAACAAAAGAGCGATAAAAGTAGAAATACATAAAGACACAACTTTACAAACATATTTACGTGGTATAGCGCAATTTGGCGACATAGGTCATAGGGTTAGATTTAGGCAACCTGAAAATTTAGAAAAAGCTGTCACTCGTGTTTGGGAAAGAAAATTTCAATTATTTAACGCGACACTGAATAACATAAACAAGCGGAATTCGGGCCGATGAAACAAAGGACGCCAGTAACACAGAATACATGGCGTAGTCCGCCACAAAATAACTATAGAATACCACAAACACCAGGTCAAAACTCGTGCACACAGCCAGCATCATCGTCAGCGTATTTTCAACCTAGACAACCAGCACAATTTTATAGACCAGCTGCACAACAATACCCACAGCAACGAACGTTTCAAGCACCATCGTTTCATTTTTCAAAAACTCCAGGACAACTCGAACAAAAGACACAACCTAGACAAACGCCCAAGGAAGTAGAAAGTGCAAGAACAAGTTTACCAGGAACTTCACGCGGAAACACGCAACCGAGAAAACCCACTTGGACGACAGGTTAATTATTCCATCAAACCACGGAAGAAATACCGGAGTACCAAGACGACACATACGACACTTATAATGAATGTGACAATTACGAAAAATACCAAGGAGGCGACACAGGAAACTACGACACATTTAATCAAAGAGAAGAAGACGAAAATTTTCGTACACCATCCTCGGAACAGAACCAATATTAGGAAAATCGGACTACCTACTCGAAAATATTAAATTAAATACGAACACATCGTCAAAATTACCGTATATAATTCTTCCAGAAATAAAGACCATATTTCTTAGAGATAAGGGTTCCTCACATTCAATGATAAGTTCGCATAAAGTAGATGAATATTTTGTAAATTATTCTAAATATAAGCCATTTACAACTCAAACACCTCACGCAATCTCAAACCATGAATATATTATTAAAATACCTTGCTTAAAAAATTTTAAAGGTCCACCGAGCGAAATTCTTAAATTTCATGAATTTAATTTTTCTAACAATTATGATGGACTGATAGGCGTAAATTTAATGAAACAATTAGGCGCAATTGTAGACGTACCAAACGAACTCGTGCGTACAAAATTCGGAAATATTAAAATTCATTGGGAAAATAGTAAAATAAATTTAGGCCCACGCGAACGAAAAATTGAAAAATTACTTGTTACAAAAAATTGCAACAATATTGTTATTGAACACCAAGTAGTTGCACCAGGTGTGGAAATACCCACAACATTAACGAATTCTTCAGATTTTTACGCAATAACTGAAGTGGAAAATTTTCATGAACATCAAGTAGAAATAGATTTAGAAAATCCTATTAGAGTAGAAACGTATCAACCGGTAGAACAAAATTATAACGATATAAATTATAACTCTGAATATGTTAGTAAATTGCAAACCGAAAATGTCATAAATAAATTGCGTTTAGAACATTTAAATTTAGAAGAACGCAAACAGATTCGATTTCTTTGTTTAAAATATAGATATTTGCTATAATGATAAACTACCATTAACTTTTACTAATGAAGTAAAACATACGTTATACATGAAAGAGGAAACACCAATTTACATTATTAAACCATATATAAAAACCCAACAACGTCAAGAAATAAAATCGCAGGTAGGAAAATTATTACACCAAAATATAATTCAAGAAAGCCATAGTCCATGGTCGGCACCTGTGAGTATTGTACCCAAGAAGTTAGACGCATCCGGCGAAGTTTAATACAGGATGGTCATAGACTATCAAAAACTGAATGATCAAACGATAGACAAGTACCCCCATACCGAACATTACTGAAATACTCGACAAATCAGGAACAGCCCAATACTTTACGACCCTAGATTTGGCGTCAGGATATCATCAAATTGAAATGGCAGAAAGAGACATTCAAAAAACAGCTTTTTCAACAGAACAGGGGCACTACGAGTTCAAAAGAATGAGTTTCGTATTAAAAAACGCGCCTGCCACATTCCAAAGGATGATGGACAACGTCCTCAGAGGACTACAAGAAGATGTATGTCACATATACCTTGATGTCATAATCTATTCAACAAGGCTACAAGAACATCAAGAAAATTAGAAAGGTTTCAACGGTTATAGAAGGTCAATTTAAAAATACCATTGGACAAATGTGAGTTCCTGAGAAAAGAAGTCGCTTACGTAGGACATCTAATAACACGGGAAAGAGTAAAACCAAACCCAGAAAAGGTAAGAGCGATAATGAAGTATCCAATACTCAAGACTGTCACTGAAATTAAATCATTTCTTGGACTCGTTGGTTATCAGCGAAAATTCATAAAATATTTCACAAAACTCACAAAACCCTTAACAAGTTGCTTGAAAAAAGGCGCAAAAATAGTAATTGATGAGCAATATACAAAGGCTTTTGAAATGTGTAAAAATATACTGATGGATAAACCGATCCTCTAATACCCGGATTTTTCAAAACCGTTTATTCTTACCACAGACGCATGCAACATAGCTCTTGGTGCGGTTTTATCGCAAGGAAAAGTAGGTAGTGATAAAACTGTATGTTACGCTTCGAGAACACTCAGTGAAACCGAAAAGAGATATTCGGTAATAGAACGCGAATTATTGGCAATTGTTTGGGCAACGAAATACTTCCGCCCATACCTATATGAACGACGCTTCACAATCTATACAGATCACCGCCCACTTGTTTGGCTAAACTAAATAAAAGAACATAATTCTAAATTATCAAGATGGAAGATTAAATTAGGCGAGTATAACTTCGATCTCGTATATAAAAAAGTAAATATAATACAAATGCGGACGCATTGTCGAAAATTCAAACACACTCATTAGAAACTATGTCATTAACAAACAATCCGGACAACGATGCGGATCAACTATTAAACGACATTCAAGAAATCATAGAAAGAGAAGAGAGAACAAATCAGCCATCACAAGCACCACCAGAACATCAACTAGAAGATAATAACGTTGATCAACAGCCAAATCAATTAAATAGAGAAGAACCGACGGAAACAGAACATTCCAACGAAAATGATGAACCAAAATCCACGATACCATCGATTGATGAAGCAATCGATTGTAAAAACCCACAGTACCACATGACGTATATATACTTAGACAAAAACAAAATTTATTTCAAACAGGAACAAGGAAAAAAGATTTATAAGTTCCAAATCCCGAGAAATAACAACGAGCAACAAGTAATGGAATTCATTAGGGATTATATGAGTAATGGTAAGCATTTTAACTATTGTGAACAAGAATCAATATACCGAGAGTTGTGCAATGCATACATTAAACATTTCAACAATAACGGACCCAAAATTCGTCGCTGTTGTCGTTTAATTTCTTTCACAGAATATAAATAACAATATATAATAATTTATATCTATATATATATATATATATATATATGACAAATTGATATTTTGGGTTATTTGCCGCGTTAATTCAAATCAAGTATGCATATACGAAATAATTCGTATATGCATAAGTGATATGAAATGTAATGCATATCTACACCACCAATTGCTGACACTGCAAATATCAACGTGCAGACAGCTGTTTCGATCTAACCTTGATCTCGTCAGTACACGAAGGTGATATTTGCAATGTCAGACAAAGTTGGATTTCCTGCCTATATACTTGATTGGGTACCAAATGCCTATGAGAAGACTCCCAGCGGCATCTGTGATCCAATAGCAAGAACGCAAGGAAATGTTAACCCTTAGTAGAACATCTACTTTATCGGGCAACTGTAGATATGCATTATGTAGGTGACTTTACCTACTTAATAAACTACCTCCCCAGTATATGCATACTTGATTTGAATTAACGCGGCAAATAACCCAAAATATCAATTTGTCATCACATAACCGCGAAAAACGTCATTTTTGACATTACCTTTCTGGGGAGGTAGTTTATTAAGTAGGTAAAGTCACCTACATAATGCATATCTACAGTTGCCCGATAAAGTAGATGTTCTACTAAGGGTTAACATTTCCTTGCGTTCTTGCTATTGGATCACAGATGCCGCTGGGAGTCTTCTCATAGGCATTTGGTACCCAATCAAGTATATAGGCAGGAAATCCAACTTTGTCTGACATTGCAAATATCACCTTCGTGTACTGACGAGATCCAGGTTAGATCGAAACAGCTGCCTGCACGTTGATATTTGCAGTGTCAGCAATTGGTGGTGTAGATATGCATTACATTTCATATCACTTATGCATATACGAATTATTTCGTATATGCATACTTGATTTGAATTAACGCGGCAAATAACCCAAAATATCAATTTGTCATCACATAACCGCGAAAAACGTCATTTTTGATATATATATATATATAGACATATAAACGGTCATTATGCAGCCCGATCAACATACAAGTGGTACTTTGTTAAGCCCGAAAATACGTTATTAAGCCCACCGCTGGGCTCCACAACGTTTTTCGTTTATTTCGTCAGTATTCATTATATTATGTGATACTAACTTCCCACACAAAATTTCAAGAGGGCTTAATAACGAACCCTCTACCCCTACAAGATACGCAGAATAGTTAAGTAGAATTCACTGTAGATGTCGTCTCATCTAGACGTATATACACCAAACACACCTATATACGTTTAGCATTCTGTGGAGCCAGCAATGTGGCAATGCTGCGTTGTGTTATGATTACGATACATAAATACTTCTTATACATTGTGGGCTACTACATACAAATTAGTTTACATTAATTTGCAGATCAAATTACTATTCTGTAGATAGAAAAATAAGAATAAGCATTTTCGCAAGTTATTCTCTTGTAAATTAATTAAGATAAACTTTTTGTATGTGTCTCGTTCTATAAACATATCAAACTAACTCGAATAACATTTTTAATTATTTTCAGACAGATAATTTTCAGTTCTAATATAAGCGGAGCGCCAAATTTCCAGAGTTGCTTGCCGGGAATTAAAGCAATATATCCGCTTACCTTTTTATTTATTTAATCCCACATCTATGTATATAATATTTCTATAGAACTTGAAATTTGTAGCTTAAATATATCAATATAGTAAAATTAATAATATTGAACAACAGTAAAGTGTCATTACTTTATAAAAATATGGAGGAGCCCGTTCACTATTACAACAAAATAATTATGTTGTTCTCTATTATAAATATTAAAAATATATTGATTATAAATTTTTAATAAATTAGTCTTAGTTTTATTGTTAAAGCTACTAGTTTTATGTTTATTTATACTTCTTTTTGTCCTGCAGAAGTTCTTTAATAAGATTATTATAAGTTATTTCTGTTTCTTTATTGTGTCTGTTCAGTTATTACACACTGGAACTTAAAAAGTCTGTACTAGTTCCACAAAACAAAATTTTACTTTTGGATTGACGACTAGATGGTTCGGGACTTGTCATTAAATCTAGTTTTGACTGACAGTTTTGGCTTCTTATATATTTTGGAGAATAGAATTGGTACCGATTTATTACCCTTTGCCCCTGTTATTACTCTTTTAAGTAAACGTTCTTCCTATTAAATTCGCGAAACCGTGCTAGAGTATGTTTTTACTCTTAAGTACTGCATTTTATTTACGATTTAGTAGCATCGTTCATGCTAAAACACATTTGTTTAACCGTCTATATTCTTTTGCTTTTGTCTGATAATTCTGTGTTAATTTTTCATTCGCCTCTTAGCTTCATCTACATTACATTGTTAAAATTTGACGTCACTAACTCTGTAAGCGGCAAAAGTTTTGGTTAGCCATATTTCTTCCCAATTATACTTTTACCCCTAAACTAGATACTTGTGAATTCCAGTGATTTTCTATAAGATTAATTAATCGTTTTATGTCTTTCAACGATTGTTCGTGATAGACAAACAATAGTCTTTTTGATACTAAACTACTTGCTCTACCATCGGATGTATTAATTATCTTCGCGGCCAAATCAAAGTCATAAGTAATTGCCTCGTCTTCTTCGCCTACTTTAACTATCGGTTCTCGTTTTTTGTGATCATTTGAAATTTTTAAGCTATTACTCATTGCAAGAACTCGTAGTGGATTCCGTCCGTTCTCTACTTTTAACCATATGTAATATTCTCTTTGACTTGTAGTCATGCCGATTTTAATCCAAAAATGGTGGTTATATAATTGTTAACATTATATGATTATATTCGTGAAGCTGTTGAATATTAAAAACCTGTTCATTTTGCCTTCTTTATATCAGGTAATGAATGAATTTAGGAAGCATTCTATTGATGCAAAAAGAAACGTTAGAATGGTCAAAAATCCCTTACTTACTAAGAAATCTGTTTGTTTTCCGTATGTGCAAACATGATTATAGGGTTAATATAACCTAATGATCATCCAACTGACAATATTTCTAAAACGGGTATATGTAATTATATTAATCCTCTTTACGAACCACTTTTACTAGACCGACTGTACTTAGCAGCCGTCAATTCGACCACGCTAATGACCTGGCGTTAATCCGACCCTACAGTTCGACCACGATCTTGCGAGGAAAGGATTAACTCAACTTTTAAAAGATAATATTGCCACAATTTTGAAACACGTATTGGAAAATAAAAATCAGCCTTTTAAAATATAAAATTTTATTTTACAAAGGAATCACATTTCATAGTTCGTCAATATAAGTATCAAAATATGTACAAAAATTAATTTATAGTAAATACAGCGACGACAAACTTTTTACAAATTCTGATTTGCTTAACCTACCTAACATACATTTATCTATCATCATTTTGATGAAAACTTGTTTTTTTCTAACATGACACCCAAGCTTTTTAAATAATAAACATAATTTTGATTGCCGATATATATATATATATATATACCCCTTTAATGACCATCCCTTACGTGGTCGAACTGAAGGGTGGGATTAACGTAACCATTTTTGACTGAAAGATTATCCAGGTACCCGTGGTCGAATTGACCGGCGTCCGTACATAGTTCATACATTGTAGTAATATCATTTTTTATTCTATTGAAATTATGTCATATGGATTTTCGGATGACCTTCATATTTATGATATCTACAGGACGTAATCTTTATTTTTTTTATGATCGTATAAAAAATTCACAATTTTGCAAAGTTTACAAATTAATGTACAACTTCAAAATAAAAAGAAAGTAGACTTTTTCCAATTTTAGTAAGAGAGAATAAAGTTAAAACAAAAGCGAATTAAATGCCCTGGTATTACGCTTAAACAGAGTATATCGCATACATACATTTACATGTGCAAGGAATAAAAATGACCAATCTAAAATATAAACATGCTTCTTCGTCTTATCGTATTGTAAACACCGCTGACAAGTATTTTTTAGACCGTCTCGAGATAGCTCAGAAGCGGTGAGAGATTATTTATAGAAGCAATACGGCAACTACGTCTGGCTCCTCAACAAACGAGAAATATGTGTTTGTATATCTAAGGGATTATTAACGTCATATTTGCATTACTTTGGTTTCGTAACATATTAAAGGTCTATAAATGGTTTAATCAATAAATTTATTTTCATGGTCTCCCCCATATGATTTTGATTAATAATGTAATTTCCACAAAAGTATACTTTTTCAATCCCAATGCTTGTGCCTGGTGGATGAACGACCCATGTATATATTGGGCTCCACAACATACCATATATAGGTATATATATATATATATATATACGTGTAGGTAAATTCTTGGTATTAGGCCTTTTTAACGAAATGCAATAAATACTAGGTTTTAACGTTTCGACATTTTTTAATATTAATGTCTTCTTCAGAAAACTGAAATTATAAGTATAAGTTACAATAATGGTTCAAAAAATTAATACAAAACAAGATTACTTACTTAAGAATAGGTATAACAGTTAAAATTGTATAAATAAAATGTTTCTCTTAAAATTTTGTCAAAAGACTTGACATACATCAAAATATAATTGTAAATGTCAGCATATGATTTCTAGATTAACAAATTAACATTGCTGACATATTTTAATAATAATGTCATTACAAAATTTTTTACAATGCAAGTATCAAATAAGCACTAAAAGAACTGATTTTTGAAAATATAGAGGGGAAATATTTGTTTATGTAAGTAATGAAAAATAAATTTTTGAAAGTGCATTAATTTCACTTCGGTCATTCACACAAACTGATTCATTTTTCTTAATTTGGATGAGTTCTAATATTGATCGAGATTTATTGTTAATTTCAATATTTAGAATTTTAGTGTTATCAAAATTGAAATTATGTTTAAATTGTTGACAATGTTTTTTTAAAGCCGTTGAATTTTTGCAATATTTATGACCTTTAATTCTTTCTTCTAAATATTGCATAGATTGTCCAATGTAAATTTTGTTACAATTATTACAAGGAATACTATAAACAGTGTGGGTTTTCTTTAAAAAAGGAGTTTTAGATTTAATATTAGTATTGATAAACTTTAAATTATTATAATTTGTATGTGCTACTTTAATATTAAATTTACTAAACATTTTAGTTAATTGTTCTGATAATTTTGGTACATATGGGATAGATAAATATTTAATTTGACTATTATTTACTATTTGATTGTTGTTTTGTTGTTGGTTGTAAAATTTATAAGTTCTTTTTTTAATGATACTTTTAATTAAATTTATTGGATAATTATTATTTGCTAAAGTTATGGTAATGTTTTCTAGAACTTCTTTTCTAAAATTTGGGCTTGTTAACTTAATTGCCCTATCAGTAAGATTTATGATAACACTTTTTTTAAAAGATAATGGTTGACATGATTTAAAATTCATTAATCTACCTGAAGATGTTGGTTTAGAATACCAACTCGTTAAAATTTTATTGTCTTTTCTTATTAAAGTCATATCTAAAAAGTTGATTTTATTATCAATTTCTATTTCTTTTGTAAATTGAATTTTTTTATGATAACTATTAAAGAATGTATCTATTAGATCTATTTTGTTTTCAGGTATTGCTAGAATACAGTCATCAACATATCTTTTATAAAATGGAATTTCAAAATTAATTTTTGATATAATTGTTTCTTCAAGATCTTCCATTACTAATTGTGCTATAACACTTGATATTGGAGCACCCATAGCACATCCATACATTTGTTTATAGTACTTATCTTTATATTGGAAGAACGTTGAAGTTAATGAAATATCTAAACCTTCTAAGAAAGAATTAAGATCTAAATAAGTGAATTCCTTTAATTTACACCAATGTTTCTTAATAATGTCTTTAGCTAAATCAATAGGAATATTTGTGTACATTGAAGTAACATCAAGAGAAATTAATCTGTGATCTTTGTTTAAATCTACTTTATCGATAAATTCTTTAAAACTGAATGAATTTTTTATATAATATTTATTTTTACCTGTAATATTAGATATGCAGTTAGCTAAATATTTTGATAATTTGTAAAAAGGATATTGAATGCATGAGACAATAGGCCTTAAGGGAATGTCTTTTTTATGTAATTTTGGTAAACCATAAATTTTAGGAGGATATGCATTATGTATTTTCAGAGATTTTGAAATTGTGGAAGAAATAAGATTTTTTTGTTCCCATTTATTAATTAGATCATTATTAAGTTTTTGGAATATAGTTGTTGGATTGTTTTTAATTTGTGTATAAGTTCTTTTATCATTTAATATAGTTTCCATTTTATTTTCATAATCATTAGTGTTCATTATAACGGTTGTGCTACTTTTATCAGCCTTTAATATTGTAATTTGCTTGTTTTCTTTAATAAAGGTTTTCGTTTTATTAATACTATGTTTACTAACAAAAGTGTTGGATTTTGTTACAGAATTTGAATTTTTAAAGTTTGTAATAATATTACAAGTTTTAGCTCTAATACTGGTTTTACTATGTTCATCCAAATGATCTATATTAGATTCAATATTAGCAATAATATTAGGAATTGGAATATCTGAATTCTTGTTATATGGAATTGAGAATTTTGGACCTAAATTTAATACTTGTTTAATTTCTGAATCAATTGTAGTGTTAGATAAATTAACTAACCAATTATAATTATTGAGACTCAAATTGTATACTTTTTTTGATTTCTGTTTTAAATTCTCTATTTTTTTACGTTGTTTCCTCTTAATTTTTTCAAAATTCAGTTCGTTTTTACATAGAAAACGTTCATAAAAAAATTTTTTCAAATTACAATTATAGAAATTTGGAATGTTACTTTTTTCTTTGGCAATTAACCTTTCTAATTGGTTAATATTATAAGAAGTATCAGTAATTAAAAGATTTAGTAGTGAATGTTTAAATCTTTTTACTAGATTTGTAAATTTATTATTTAGATTTTCATTCGTGAAAATTATATGTTTTAAATTGAAATTTAGAAAAACTGGTTCTAAATCATTATGCTTACATTGTAATAAAAATATTCTTCTATTCTTCGACTTGTTTATTCTATAATGAAGTTTTCTTATAATCTTGAAATCTTGAGGTAGTGTTGTATATGAAGAAATGTTTGCTAAATTTTCAACCATAGCAGATAGTAGTATTTAAATAAGTATTATATTAATAATACTATTATTTCTTGGCCTTTATTATATTCGTGTAGGTAAATTCTTGGTATTAGGCCTTTTTAACGAAATGCAATAAATACTAGGTTTTAACGTTTCGACATTTTTTAATATTAATGTCTTCTTCAGAAAACTGAAATTATAAGTATAAGTTACAATAATGGTTCAAAAAATTAATACAAAACAAGATTACTTACTTAAGAATAGGTATAACAGTTAAAATTGTATAAATAAAATGTTTCTCTTAAAATTTTGTCAAAAGACTTGACATACATCAAAATATAATTGTAAATGTCAGCATATGATTTCTAGATTAACAAATTAACATTGCTGACATATTTTAATAATAATGTCATTACAAAATTTTTACAATGCAAGTATCAAATAAGCACTAAAAGAACTGATTTTTGAAAATATAGAGGGGAAATATTTGTTTATGTAAGTAATGAAAAATAAATTTTTGAAAGTGCATTAATTTCACTTCGGTCATTCACACAAACTGATTCATTTTTCTTAATTTGGATGAGTTCTAATATTGATCGAGATTTATTGTTAATTTCAATATTTAGAATTTTAGTGTTATCAAAATTGAAATTATGTTTAAATTGTTGACAATGTTTTTTTAAAGCCGTTGAATTTTTGCAATATTTATGACCTTTAATTCTTTCTTCTAAATATTGCATAGATTGTCCAATGTAAATTTTGTTACAATTATTACAAGGAATACTATAAACAGTGTGGGTTTTCTTTAAAAAAGGAGTTTTAGATTTAATATTAGTATTGATAAACTTTAAATTATTATAATTTGTATGTGCTACTTTAATATTAAATTTACTAAACATTTTAGTTAATTGTTCTGATAATTTTGGTACATATGGGATAGATAAATATTTAATTTGACTATTATTTACTATTTGATTGTTGTTTTGTTGTTGGTTGTAAAATTTATAAGTTCTTTTTTTAATGATACTTTTAATTAAATTTATTGGATAATTATTATTTGCTAAAGTTATGGTAATGTTTTCTAGAACTTCTTTTCTAAAATTTGGGCTTGTTAACTTAATTGCCCTATCAGTAAGATTTATGATAACACTTTTTTTAAAAGATAATGGTTGACATGATTTAAAATTCATTAATCTACCTGAAGATGTTGGTTTAGAATACCAACTCGTTAAAATTTTATTGTCTTTTCTTATTAAAGTCATATCTAAAAAGTTGATTTTATTATCAATTTCTATTTCTTTTGTAAATTGAATTTTTTTATGATAACTATTAAAGAATGTATCTATTAGATCTATTTTGTTTTCAGGTATTGCTAGAATACAGTCATCAACATATCTTTTATAAAATGGAATTTCAAAATTAATTTTTGATATAATTGTTTCTTCAAGATCTTCCATTACTAATTGTGCTATAACACTTGATATTGGAGCACCCATAGCACATCCATATATTTGTTTATAGTACTTATCTTTATATTGGAAGAACGTTGAAGTTAATGAAATATCTAAACCTTCTAAGAAAGAATTAAGATCTAAATAAGTGAATTCCTTTAATTTACACCAATGTTTCTTAATAATGTCTTTAGCTAAATCAATAGGAATATTTGTGTACATTTGTTTTAAAGAATTTATCGATAAAGTAGATTTAAACAAAGATCACAGATTAATTTCTCTTGATGTTACTTCAAATAAACAAATATATGGATGTGCTATGGGTGCTCCAATATCAAGTGTTATAGCACAATTAGTAATGGAAGATCTTGAAGAAACAATTATATCAAAAATTAATTTTGAAATTCCATTTTATAAAAGATATGTTGATGACTGTATTCTAGCAATACCTGAAAACAAAATAGATCTAATAGATACATTCTTTAATAGTTATCATAAAAAAATTCAATTTACAAAAGAAATAGAAATTGATAATAAAATCAACTTTTTAGATATGACTTTAATAAGAAAAGACAATAAAATTTTAACGAGTTGGTATTCTAAACCAACATCTTCAGGTAGATTAATGAATTTTAAATCATGTCAACCATTATCTTTTAAAAAAAGTGTTATCATAAATCTTACTGATAGGGCAATTAAGTTAACAAGCCCAAATTTTAGAAAAGAAGTTCTAGAAAACATTACCATAACTTTAGCAAATAATAATTATCCAATAAATTTAATTAAAAGTATCATTAAAAAAAGAACTTATAAATTTTACAACCAACAACAAAACAACAATCAAATAGTAAATAATAGTCAAATTAAATATTTATCTATCCCATATGTACCAAAATTATCAGAACAATTAACTAAAATGTTTAGTAAATTTAATATTAAAGTAGCACATACAAATTATAATAATTTAAAGTTTATCAATACTAATATTAAATCTAAAACTCCTTTTTTAAAGAAAACCCACACTGTTTATAGTATTCCTTGTAATAATTGTAACAAAATTTACATTGGACAATCTATGCAATATTTAGAAGAAAGAATTAAAGGTCATAAATATTGCAAAAATTCAACGGCTTTAAAAAAACATTGTCAACAATTTAAACATAATTTCAATTTTGATAACACTAAAATTCTAAATATTGAAATTAACAATAAATCTCGATCAATATTAGAACTCATCCAAATTAAGAAAAATGAATCAGTTTGTGTGAATGACCGAAGTGAAATTAATGCACTTTCAAAAATTTATTTTTCATTACTTACATAAACAAATATTTCCCCTCTATATTTTCAAAAATCAGTTCTTTTAGTGCTTATTTGATACTTGCATTGTAAAAATTTTGTAATGACATTATTATTAAAATATGTCAGCAATGTTAATTTGTTAATCTAGAAATCATATGCTGACATTTACAATTATATTTTGATGTATGTCAAGTCTTTTGACAAAATTTTAAGAGAAACATTTTATTTATACAATTTTAACTGTTATACCTATTCTTAAGTAAGTAATCTTGTTTTGTATTAATTTTTTGAACCATTATTGTAACTTATACTTATAATTTCAGTTTTCTGAAGAAGACATTAATATTAAAAAATGTCGAAACGTTAAAACCTAGTATTTATTGCATTTCGTTAAAAAGGCCTAATACCAAGAATTTACCTACACGAATATAATAAAGGCCAAGAAATAATAGTATTATTAATATAATACTTATTTAAATACTACTATCTGCTATGGTTGAAAATTTAGCAAACATTTCTTCATATACAACACTACCTCAAGATTTCAAGATTATAAGAAAACTTCATTATAGAATAAACAAGTCGAAGAATAGAAGAATATTTTTATTACAATGTAAGCATAATGATTTAGAACCAGTTTTTCTAAATTTCAATTTAAAACATATAATTTTCACGAATGAAAATCTAAATAATAAATTTACAAATCTAGTAAAAAGATTTAAACATTCACTACTAAATCTTTTAATTACTGATACTTCTTATAATATTAACCAATTAGAAAGGTTAATTGCCAAAGAAAAAAGTAACATTCCAAATTTCTATAATTGTAATTTGAAAAAAATTTTTTATGAACGTTTTCTATGTAAAAACGAACTGAATTTTGAAAAAATTAAGAGGAAACAACGTAAAAAAATAGAGAATTTAAAACAGAAATCAAAAAAAGTATACAATTTGAGTCTCAATAATTATAATTGGTTAGTTAATTTATCTAACACTACAATTGATTCAGAAATTAAACAAGTATTAAATTTAGGTCCAAAATTCTCAATTCCATATAACAAGAATTCAGATATTCCAATTCCTAATATTATTGCTAATATTGAATCTAATATAGATCATTTGGATGAACATAGTAAAACCAGTATTAGAGCTAAAACTTGTAATATTATTACAAACTTTAAAAATTCAAATTCTGTAACAAAATCCAACACTTTTGTTAGTAAACATAGTATTAATAAAACGAAAACCTTTATTAAAGAAAACAAGCAAATTACAATATTAAAGGCTGATAAAAGTAGCACAACCGTTATAATGAACACTAATGATTATGAAAATAAAATGGAAACTATATTAAATGATAAAAGAACTTATACACAAATTAAAAATAATCCAACAACTATATTCCAAAAACTTAATAATGATCTAATTAATAAATGGGAACAAAAAAATCTTATTTCTTCCACAATTTCAAAATCTCTGAAAATACATAATGCATATCCTCCTAAAATTTATGGTTTACCAAAATTACATAAAAAAGACATTCCCTTAAGGCCTATTGTCTCATGCATTCAATATCCTTTTTACAAATTATCAAAATATTTAGCTAACTGCATATCTAATATTACAGGTAAAAATAAATATTATATAAAAAATTCATTCAGTTTTAAAGAATTTATCGATAAAGTAGATTTAAACAAAGATCACAGATTAATTTCTCTTGATGTTACTTCAATGTACACAAATATTCCTATTGATTTAGCTAAAGACATTATTAAGAAACATTGGTGTAAATTAAAGGAATTCACTTATTTAGATCTTAATTCTTTCTTAGAAGGTTTAGATATTTCATTAACTTCAACGTTCTTCCAATATAAAGATAAGTACTATAAACAAATATATGGATGTGCTATGGGTGCTCCAATATCAAGTGTTATAGCACAATTAGTAATGGAAGATCTTGAAGAAACAATTATATCAAAAATTAATTTTGAAATTCCATTTTATAAAAGATATGTTGATGACTGTATTCTAGCAATACCTGAAAACAAAATAGATCTAATAGATACATTCTTTAATAGTTATCATAAAAAAATTCAATTTACAAAAGAAATAGAAATTGATAATAAAATCAACTTTTTAGATATGACTTTAATAAGAAAAGACAATAAAATTTTAACGAGTTGGTATTCTAAACCAACATCTTCAGGTAGATTAATGAATTTTAAATCATGTCAACCATTATCTTTTAAAAAAAGTGTTATCATAAATCTTACTGATAGGGCAATTAAGTTAACAAGCCCAAATTTTAGAAAAGAAGTTCTAGAAAACATTACCATAACTTTAGCAAATAATAATTATCCAATAAATTTAATTAAAAGTATCATTAAAAAAAGAACTTATAAATTTTACAACCAACAACAAAACAACAATCAAATAGTAAATAATAGTCAAATTAAATATTTATCTATCCCATATGTACCAAAATTATCAGAACAATTAACTAAAATGTTTAGTAAATTTAATATTAAAGTAGCACATACAAATTATAATAATTTAAAGTTTATCAATACTAATATTAAATCTAAAACTCCTTTTTTAAAGAAAACCCACACTGTTTATAGTATTCCTTGTAATAATTGTAACAAAATTTACATTGGACAATCTATGCAATATTTAGAAGAAAGAATTAAAGGTCATAAATATTGCAAAAATTCAACGGCTTTAAAAAAACATTGTCAACAATTTAAACATAATTTCAATTTTGATAACACTAAAATTCTAAATATTGAAATTAACAATAAATCTCGATCAATATTAGAACTCATCCAAATTAAGAAAAATGAATCAGTTTGTGTGAATGACCGAAGTGAAATTAATGCACTTTCAAAAATTTATTTTTCATTACTTACATAAACAAATATTTCCCCTCTATATTTTCAAAAATCAGTTCTTTTAGTGCTTATTTGGTACTTGCATTGTAAAAATTTTGTAATGACATTATTATTAAAATATGTCAGCAATGTTAATTTGTTAATCTAGAAATCATATGCTGACATTTACAATTATATTTTGATGTATGTCAAGTCTTTTGACAAAATTTTAAGAGAAACATTTTATTTATACAATTTTAACTGTTATACCTATTCTTAAGTAAGTAATCTTGTTTTGTATTAATTTTTTGAACCATTATTGTAACTTATACTTATAATTTCAGTTTTCTGAAGAAGACATTAATATTAAAAAATGTCGAAACGTTAAAACCTAGTATTTATTGCATTTCGTTAAAAAGGCCTAATACCAAGAATTTACCTACACGAATATAATAAAGGCCAAGAAATAATAGTATTATTAGTATAATACTTATTTAAATATATATATATATATATAAAAATAGGAAAAAGAATATCGGGTTAATCCGCTGTAGTACAACCGCAGACACGTGTTTCAGACTCGTTGGTCATCGTCAGTACGGTGTAGCCAAGGAATAAGGTGGGATATCCTTGGAGATAGAAACAAAAGGAAGACCATCGGGAAGACAGACCACCAATTGCAGCGGATTAACCCGATATTCTTTTTCCTATTTTTATATTGTATCCGTGATATTTCCTTTATTGATTTATATATATATATATATATATATATATCAAAAATAACGTTTTCGCGGTTATGTGATGAGAAATTGATATTTTGGGTTATTTACCGCGTTAATTCAAATCAAGTGTGCATATACGAAATAATTCGTATATGCATAAGTGATATGAAATGTATATGCATATACGAATTATTTCGTATATGCACACTTGATTTGAATTAACGCGGTAAATAACCCAAAATATCAATTTCTCATATATATATACATATTTCTCCTATTTTGGAACATTGACTTTATGGACTTTGGGTATTCCGTATATTCTCGGTGTCGCAGAATTGAATTTTGTTAGTTGTTTGCATGTGCAATTGTCAATATAATGTTGCACATGCAAACAACTCACGTTAGTCATCGTCCGTACTGACGATGACCAACGAGTCTGAAACACGTGCCTGCGGTTGCACTACAGCGGATTAACCCGATATTTTTTCTCCTATTTTTATTATGTATCCGTGATATTTCCTTTATTGATATATATATATCTCAAATATTTATATATATATATATATCAATAAAGGAAATATCACGGATACATAATAAAAATAGGAGAAAAAATATCGGGTTAATCCGCTGTAGTGCAACCGCAGGCACGTGTTTCAGACTCGTTGGTCATCGTCAGTACGGACGATGACCAACGTGAGTTGTTTGCATGTGCAACATTATATTGACGATTGCACATGCAAACAACTAACAAAATTCAATTCTGCGACACCGAGAATATACGGAATACCCAAAGTCCATAAAGTCAATGTTCCTTTGCGACCAATTGTCAGTAGTATCGACTGTCACAGTAAACACCTCGCTAAATTTCTAGCGACCATACTAAAAACATCCTTTGGTCAATACAACAAATTCCGAATCTATGATTCCTTTGAGTTTGCGGACAGGGTAAATAGCATGAAAATACCACAAAACCAGGTTTTAGTGTCATTTGACGTAGTGAGTCTCTTTACCAACATCCCTATAGATTTAGTTGTAAATACGATCGATGAGAACTGGGACATGGTGGCACCCAACACTGACATTCCAAGGGAGGAATGCATTCGGTTGGTGGAATGGGTTTTCGATTCAGTGTATTTCGTATACAATGATAAATACTACAAACAAATAAGCGGCACTCCGATGGGCAGTTGCTTATCGCCCATAATTGCCGACATAATTATGAACAAGTTGCTTAAACGGTTGGTTGCTGCTGTGCCATTCTCTTTTGGCTTTCTGTGCCAGTACGTTGATGACGTTGCTTGCGCCTTACCTGCAGATCAAATAGATAGCACGTTAGACTTACTAAACAGTTTAGATACCAGACTGACTTTCACGTGCGAAATAGAGAAAAGTGGTAACTTACCATTTTTAGACACTTATATAATGAGGCGGGGCGGCGTCATTAGGCTGGGTTGGTATAGGAAGCCCTCAAATTCTAACAGACTCCTGAACTGTAAGTCCACATGTCCAATGAAAAATAAAATAAACCTAATTCTAGCGTTGAAGGACAGAATCATGAAAATAAGTCACGATGATTTCGTAAACCAAGATCTCAAATTCCTGCAGAGGTTACTAATAAATAACGATTACCCACGATATCTCACAAACAGATTACTCTTCTCCACCGCGAACCGAACTAATAATAGCAAACAAGTCCCCGGCACTTCGGAACCAACGGACCAACCCGACAAAACTGTGTACAAGTCATTAATGTATATACCTAATCTTAGTGAAAATATCAAAAAATTGTTCCATAGTGCAAACATTAAAATAGCTTTTACGTCCGCGGTTCCATGCAGCAGATTCTATACAGCACTAAAGACACCTTTACCTCTGGAACAGATCAATAATGTTGTATACGCGGTGAGGTGCGAGGATTGCTCTAAGGTGTATGTGGGACAAACAACCCAGAGATGGCGCGAAAGGAGCACCCAACACCGCTCTGACTCCAGAGTCAATCCAAAAAAGTGCTCTTTGGCTACTCATATTAATTCAACAAAACACAGTGTTAACTTCAATGGGGTAACAGCAGTATTTAAAGAAAATAATTACAACAAACGAATTTTCCTGGAAGCCGTAGCCATCAAACTATTTTCCAATAACCTAAATACCAAGGAGCAGTCCCGCATTTGCAGTAGCGTGTACAGCCGGTTAATTGGGTACATTAAAATTAATCCCCCACACTAAATTGACAATATACAACTATAAAATAATATGTTTTTATTCTTAAGATTCGTTTGGACAGACCTGTATATCGGCCGTCGTGATCGTTTGTCTCACAAAGTAAGGTTTTCTTTTTGTATAAAGCGTATTTGCATGTATCTAGCCTCTCGAGTTTTTTCATTCACAAAAATAATATAATGTTACTGAATTATTTAAATACATATTAAAGAGTGCCTATATCTTGCACGGCACAGACAGAAATTGAATGTTTCATTTGATGAAAAATTTTTAAAATGTAATCGTTTTGACTTTCCGTAGATGAAATTGTTGTTTTTTATAGTATTAACCAAATGGTGTCTTCAACAATAAGTTTCTAAATGTAAGTTTTTTTTTTGTTTTGTTTTTAAAATGAAGATTTTTTCTCTTCTTCACTTGAATAAACTGTTCAGTGTTATTTTAAATTGTATGTGAACACAATGAATGTCTCTTTTTTAAATGTTACCACTATATTTTACAGTGATTAATATTACTAATTTGGTTGTTAATAGGTCTGATGAAGGACCAAATAAAGGCCCGAAACGTCATAAGGAAAAATTGCGTTTTATTTTCAAAATAAATTCTGAAAACCCAAATTCTGTTTTATAAACAGTAAAAATCTATATATATATATATATATATATATATATTGTAACAATACCTTTACTAAATAAAAGATAAAATTACACTTTGGTAAATTCAAAAATCTTTATTTTAACTATGTAACTAAACCCTGTATTTATTACCGTTACTAAAAAAATATGATAACTTCAATGTAATTTTTATATCAATTTTCTATTTATCTCAGGTATATTTTTTTATTATGCCCTTACTAACTCAGATATTGTTTAAAACATTTAAACTTACTATACTTACATGTTACTAACTTCACTTGATTCAATAAAGTCGAACAGTTGCCTATATGTATTTTATTCAACACCAACAAATATCATGTTATGTTTACATCTTATATTTCTTTAATTCGTAAGTCATATTTGATATAACAGTAATACTCAAGTGATTAATTATATGTGTTTCTAGTCTATCTTCAATTATCACTTACAATGAATACGATATCAAGGTATGTACTAAAATACTACTCAAATAATGTAAATAATCACTGACAATTATTTTTCTATTTATAGGTTAATGTTTTAAGCGTCATATATTTCACATCAATTTAATTCAAGATCCTTCCTAACATACCAAATAAAAACAAATATATTAAAACTATTTGTATTACAATTCCAACAAAACATGTACGGAAGTATCAAGCCTGTTTAATCAACTTTATGGAAATTTATGTCTACACGAAATTATAAATTTCGTGGATAGGAATGCAATCAAGTAAGTATATTTGTAATACTATTTTCAAAATACTGTATAGTTCTTGTTAATAATCAATTTCACACATAACTTATTTAGTTTTGGTTTGCCAATCAGTTTCTTTGAGTTCTATAATGTTTAATAGTATGTCAAAAATTAATGTTGTGAAATAAAGATACAAAATATCCGTTATTAATTATCATCGACGTTAAATCATACGATTATTTATGTGTTTTCTAAGTTCTGATAAAATTATACTATATTCGAAACTGCTTAAATTCAGATTATTCCAAATAATTATACGACCTGTCAAAAATTATAAACTGGTATTCTTTCTTGTACTCCAAAAGATTTTCTTTTTAGCTCTAAGACGACATTTACTGGCTACGAAGATGTTGATCCTTTTCTTTACCTATCTTTCTGGAATGCTCGGATCGTGGACTGGATTGACTGCTATCCTGTTACACCTCCGATTCTGATATCACCTGGAATACTCGAACCTTCGACCGCTGACTTGCTGTACCTTAGATAATTGTCTTCCCACGGATTATTTCTCTCCCGGACTGGAATACCTGTGTTCGAACTGCTATCCCAGTACACCTCAGATTCTCTCACACCTGGAACACTCGGATTCAAACTGCTTTCTTGAAGTACTCGAATTCTTCTATTCCTGGACTAAAATACTAGTTCTAATACTGGAACTCAATCAACTCTCCTATATAATAATTCTCTGGCTGAATATGGATTATTCTTCTTGGATTTTCATCAATATGGTAAGTTTATTTTTAAATAATAATTTTTTTATTTATATGCTTACTTCTCAAATTTTTGAAACTCTTCTCTTATTTATTTAATATAAACATTATTCCTTTCTTCTTATATCCTTTCAGTATATTAGGATGATAATAATTTGTAATATTCTAGAAAATATTTAAATCTCCTAAAAAAAAATATCTGCTTTCTTCTCCACTTTAACTTAATCACTTCTTTTACACTTTTACGCTATAATTGATAACTTTAGTATGTATTTATCGGAGAAAAACTTAGTCTTCCCGAAAATACATCCGCTGCTTTCTAAATTTTTTTAGAATCTCCTTTTTTTATTTATCCCTCATATTCTTGGTAATAATTCATTAATTTTCCATATCCAATGATCTTTGTACACACATTTTAATAATCCAAAACATATTTAATTTGTACTTGAATATTTTAATTACCTTTATAAATTCCAAAAATTTATCAATTTAATTCTTTACTTTATTTTTTAAAACCTTTAACACACTTCGGCAAACGAATACCCAATACTATCACATAATTATTTAAAATGTCAAAATCTGACACATCTCATATTTGAATCTAGGCGCGCAAACTATACATCATTTTATTACATTTATATTTCAAAATTCACACTAATTATCTCTACTTTTCAATAGTGTTAATTAAACAAGCTTTTACAAAATAATATTTCATATGAAAATACATCAAGTAATATTTAAAATTCTAATTTCAGAACTGGATAAAATTAATACAACAAAGTAACCTGATAGGCAACCAACTATGCTCGATGCAAGTAGAAAACTACAATGTTCCCTGATATGCAACCAACGTTGCACGATACATGAAGAAATAGGAACATATCCATTTAATATTCTCACAATTATTTTAAGTATAAATCAAATACTCCCACAGCTATTTACTTAATTATAGTTCGATCTATTAAACATTACCAACTTTCAATTTTTAATTCTCACTAAAAGAACATATACAGTATATATAATTGTATTGAAAAATTCAAAAGATTCTTGGTAGTAGTGGCATACAATGAAGTAAAAGTAATAACAATATGACAACTGGTTGTCATATTGTTATTACTTTTACTTCATTGTATGCCATTACTACCAAGAATCTTTTGAATTTTTCAATACAATTGTATATTTGGCAAAGAATTGTAATATATTTTATATTTTATATATATATATATATATATATATATATATATATATATATAATTGTATTGACGAAACCAAACTAGGTAGAAACATATATGTCTGTAGCTACAAATACATCTTAACACATACATAGTTGCATCGTTAGTTGTTTATGTATTTCAATCAAAATTGTACATGTTTAGGTGAACCTAGGCCATTTTGATAGGATTACATGAGTAATTATCGATTGTCCTATGCTTATTTGCTTTCATTTACATTTATACTTGACTATTTTACATTCTATATTGTTATATTATCAACAGTTCTACTCTTAATTTTTCTTTACATAGTTGCGTCGTTGTTATTTGTATAATTGGATTGACTGAACAGTTTGTGGTAGACCCCAAGCCTTTTAATGTGATTATAGAAATAATCTCGACTGTCCTATGCTTATTGATTACATTTTCATTTATACATTTTGATTTACATTTTATATTTGTCATTGTTTTCTAATTGACAACCAGTTGTCATATTGTTATTACTTTTAATTCATTTTATGCCACTACTACCAAGAAGATTTTCAATTTTTCAATACATTTGTATAATTGGCAAAGAATTGTAATATATTTTATATATATATATATATATACATATCAGAAAAAGAAAAATATTGGGTATAATCCGCTGTAGAGCAACCGTAAACACGTGTTTCTGACTAATTGGTCGTCATCAGTACGGTGTAGCCAAGGAATAAGGTGGGATAACCTTGGAGATGTAAGCTAAACGGAAGACCATCAGGTGACAGACCACCATTTGCAGCTTCAGCTAGAAGATCCTCGGTTTTGAGGACAACAACTAACGTCGCCACGAGGAAGACTATGACAACCTGCGTGCCATCCGAGACCCAGGAAATGTAAATGAAAGATAAGAAATTATCGCGGATACATAAAATATCAGAAAAAGAAAAATATTGGGTATAATCCGCTGTAGAGCAACCGTAAACACGTGTTTCTGACTAATTGGTCCTCATCAGTACGGTGTAGCCAAGGAATAAGGTGGGATAACCTTGGAGATGTAAGCTAAACGGAAGACCATCAGGTGACACCGTACTGATGACGACCAATTAGTCAGAAACACGTGTTTACGGTTGCTCTACAGCGGATTATACCCAATATTTTTCTTTTTCTGATATTTTATGTATCCGCGATAATTTCTTATCTTTCATTTACATTTCCTGGGTCTCAGATGGCACGCAGGTTGTCATTGTGTTCCTCGTGGCGACGTTAGTTGTTGTCCTCAAAACCGAGGATCTTCTAGCTGAAGCTGCAAATGGTGGTCTGTCACCTGATGGTCTTCCGTTTAGCTTACATCTCCAAGGTTATCCCACCTTATTCCTTGGCTACACCGTACTGATGACGACCAATTAGTCAGAAACACGTGTTTACGGTTGCTCTACAGCGGATTATACCCAATATTTTTCTTTTTCTGATATTTTATGTATCGGCGATAATTTCTTATCTTTCATTTATATATACATATATAGAATAACGAGAAAGAGGATAATAACGGGTAAATTCCGCTGTAGAGCAACCGTAGACACGTGTTTCTGACTATTGGTCGTCATCAGTACTGTGTAGCCAAGGAACAAGGTGGGCTAACCTTGAAGATGTAAGCTATACGGAAGACCATCAGGTGACCGACTCCCATTTGTAACTTCAGCTAGAAGATCCTCAAATTTGAGGACAACAACTAACGTCGCCACGAGGAAGACTAATGTCAGCCTCCGTGCCATCCGAGACCCAGGAAAGATAAATCAAAAAAAGGAATTTCTTTCCTTTTTCCCGAATATTACTTATTACTGAGCTATTGTCTCTTTTTGATATAATTTTGTCAGTACTATACTATATTAATTAAAACCACAAAACTGACAAAATTATATCAAAAAGAGGCAATAGCTCAGTAATAGTAACTTTTAAAGTATTAACGTCTTAAATGTTTTTGATGTGAAATTTAATAGACAATTCAAAAATGAAATAATATAGAGGGTGTTCCATTTGAAAAAATTGACTTTTTTTGCAAAAACTAACATAAGCATATCAAAAAAGACAGTAGCTCAGTAATAGTCACATTTAAAGTATTAACGTCTTACATCCATTAATTACATACATTCAAAAAAATTGACTTTTATATAAAAACGTGTCATGTAATTTTAATCCAGTTTCCTGCACATGCAGTTAGTAACTGTATAAAAAATAAAACATGCTTCTATTAGGACCTCTTATTGTAAATACTACAAAAAAATTTGTCCATCTAATAAGTCGTTTTCGAGAAATATAATTTTATATAAACATTGAATTTTTCAAAAAAATGGGAATAAGTCAAAAACTTTAGATTTTAGGCCTGTACTATCTCATTACTTTTTGACAAAAAATTATACTGGGAATACAAAAATGCAATAACATATAGGATGTTCCATTTAAAAAACTATAACTATGGTTATCCACCAAGTTATGGAACACTCTGAACAATACAAAATATTTTTAATATGTGCTCCTAATGAACAGCTATCACAAGGAAAAACCCGCTTCGAAATATATTTACTCGTAAAGGCACAATCGGCCTTACCCGCATAGATGACTCACCCTGTATATATACTCTTATTATTATGTATTGTATTTGGGTGTATTTTCAACAATATCTGTTCAGTAGTCGTGAAACATTAATCAAATGTATAGATATCATATACTGCGCTGTTATCCTAACTAGCGTTGTTAGATAAAACTTATTTAACAAGATACTGAATCTTTGAATATGTATCTTCTTAAAATTTCAACAAAAAAATATAAAACTCCGGCTTTTATATCTAATTATCAATTAATTATGCTCAGTCGGTTTCTACGATTTTTAAGATTAGCAAGCATGAATATAAAACTTTATTCTCAGGTATTTAGAGTTCTTAAAATATATGAAAGTTACTTTAACATTATTTCAACAAAAACTAAATTATATTCTTGTAAAATGTTCTGTTACTTGATACAATTCAAGTAAAATAAACAATAAAAAAAAATCACATAGCATTATATGTATTTTATTCAATTGGCGACAATAATCAAATTATCTCGTATTCACTCCAAAAAAATGGATATTATAAATTTTAATACAAACCAAATCACAGATTCTCAAAATCAATGTAAGTTATAATTGAATTGTCAAAATAATTAATCTGTCAAATATCAACTGACATTGTAAGAAATTTGTATTGACATTTTTATTTCATTTAAGCAATAAGGATTAATTTTATATTCTTGAATTGGAACATTTACTTTACACTAAGAAATATTAAATTTCAAAACTTTGACATATACAATCAGAATAATAGATATAAACAAAATCAATTATCATATGATAATTTCTAACTCTAAACTAGAATTAAATTAAAAAGGTCTGTTTAAACTTTTAAAATTAATAAGACTTGCACATATAAATGTATATTTGTGAGTTTTACTTTCCTTATTAAATTCACAAGCAGGTACGGTCCTTCTTCAGTGATTCTTGATTAAATATAACAACCACAACATTCATCCGTTGTACCCATATGTTTGATTCACAACAGCACAAATACTCCAGTAACTCCTAAGTAGATGTAGTAATGACAGCATTCATCCGTCAGTCTTGTAACATTGTACATCAGCATTCTCTTCTAAAAAAATGACGTATTCATGGATTATTTTCCAAACTTCACGTTCAATTCCAATATCTTCGTAAATTCTTTCCCTTGCTTTTGGTAATGACAGCATTCATCCGTCAGACTTGTAGTATTGTACAGATGTATTCTCTTCTAAAATGACTTTATTCCTTGATTTGTATAACAAACTTCACGTTTAAATTATAGTAATGACAGCATTCATCCGTCAGACTTGTAGTATTGTACAGTTGTATTCTCTTCTAAAAATGACTTATTTCTTGATTTGTATAACAAACTTCACGTTCAAATTATAGTAATGTTAGCATTCTATTCTTTACTATTAAATTCTTCTTTCTATTTAATATTTCTTTTCTCATAAAATTTTTCATTCACTTTTCAAAAATTCATAAATCAATAATCCTCTTTTTTTTTCGTAACTATGCTCTCATTAAAATTACAACATAGTTGATTTTTTTCGTATCATATATGAAAAATAATATTTCTAACGCAATAACATACAATTGAATTTGAGAACTGTTAAATTTAGATTATCTTAAATGTGATGTATTTTAAACAATGCAATACATACATATGGTCATTTATATTTTCGATAATATTAAAACGTATTAAAATGATATCTTAGGAAGAAAAAGTAGCAATCGCAATAATCGATCCCATAACAATCCCATATAATTATAAACATATTGGAATTTACTAATTTCAATGAAGAATTTCTGCGAAATATTGAAATCAACTCCGTATTAATCAATAGTTACTGATTATTTTAAGATAATATATTTTACAAAACATGTTGTTTTAAGCAGTCATTCGTAAAATGTGTGTCAATTAACAGTTCTCTGGAATTCTTTGCGGTAATTGAAAAATTAACAGAGTTAACCTTTTCAAAATACCAAATCAGATTGCCAATAATAGCAAAGAACATTATTATGAGCTTCTCACTTTTTAAATATATAATATGAGTATAAAACAGAACATGGAATGATAAAATGTGTAAACGTATTGGCATAGGTATATTCATATGCTTATTTATATATGAATATACTTTACACTACAGATGATAGTATGTATGTACATACATGATTTCTAATATAGAGCTAACTATTGACCTTCAATTAATACTGCAGACTAATACATGTGTAAATAAGGTAAATAATTGTATTAAAACAGCTCTAGGAAAATCTTATTACTAGGGAGCGGAATCGAGCGAGTCATGACTCATCGCCCATGGGCGCGCTATTGAAATGTTGTATTTTTAAAGAGGTTTTAATTTTATTTATATAATTGAATAACAAGTGGCTGGTGATTACAAAATACAAAAAACCCTACTATTTGTTCATTTTCTCTTCTGTAGGACTTGTTCTCTTTGAATTATTAAGTACATCCTTGTAGATAGAAAACGTCCCTTCTACATTAGCATACACAATTGCCGCAATGTTATTAAACCCGGATTTCTATTAAAAACTGCGTCTAAGTCACTTGGAATTATTAATAGCCACATCTAATGTGGGTAATCAATTTTTACTTTCTTATACGTAGTACAAGGAAGTATTGTGAAATTTTCGATCTCGAGATTTTTGCAGATGTCCACGTTTTGAAGTCCCCTGATACCGAAAAAGATGTTTTTAAAAAATGTCTGTGTGTCTCTATGTGACCACGATAACCGCTGTAGATATCAATTCCAAATTTTGTATTTACGTGTCTAATCTCCCTCTTGAGATCTGAGTAGTTTTTCAGTAAAATCGGTAGACCGGAAGTAGCAGTTTACTTAAGTGAAAAAATTAAATTTTTCCAATATTTCGTCAACTACTAAATTTAAGCAAATTTATAAAGAATTCATATGTACTTGAAATTAAAATTGAGAACAATTTTATTTAAAAAGTTTTTCGAAGCTGCTACCGGAAGTAGGTCTTTTACTCCTATCGAAAATCAGTTTCTTGCGAATATTTCGCATGTCATGCTTTTTAGACAGGTACAGTTGCGGCCCCTACAAACTCAGACAGTGCGACAAGTATAAAATGTTGGCTTTGTAACCATGGTCTCAAAATTGAAGTTTATTAAATGTCACCCAACTGAAACAACGTCAATTGCGTATAATATAGAAAAATAAAGTAACACTGACATTGCCATACTGGATAAAAGTCAAATTTACACATAACAAATTTTTGAATTTGCCAGGATATGTCAAAACTCGGTGTCTGAGTTTGTAAGGGCCGCAATTGTACGTTACGGGTATAAAAGTATTTAAAACGTAATTTTCAATATCTTTTGCATAAAAACAATTTCAAAATTCAGACCGGAATTACCACTTTTACTCTTATCGAATAGCGATTTTTTGCGAATATGTCGTAAATTATGCATTCTATATGTATTTATCAAGAATACAAAAGTATTTAGTGCTAGATTTGCAATATTTTTTGAATATATGAAATTTCAAAATTCGGACCGGAAGTAACACTTTTACTCTTAGGGAGTAGTCTTTTTTTCGAATATCTTGCTAAGTATGCATTCTATAGCCATTTATTAAGAGAACAGAAGTACTTAGAATAGGATTTTGAATAATTTTTCTGTAAAAAAAAATTAGTATAGTTTGAAACGCTCATACGTATAAGAAAGTCGTGTGGTGGCAACACCTCATTTTTTAATTTGAGATTCGATTTTCAAAATATGTCATTAGTTTAGGCAAATTTCCAAAGTGTTCCTGAAGAAATAACAACTGATTTTTTAAATATGGGATTTGTGTTAGTTCCTTGCACTCAGAAATACTTCGTGCATCGTCATTTAAACATGTAACGAAATTTTGTAAACTATCGAAATTCTCTGCATGAAAACTATTTCTGTGTATGTTTTAGCAAAGTTAAGTGACGATATTTGACAGACTTTGCAATAAATTTCGGAATCACTGACAATTAATTTTTATCTCAGAAAAAGTAACATAAACAACGTTCTAGATCTAAATAAATGATAACTAAAAATGTGCGCGTAGGTTATTGAAACATACATATTATATTGCGAAATATAAGGTAAATATAATAAATTTTAAAAACTCGTCACCCTTGTACCTAAGCCGATGAAGAAAGGATTTTATTCATAAAATTCCTTATTTTATGGCAGTTTTTTCTCTGATTCTCTGGAGTAAACAGATGTTACAGTTCGCCCTATGAATTAGTGCTATTCAGATATAATGTAAACAACACGCAGTTGTTTACATTATTTCTTTTCACGGTTGCGGCTCCGTGGTAGTTTAGCTCGCTCGATTCCGCTCCCTACTTATTACGAATATAAAACCGTTTTTTAAACAATTACATTTTTTCTCAGTAACATTCAGATATAATGGTCAAATACGAGCGGTACTTCACAGCTACAGTAAGTAATTATAAAAACAAATCATGCAGATACAATTTATCTAAATTACTTGCAACATGATACATCCAATAAATATCGAAAACGAAATATTAAGATGAAATGTATTTATTTCTTAGGGAATTAACTAGATCCGTTGATTGAAGGAATACATAAAGATGCGCCACTACATAGCACTGAGCGTAGCCAAAACTGGATCCGAGATCTATAGCGACTGCATCAGTCGTTTGGGTCCGAGATTCGAAACAGCCCGAGATAGGGATGATGTTTCTCGGCAAGGGGTTTGCGAAACGACTTAACGGAAAGACACGCAATTTTGCTATAGCGTTGCGCATCTTTATATATTCCTTCAATCAACGCTAGATCACAAACCAAAAAAAAAGTGTGGGCACCATACAATTATTTACATGTATGTGCGTTCCGAAATGTGTATACAAAAGTTTTTCCAAATTATGTTTTAAATTCTGTATTTTGTTAATAAAATAAATCTCTGAGTAAGAGTATTGCGGTCTAAAATTTGAATTTTTTTTATACAGAATATATCCCAAATTCAGCTCAAAGAACTTTTATTATCTTAATAAATCTCTATAGAATGCATAAATTGAGAAATACATATTAGCAAAACGCTGCTATTAGATAAAAGTGTTACGTCTATTCCGAATTTTAAATTTTCTTTATACAAAATTTGTTCCAACTGAAGCTCTAAATACGGTTGTACCCACTATTAAATTTGTATAGTATGAAATTTGCGAGATTTTTGTAAAAGCTGCTATTTGTTAAGAGGAGTATTACTTCCGGTGCGAATTTTCGGATTTCTTTTAGATAAAAGTAGTGCCAAATCTATTTCTAATTACGAATTAGCCAACTATTTCCGGTCTTCTAATTTTACTGGAAATCTAATCAGATCTGAAGAGAAAGATTATACTCGCAAATATATAAATTTGTATTGACAGCTTTAGCCGTTTGGCCGGTATCGTAGAGATAGAGGAAGGAGGTAGGCAGAAAGAGATGTATGCAGAAGCCACTTTCTCTATATCACGGGACTTCGTAACGTGGACATCTGCAAAAAACTGGAGGATAGGAGGTAGGCAGAAAGAGATGTATGCAGAAACCACTTTCTCTATATCACGGGACTTCGTAACGTGGACATCTGCAAAAAACTGGAGGTGGAGAATTTACGTCATCACTTTACGTCCGTATACCGTTGATTCAAGGAATATAGATAGATGCGCAACGCTCTAGCGTAGAGAGAATATTCTCTCTACGGCTCTAGTAAAATAGCGTGTCTTTCCGTTAAGTCGTCCCGCAAATCCCTTGCCGAGAAACATCATCGCTGTCTCGGGCTGTTTCGAATCTCGGATCCAAACGACTGATGCAGTCGCTATAGATCTCGGACCCAGTTTTGTCTACGCTCAGTGCTATGTAGTGGCGCATCTTTATGTATTCCTTCAATCAACGCATATACTACGTATAAGAAAGTAAGAATTGTTATCCACAGTATTACACTTTGGGATATGGTAAATAATCATGTAAGAAATAAAAAACGTAATATCATTAAACATCGTAATTAAATCAGTCACATTTTATAAACTAAGTTACATACTACCAGACTCTCAAAGCTAACAAAAAAATTGAAACCATTCAAAGACTAAAACAAATAGGGAAGTGGGAAAAATTAAACAGTAATAAATCGGAATGATTATCTATTTTGATGTAATAAATCTATCAAAATTTGCGAGATATTTGCGAAAAATTGTTGTCAAATAAGAGGAAGGGTATTAAGATATTCGCAAAAAAAGCTTTTTTCGATAACAGCAAAAGACTTACTTCTGGTAAAAATTTCGATATACTGGTGAAATTTAGTAGACTACTACTTAAAGTACTACAATTTTTCTGAAAATCTTATCATAGGGCTAAATACAACATTTCATATTAATAGCTTTAGCAATTTGGTCGTTATCGTAGTCACACATAGAGAGAGAGATGGAGATATTTGAAAAACCACATTTTTCCAAAATATGTGGATGTACAAAAATCTTGTCGAAAAGTTCCATCATCAGAATATGTACTTCTTTATCCTAGGTATAAATGAGTAAACACAAGCACAAGCATGGAAACGGCCCAGAAAAGCCTGTACTTTTTGAAGCCGAATCTAATTCGACCGTCAAAACCTTAAAAATTTGGAATTTAAGGCTTAAAAGTCAAACATGCAAAATTTCTCGTTGGAGCTGTCAGATTAGCGAAATGTCAATATTTCGTGTCCACTACTGCGTTTTTAAGTACGTAAGCCATTTTTATGTTACAAAATATTTGCAGGCTCCTCTTGAAGGCCTCGATTCTCAGGAACCCGTCCGCCCGAAGGGCCAGAAAATAGCCAACTTATGAAAGGAAGGTGCGTTCTACGCTTAACCGACGCGCACGACGGCCTCGTCTCCCTCTCAAAGGTGACAAAGCGCGCCCCGTGCAACCAATTTTCGTCGATTTTGACGGTTCGGTCCGTAACCATGGTGATTCGGTTAAGCCATTTTTTCCGACGCTATTAACATGAATCCGTCGGCAGCTTATATTAAGATTGACTAGCTAATACGGCAGGCCTAGAAGGACCGCTGCCGCCTCTTATTCCGCTTACAGTTGAGGTACCGCTCTCCCTTATTTCTAAATTTATTGCGGATTTTGTTTTTATTGCGTTTCAGTTTATAAAACACTATGTAATTCCGATATATAGCGAGTAAGTAAATATAATTGTATTTTAGATGTTCAATATTGCTTTACTTTAGCTGTTTTTATACACCCCTGTATATAGTCTGCAACTATCCAATATTTTATTCAGAATGCTTATCGGATTCTGTTATAGAAAATGTTTTTTTAAAAATAAGAAGTGCATCAATTCTTATTCTTTATATTTTAATATTTATATTTAAATGTGTACACTAACATATTTAAATTATTTCTTAGATGTTTGCTTCAATACTTAAGCGACGTACTTTTCATACTAATCAATTTAGATAAAATGATTAATAATAGATTTAGTGACAATAGCAGAGTTTTTAAATTTAAAATGTTTATTGGCTCTCTATGTAATAAGATGTGTTTTATCGTTTAAAGTTATATGGACATTTTTCACATACTTTTCCTCTGCTCTTCACAGTCGGTAGTTTTCACTCTATTATAAATTTTTTCTACTATTATTGGTTTTTGTGCCTTGATTTTCCGATGATTTATTTCACGTTTGCCTAATTTAATTTAATTTGCGTTTCAGTTTTTTGAACACAACATAATTCTGGTATCTAGCGAGTAAGTAAATATAATTGTGTTTCAGATGTGCAATATTGATATTACTTTACTATAACTGTTTTCGTACACCCCTCTATATATTTTGCAATTATGCGACATTTTATTCAGAATGCTTATCGGATTTTGTTATTACAGAAAATGTTTAAAATGGAGGTGCGCCAATACTTATTCTTTATTTTTAAGTTATATTATTGTTTTAAATAAAATGTAAGTTTTGTTATTTAGATATAAAGTGATTTTTGTTTATGATGGTATTAACATTATGTTGTCTAAATAATTAAAACAATTGTAATTAGTTTTTATTGACCTTTTTCAATATTTGATTTACAGAAATAATTTGTTGAATCTCTTTGTCTTCTTAATGTGTGTGCACTAATATAATTAAATTAATTAATTATGCTTCAATACTTAGACGACGTACCTTGCATCCTAATTAATTTAAATGAAATGATTGATAATAGATTTTGTGATAATAGCAGCATTTTTAAATTTAAAATGTTTATTGACTGTCCATGAAATAAGATGTATTTTATCGTTATATGGACATTTTCACATACTTCTCCTGTGCTCTTCGCAATCGGTAGTTTTTCACTCTATTTTAATTTTTTTCTAGTATTATTGGTTTTTGTGCCTTACGATGATTATTTCACATTTGCCTAATGTATCTATAGTTTGAATTTTCTTTGTAGGGTATAGAATGGACAATCTGCAAAATCTGTGTTTTTCATTAGTTGGAAAATGTTGTTTTATAGTTTTGATAGTCAATAGTGTTTCAGTCTATATATGTCGGTTCCAATGATCTTTTTGGTTTAAATGAGGATTCATTAAAAATTAAAAAGGATATTTTATATAAACTTGTAGATAGCTTTATAAGAGGTTTTATTAACACGAATGTATATTTTAAATAACTCATTATTACCATTTGATAGTTTCATCATTATTCTATAACAAATAATATCTATTTCATTGGCATTTTCTATAGTGATTCCCATGCCTATATTTTTATAATTTGCAGTGTTTTTTGTGGTAATTTGTATAACAACTCTCAGTTATGAAGGATTTTTAATAATGTTGATAGAGTGTTGTTTACACTGTATATAATTATTTACTTTTGCATTGTACACCTACAATTTAAGGGACAAATAGATATAATATATTTATTATAGTAATATTCATTACCTATTGTTATAATCCAAAATACTGTAAGACATCCTTATTGAAGTCCTATTTTGAATTATTGCAATTGACGATGTTGCTTACGGTTCATTTTCATCAATGATAATTAAACAATCTCTTGTGAATACGTACGATATTACTTCGCAATAGCTATTTTTCAATCTCTTCATGCTTGAATAGCCTTTTGCGCGTCTGCTTACAGCCTTTTTACAGCTTTCAGTAAAACCTGATCACTGTCAGGACCGTTGTTAGAATTTCCGTTTTTATAAACTTTTGACACAGCCCTGTATATACATTATGCCATTATATTTTGTAAAGCCAATCGTATATATTACTCAGAATTCTTCTCAAATTACAGTGTAGAGTAAGAAAGATAATTTAATGTTTAACATAAAAGTCATTTTAAAGTATCCGCAGAAATAATGTGCTCAAAGACAGCACCATTTTCGTTGATACAGTCTGAAATACGCTTCGGATGCGACAATAGAAAAGTTTGATGACTGTTTCAAAGTCTACAGTTTTTAAGAAAAAATCAAAAAGGATGGTAATAACTCAAAAACAATTTAAGATAGACATAAACAATAATAATAAAAATGAACCGAAAATTCAATTTCATCAAAGACTCAAAAGGAGCCAAGTAAGAACCGTCAAATTGCACTCGTCATTTGGCATTTTGAAAGATTGACTTCGGATTCGTCAACAGGGACCACAAAAACCCTCAAGTAATAAATTTGAGAAAGATCTAATTATGTTTCGCACATTTCCACCATGTTGGTCGCCCCACTTTTTTTTTGATATTTCGACTTCCAATTCGTTATCAGCGACAATAAGAATCCCAAATATTGAATTTCACGCGGATCCAATACGTTTTCGAAGAACCATTACGCTATATTGCACACGCCATTTTATTTTTAAATATAAACTTCAGATTCTTCATCAGCGAACCTAGAAACCCCAAGTACTAAATTCCATACAGATTCAATTACCTTTTTGCCGTATTGAATGCGCCATTTTGTTTTATCAAATTTCAATTTCAGACTCGTGTTCAGCGATCTAAGAAATCTCCTAACAAAAATAAATTATTTTATTAACACTTCAAGGTATATAGATTCCACTAGTGAATATTATTACATGAAAACCAGTTACAAATATACCTACTTTTTCTATACATACATTTTATTTAATACTTGGCTACTCTGTATAATGGGCAAGCATTTTTGATAAATAAAGAGGGTTGAAAGACAATTATAACGTATATCAAAAGGTAATTATGACAAATATCGAAAGGTGTATGGATTTCATTATTTATGAGAGTCATGATATGGCTTTTGTAGATTATATTATTTAACAAATAAACTTATGCAACATCTCAAATTTCACGCCATTTTAAACTACTGGCGCATGTTGGTTGCCAAAGCGACATAACCATATAGAAAATTATTGCAGTTGTTGGTTGTGTTGCTTTTGTTTATGAGCGAATGGAGATTCCTTTATAAATATTTATGGAATGTTGATTTAATTTATTTTATTATTTATTTATTACGTGCACTATATTTGTTATTGAGTATGAATAATTATATGATTGTAACCTAACATGTTAAGGAACATGTCGGTTATAATAAATTATTTAAATCAGACTATGTGAAAAAAGTATTATTAGAAGTGATTAAAAATGGTTGATTCTGTTGTATGGAAAATAACATCTCTCCTTTCAGCACAAAAGTAGACAAAACGTGTGAAGTGAATTAAAGAAATACATACTTGTAAACTCAAAATACTTTTTCCAATAACGTAATAATAAAAACCATATCATAAAGGAGATATTGAAAACAACGCTGAATCAACTATAAATTTGAATAATGTCTGAGTATTTAGCGTTAATAGCATTTTGTGATTACTGTAATAAAACACGCACAAAATTTGCATACGCTTGAAATATCCATCAGCAAATAGCTACCATAGAAGATCATATTTTGCATATATGATCTGTATTATTATTAACCATGTAAATTTCAGATTTTCTCTCCTTTCTGAGAAAATGACATCTGAAAATGTTCGTGATATATGTCTTTTGCATGAGTATATACAGACAACTGCATTCACCTTTTGACATGTGTCTTAATTTTATTTTGACGTTTGTTATAATTGTCATCAAAATAATTTACAAATTACAAATTTGTCAACAATGCCTGCCTACTACACATAATAGCTATGCATTAAATAATATTAAGAGAATTTCACCCAAATTATTTGAAGTGGCTGAAGAAGCTGAATTTTGGTCAGCAGATTTGAAATATTCGTCTGTCACATACTCAAAATTAGTTCGCACGTCAATTAAAAATGAAGGACTTGTATTGAAGAACATTTTAAATTTTCACTGAATTACATTATTATTCGTACTGTTCTCTCTCTAATCATAAAATGATCATGCATACCACTCATCATGTATACTACTCGCCCGCTATCGCGGGTTCGTCATTTTAATTGACATGCTCAAATATACATAGTATCTGCATAGTGTTTAACATGTTTACAACAAATTTTGTTTGGTAAATGGGCATCGCTTTCAAACATTCTTATAGAATGCTAATGAATGCTGATGAACTTCAAACATATAGCTCGCAAACATATGTACGTGAATGGGTAAGAAAAATTTAATTTATAAAGTATATTACTTTCTTACTACCTTTTCGAAGTCCACTATCGTTAATAAAAGAGCACAAAATAATAATAAAAGTAAGAAGCCCAAGTTTTAAATTTAAGCCCTATTGAAGCGTCTTTCCTGTAAGAAGCGATCACTCTCATGACGCTTTTTAGAATGTCCAATTTTATAAACTTTTGACGCACCCCTGTACACATATAAATTTCGTTATGCCAATCGTATATATTATTTAGAACTTTTCTTTCCTTTTTACACTGAACACTGAAGAGCGAGAAGGACAATTAAATGTTACAAAACATAAATCACGTTAAAGTTTACGAAGGAAGGATGTGCTCAGATCGAAGCACTTTTCGAAAAACCTTCCCGCCAGATTGTTTTTTAAAGTTTTTATTTCGGATTCGTGATCAGAGACCTGAAAAACCGCCATTTGCTAGATTTCACCAAGATTAAGGACATTTTGATGAATCTTTCCGCCATATTAGAATCGCCATTTTGTTTTTTGACATTTCGACTTTGGATTCGTGATCGGTGACCCCATAAACGCCCGTATCCAAAATTTAACATTCGTACGTCAATTTTCAAAAAACTCTTCCGCCATTTTGTTTTTTTTGACATTTTGACTATGGATTCGTGATCGGCGACCGCAAACACCCCCGTATCTAAAATTTCACATTCATACGTCAATTTTCAAAAAATTCTTCGCCATTTTTTTTTGACATTTTGACTATGGATTCGTGATCGGCGACCTAAGACACCCCCGTATCTAAAATTTCACATTCATACGTCAATTTTCAAAAAATACTTCCGCCATTTTGTTTTTTTTTGACATTTTGACTATGGATTCGTGATCGGCGACCTAAGACACCCCCGTATCTAAAATTTCACATTCATACGTCAATTTTCAAAAAATTCTTCGCCATTTTTTTTTGACATTTTGACTATGGATTCGTGATCGGCGACCTAAGACACCCCCGTATCTAAAATTTCACATTCATACGTCAATTTTCAAAAAATTCTTCGCCATTTTTTTTTGACATTTTCACTATGGATTCGTGATCAGCGACCTGAAAAACCGCCATTTGCTAGATTTCACCAAGATTAAGGACATTTTGATGAATCTTTCCGCCATATTAGAATCGCCATTTTGTTTTTTGACATTTCGACTTTGGATTCGTGATCGGTGACCCCATAAACGCCCGTATCCAAAATTTAACATTCGTACGTCAATTTTCAAAAAATTCTTCCGCCATTTTGTTTTTTTTTGAAATTTCGACTTTGAGTTAGTGATCGGCGTCCGCAGATACCCCCATATCCAATATTTCACAAACATTGATCAATTTTCAAAAAAGAGTTCAGCCATTTTTTTTGTGACATTTGGATTGGTGACCGGCGATCGCAAAAACTACCAAGTGCCTAGTTTTACTTTTAATCAGAAAAGAGAAATTGATTTCAGCCAGCTCCGCCCACTGTGCATGTTTACGTAATCGTTTAAATAAAATTATTTCGTAGGGGCACATAAATCTTGAAAGCAATATTTTTTCCGTAAGGAAATTTATTATTTTAAATTTAATTTATAATTAATAAAAAAAAGTCATGCTGTATATGAGAATGATTAGTCGGTCGACCGGGTAATTATGTCGAGAAGCCCCGGCATTTTGCATCATAGATCTCCGATGAAATGTATATGGAATTGAACCCGGTCGATCCACGCCGTTGTATTCAGTTGCGACCTACATCGTCAAATCGTCCAATAAAAATTAATATATATTTACTTATATGAGGTCAATAAAAATTTAATATCACATATATACAGCACATGGACGTTTAGTGCTTAATATATACATTCTCATTTCCATCTGTTACTTGATATACATATATCAGTACGATTTAGAAATTCGAATTCAGACACCGACGGTAGCTCAGTTGGTAGAGCAACCGGCTAGTAATCGGTATGCCTGGGTTCGAATCCCAGCCGTGTCGGTAATTTTTAAAAAAATTACCTAATTAATTTAATAGTCAGTGGTAAAATTATAAAATTATAATTTTCAAACACTGCAAATTAGCGAGTTTTAAAAATTATTTAAAACTAGTATAACGACCTACAAATCGTCCAATAAAAATTAATATATATTTACTTATATGAGGTCAATAAAAATTTAATATCACATATATATATATATATATATATATATTATGCGGTTATTTTTCCTTGCCGTGTAGAATATAAACGATATTTTTCTTTGTGGGAATTTTCGGCATTACAATTGAAAAACTATTTTCGTAGAATAAAATTTGTGTTTATTTTACGTTTCGACATATTATAAATAATAATATATAAAATAATATGTCGAAACGTAAAATAAATACAAATTTTATTCTACGAAAATAGTTTTTCAATTGCAATGCCGAAAATTCCCACAAAGAAAAATATCATAGTTTATATATATATAATATATATATATATATATATTATATATATATATATATATATATATATACAGATGTAAGTATAAGAAATGGCATAGAGGTGACAAGAACTTAACCCGCAAATTCCCTTCACGTTCACATAAAAGAACATCAACTAACAGGAAACAGCGAGACAATACACGCAATTTTATATTAGGCTTTTTAACCCTTTTCAATTTCATTTTAATATGGTAATTGACTTATATTTTACAGTTGTGCATCAACATGTAGCTATTTTAAAATAATAATATTATTTGCGAGCTCTTCAACAACTATCGACATCATGTTTATTGTTTTTTGTGTCTTTATTTCTTACTATGCTGTTTTTTGATTTTTGTTTAGTATATCCTCCCACTTGGCAATTAACCCAACTGTATTTTACGGTGAAATGATAGTATTATTAAATTTGTAACACGTAAACGTTATTATATTGTTAATTTCATATACGAAAACTCTATACTGTATGATCAGGAACTGGAAACGTACAATGATTGTTGTTACAGGATGGGAACATAAATGTTACAAAGGTTTTCTGTATCTGCCCTATCATTAATAGCATTCCTATTTTTTTTGATATGGACCATTACCAAAAATTCTCTTGCCTTTGTGGTGGCTATATGTTTTTTTAAGGCAGTGGTATTCTTACAATATTTGTGTCCATTTATTCTATTCTTTAAATATTGCTTAGTTTGTCCTATATACACACCATTACATTGTCCGCATGGGATTTCGTAAATTACATGCGTTTGGAAGTCCTTGGGTGTTTTAGTTTTGAGGTTAGACCACAACTGTTTTAAATTATTTGAATTTTTGTTCGCTATTTTGATGTTTAGTGGTTTGAATACACTTTGTAACTTTTCGGATAAGGTTTTTATATATGGTAAGGTTATGTAATGTGTTATTTGTTTACTTTTTCTTTTTTGTCTTTATGCTGGTTTGTTTGGCGATTGTATAATGCATACGTTTTTTCCCTCACTAATTTTTCAATCAAAGTTGGCGGGTAGGTATTAGTGACCAGTGTGAGCTTTATTTTTTTAATAATTTCTGCACGATATATGAGTGATGTAAGTGTTAGGGCTCGGTTTATGATATTAGAAGCCACATTTTTTTTATATGCCATCGGCATACTGGAATTGAAATTCAAATATCTCCCTGACCACGTATCTTCCATTTAGTTTGGATTTTACCGGTTCCATAATCTCTTACAAGTGTAGTGTCAAGAAAGTTCAATACTGAGTTATTTTCTTTTTCGAAGGTGAAACGGATGTTTTTGGGGAACTTGTAAAACTGTTGACAAATCTGTTCTATGAATTGTTCAGGTATTGCAGTGATGCAATCATCCACATATCGTTTAAAGAATGGTAAATTTACATGTAATTTGGATGAATTTGGCAAACATAAAAATAGTAGACTCCAGTATGTCTATTCTACCTCCTGATTTTGTTTAAGTGGCTATCAGCTAGTCGCTTATCTCTGTTAAGGTCGTTTTTCATCATATCTGCTGTGAAACTACCTACTTTGATCGATAAATCTGTTAATCTTTGAATGTAATGATTCAACGTGTACAAAGTACATCTAACGTTGTTGTGTGATATTGATCTTTCACTCTTTTATTTCTAGTATCTTCAGGTGACTTATCTTTCTAGTCTTATTCATACTTACGAAAAAGGTCAATATTTACTATTCTATCAATGAACATGACATCATTGAGATTAGAACAAGTTTTCCTTTGCTTCCAAAGATAATATTTTTATACAATTAGACAAGTTTGACATGTATTTGTGATAATAATAAAGTAATTTACATTTCAATTCGATAGTGGATAGACGCAAGAAAGCTTTGTTAATTTGTTTTTACTTGGTAAATTAACAAAGTGCTTTAATGTGAACGACTAGGCGTGCAGAATTGATGTGTCGTTATCATGGATATTATAGAAAAAGTTAAGCACAATATATTAAGCACAATTCTAATAATGTAGTAGATGTAATTACATTTTGTATTTGAAATTAGTCGAGTGCTGCAGCAATAATTCTATATATGCAGGAAATACTTCGACAAAGCTTCCCCTTCAAATCCACGGTCAATTCTCTCTAATCTGTTGCTTATTCCGCGAACCGTCTTTCTCCCTCAATAACGATCCAGCAGTTTCTAATCTCAAACCCCTCAGGACAAGTGTTTTTTCGTATACTTATCTAAGTAGTTTATATGCATTAGCATTGGAAATTTTAATGTCATTCACGAATGTTTTCCATTGCATTTTATATTAATTTCGTTCTAAAAGTGTTTCAACTAATAAATATTTTAGCTTCTTTATGTTAAAGGATATATTATTTGTGATTTGTGTGATAAATTTCATCTGACATACGTAAATTTTGAATTCTATGATACTATATTGTTACGTTTTTTAATGATCATGTTTTATCTGCTGCTGGTGCCAAAGAGAGCCAGAAGAGAGAAGATTCACTTCATGACTTAGGTGACTGATGTATTCGGCAGTGACCTAAGTCATCTGACATACGTAAATTTTGAATTCTATGATACTATATTGTTACGTTTTTTAATGATCATGTTTTATCTGCTGCTGGAGCCAAAGAGAGCAAGAAGAGAGAAGATTCACTTCATGACTTAGGTGACTGCCGAATACATTTAAATACTTAGATGAAACTATTTCTTTTTGTCAACACTATCGAGCAACGATTCCCAAACTTAAGTGGTCCTGCAATCGAATCGCTTATCATTAGGCATGGTAGCACAATTCGTTTCTTATGAGGAAATACTGCTGATGCTCCTGTTCATCAAATGTAAAGCATCGTTATTGTCGGAAGCTCTGAAAGAATTTCGACTTCATCTAAGCGCAACATGATTGGTCTCCAATCAATAAAACTGACACAAATGATGGTTTTATTGAATATAGAGTAAAGACAAAAGAAAGTAAACTTAATTTCCATCAACAGAAAATAAAAAAATGCTGTTAATAATAATAATAATGACTATTGATATTTGCGCAAATTTGCCTTAGTGTCTTGATTGAAATCACACATGTGAGGGTAAATCAAACGCATAGAAAAATATCCATATTGAAGTCATTTCGGTACATACTGTTGTGGTCCTCATGATTAAACATATATTGATATAATAAGATTTTTTATTATCTATTAGAAATTTAAATTTCATTTTTATTATTTATATCTATGTATTGCTATTATATGTGGTGTTAATTTGTAACACTCTATATAAATGTTTAATTACATAAAATGCATATCTGTATTATATGTAAGGCAATTTGTTTAAATTCTTAACTGTTATAGAGATGTTTATGAATCTGTGTAATACGGATTGCCTAAGCAACAGGCGTTTATAGAAAAATGTGTATTATTATTTTTTAAATAAGTTATTCTTATGTATATGCTTATTAATCTAATTGTATACATATATTAAAAAAGGTATTCACTTTCCTTCATGTACTTTCTCATTCATGGTGAATTAATATTAATGGGTATATCAACTCCATGTTCATGTCCATTGTGGTTGAAAATCGTTTCTGAAAACAGTATTTCATATTAAATTAATGAAATACAAATATATCAGTGTGCTTACACACTTGTTTATATTTCAGTTTAGATATAACAGTGTCTCCGAGCACGATAGAATGGTTGGATGAAATGAACTCGACAAATTCCTCGACAAGGGAAGAAAAATACCATAGTAGATATATTTCCACTTTTGCCTATGAGAACCGTTTAAAGGCCTATCCGACTACAAACACCTAATAATAAGAAAGTCTGATTACAGAATATAAAGTCGAGTAATATCAAATTACATTATGATTATTCAAGACAATTCACTGCAATCCTTTGTTACAATAGAAACTTATTTAGAATACAACAACTTAAACAACTAATTACTACTACTCCTATGTTTAAATGTTTGAATTAATTAATTACATGACTATTTTTCATGTAAGCACACCCCGTATGCAATGCGTGAGTGCTAGATCTTATTTAACTACTATCACTTCTAATTCTGGCTAGGTGTTAATAGTCTGATTTCTCAAAACCATAGTTGCACCATATACTATGGTTTTGAGAAATCAGACTATTAACACCTAGCCAGAATTAGAAGTGATAGTAGTCAAATAAGATCTAACACCCACGCATTGCATACGGGGTGTGCTTACATGAAAAATAGTCATGTAATTAATTAATTCAAACATTTAAACATAGGAATAGTAGTAATTAGTTGTTTAAGTTGTTGTATTCTAAATAAGTTTCTATTGTAACAAAGGATTGCAGTGAATTGTCTTGAATAATCAGGAATTTGTGGATTTATGTCAAAATATAAGGGGGCGCGCACTTGTATAATAAACCCGTTAATGGTTATAATTAGGGCGCGGAATCGAGTGAGCCATGACTCATCGCGCACTATTGAGATGTTGTATTTTTAAAGAGGTTTTAATTTTATTTATATAATTGGATAACAAGTGGCTGGTGATCTATAAAATACAAAATACCTTATTATTTGTTCATATTCTCTTCTGTAAGACTTGTTCTCTTTGAATTAAGTACATCCTTGTAGATAGAAAACGTCGTTTCTACATCGCAACTGCTTATATGTACGTAATGAAAATATTCTTTTATTTCAGCGTATTTAGCATACACAATTGCCGCAATGTTATTAAATCTAGATTTCTATTAAAAACTGCGTCTAACTTTTGCCGAAGGCCACATCCGAAGTCACTTGGAATACTTTTGAAATTATTAATAGCCACATCTAATGTGGTTAATCCATTTTTACTTTCTTATACGTAGTATAAGGAAGTATTATGATGACGAAAATTTTCGACCTCGAGATTTTTGCAGATGTCCACGTTTTGAAGTCCCCTGATACCAAAAAAGTGGTTTTTAAAAAATGTCTGTGTGTCTGTCTGTCCGTCTGTGTGTCCCCTGTAGATATCTATTCCAAATTTTGTATTTACGTGTATAATCTCCCTCTTGAGATCTGATTAGTTTTTCAGTAAAATCGGTAGACCGGAAGTAGTAGTTTACTTCAGTGAAAAAATCGAATTTTTCAAATATTTCGTCAATTAGTAAGTTTCAACAAATTTATAAAGAATTCAAATGTACTCAAAATTCATTTTATTTTATTAAATTTGAAATTAATATTCATATACAGTATTCTTTGTTAAATAAACCTGTAATGATTACTGTAAAGTTTCATAATTTTGTATGTAATAAATTTGTTATTGTTATAAAATATTATTTGTTTTATTTTATTCTTTGCTCCATCCATCTTAGCAAAATCAATTTTGTGCAAGTAAAGATCTGCACTTGAAAATAAGTGTCTAAGCCAGGGGTATATTTATTCTAAGGTAAGAGAATCGCAAAACAATAAGAAGTACAGGTGTATGTAAACCACTGCTAAGTTAATTTGCTAGATCTTAGATAATTATTTTAAATGTATTTTTTTATTATTATTTATATTATGTGATGCAATTTATATCACATTTAGATTTAATTAATGTTCTTTGGCAAATGATGCGAGTCTATTAAGACCTTCATTTAATAGGCAACATGATTGATACACTTGATAGAATCTACTAGAAATGTATACTTGAGTGTCACCTGCATACCACTGACACATGGAATGATGTACTGAAGCACCCAACCCTTTTAGACCCTCGATATCAGAAGTCTGAAATGAGAAAACTAAATCATCGTACCTCCCAGGCAGCCACCTGCATGATACATAACTCCGTATTAATTCAACATCAGAATCAGCCAAATCATAAAAGTGCAAAGTAGAGCAAAGCGCATCATTACTGATGGTGTCAAAAGCTATGCTGAAGTTCAATAATACGAGAATCGTAACCAAATCATTATCCAAGGCATTAAATATACCATCCGTGACATTCAGCGGAGCAGTAACGCAGGATTGCCTATATCATATTTTTAAGCAATTTTTGCATCAACAATAAATATAAAAACGTAATTTATTGAAAATTAAAAAGAAAACTATGAACTTGACAAATACATATTGATTGGATACCTAGATATATACCTATATTATTCTTCTAACAATAATATGTACATATGTATGCAACTGTAATAAGCGTATTACATGATTGGGAAGTTCCATGACATATTTTACAGGACATTATCACATTTCAACTAATGTACAGTTGAATATGCGTGCAAGTAAACATATGTTTACAGATATATTTATCATAATTTATTTCATTGTTACACACGAGAATATCATTTGCTTACATTTAACGGAAAATATAACTACATCAATGACCTCTGATAAAGGCTAACAATTTTGCTAAATTTTTGCAGGTTACAAAATAATAGTGCATTGTGCACATGACATTCATTACTAGTTAATTTTTAATTTCCTTTCACGCATAACTTATTTCATTCTTAGTATAATTGGTAAACAGAAAATCTTTAAAATCCGGAAACGACTACATATTATAAAATAATTTAAAGCAATGTATCGTTAATGCAGCTTACGAGTCATTTTACTTTCTTATACGTAGTATAAGGAAGTATTGTGATGATGAAAATGTTCGACCTCGAGATTTTTGCAGATGTCCACGTTTTGAAGTCCCCTGATACCAAAAAAGTGGTTTTTAAAAAATGTCTGTGTGTCTGTGTGTGTGTGTGTGTGTCTGTGTGTGTGTGTGTGACCACGATAGCGGTCAAACCGCTGTAGATATCAATTTCAAATTTTGTATTTACGTGTATAATCTCCCTCTTGAGATCTGATTAGTTTTTCAGTAAAATCGGTAGACCGGAAGTAGCTGTTTACTTCAGCGAAAAAATCGAATTTTGCCAATATTTCGTCAACTACTAAGTTTAAACAAATTTATAAAGAATTCATATATACTTAAAATTAAAATTGAGAATAATTTTATTTAAAAAGTTTTTCGAAATTTCTACCGGAAGTAGATCTTTTACTCTTATCGAAAATCAGTTTTTTGCAAATATTTCGCAAGTCATGCTTTTTAGACAAGTACGTTACGAGTTCAAAAGTATTTAAAACATAATTTTCAATATCTTTTGTATAAAAAAAATTTCAAAATTCAGACCGGAAGTGCCACTTTTACTCTTATCGAATAGCGATTTTTTGCAAATATGTCGTAAGTTATGCATTCTATATATATTTATCAAGAGTACAAAAGTATTTAAAACTGGATTTGCAATATTTTTTGTATAAACGAAATTTCAAAATTCGGACCGGAAGTAGCACTTTTACTCTTAGCGAGGAGCACTTTTTTGATAATATCTTGCAAAGTATGCATTCTGTAGAGATTTATTAAGAGAATAGAAGTACTTAGAATAGGGTTTTGAATAATTTATGTAAAAAAATTCTTAAAATTCTATAATTTGAAACGCTCATACGTATAAGAAAGTCGTGTGGTGGCCACACCTCATTTTTTACTTTCTCATACGTAGTATAAGGAAGTATTGTGAAGACAAAAATGTTCGACCTCGAAATTTTTGCAGATGTCCACGTTTTGATGTCCCCTAATACCAAAAAAGTGGTTTCGAAAAAAACTCTCTCTCTCTCTCTCTCTCTCACTCCCCATCCCTCTCTCTCTACCCCCTCCCTCTCTCCGTTCCTCTCTCTCTCTCCCTCTCTCTCTCCCTCTCCCTCTCTCTCTCCCTCTCTCTCTCTCTCTCTCTCTATCCCTCCCTCCCTCTCTCCCTCTCTCTCTCTCTCTCTCTCTCTCTCTCTCTCTCTCTCTCTCTCTCTCTGTGTGTGTGTGTGTGTGTGTATGTGACCACGATAGCGGTCAAACCGCTGTAGATATCAATTCCAAATTTTGTATTTACGTGTACAATCTCCCTCGTGAGATCTGATTAGTTTTTCAGTAAAATCGGTATACCGAAAGTAGTAGTTTACTTCAGTGAAAAAATCTAATTGAGCCAATATTTCGTCAACTACCAAGTTTAAACAAATTTATAAAGAATTCATATGTACTTAAGATTAAAATTGAGAATAATTTTATTTAAAGTTTTTCAAAATTCTTACCGGAAGTAGGTCTCCTATCGAAAATCAGTTTTTTGCCAATAATTCGCAAGTCATGCTTTTTAGACAGGTACGTTACGGGTATATAAGTATTTAGAACTTAATTATCAACACCTTTTCTATAAAAAAAATTTTAAATTCGGACCGAAAGTACCACTTTTACTCTTACCGAATGCGATTTTTTGCAAATATGTTGTAAATTATTATTATATATTTATCAAGAGTACAAAAGTATTTAGATTTGGATTTGCAATATTTTTTGTATACATAAAATTTCAAAATTCGGACCGGAAGTAAAATTTTACTCGTAGGGGTAGCACTTTTTTTCGAATATCTTCCAAAGTATTCTATAGCGATTTGTTAGGAGAATGAAAGTACTTAGAATAGGATTTTCAATGATTTTTGTACAAAAAAATTCTTAAAATTGTATCTATAGTTTGAGACGCTCATACGTATAAGAATCATTTCTTTTTGTACGTATTCGAGGAGTATGTTAGGGTGAAGACTGAATAATTCAATTAGTTGTATAATTATACATTATTTATTATGCACTATCATGCACTAGATAAGATACTTTGTAGAATTTATAACAAACTAATATTTTGCTTAATTTTAAGAAATAACCTCAAAATACCAAGGCAATACAAAAATTATATTTAAACGAAAACTTCTGTATTCGAACATAAGGTGAAAAGCTAATTCACGCAGAGTACAATGGCCTTGTGACAAGTCCTATAGGGCGCTGATCTAACTTCTGCTAAGCTGTACTATTTCAGTACTGTTTGCCTCAACTCACTATACCACGCACTTGATGATTTGTTATTCTCAAAGCTGGATGAAATCCTATTATTCTACTAGCAGATCAGTCTTGGCTGGTTTATCGGGTAATTCATCTCCTGCTATGTTGCACTTACCTATAGCATCCATATAAAAGTAAGTCTGTTGTGACTTGCTAGATGTTGAAGGCTTTACTGGTATTTCCAAGTTTCGATCTTTCCAATATCTGTCCACAAATTATATCTGTACCACATGATGTTTTTCGACAAAGATTGTTGTAATTTTTGATTGCTTCTCTCAAAATCTGTTATAATTTCACTGGTTGCACCGAAAGATGCCTTAACATGTATGGCATGGTTCCTCATTTCAAGCATACTATTATTTGCGTTATTCTGTTATTCCTGTAGATAACAATCGCATTGAGTTGAACCCGGAGGATGTGGAATTGCAGAGATTTTTGTAAAAAATTGTTTAAAAAAATTGCTAATTTTGTCACTTGATAAAAATTCAGGTTTATTCTTAGATGGAATGGAATATCCTGTGCACATTGCATCGAAAAAGTAATTCACGAGAAAATCCATTTATCTCACTGAACTAGGATTGGTAAGATATAAAAGAGCTTGATATTGTTCTGTATGTCGGCGATGTAATGTGCTTCTGAATTTTATCTTATAAAGTAATTTATTCCAGAAATCCATTTGATAGCATCAAAAGAAATATGTTATTAAAAAGTCATAAAAAATTGGAATACCAAATTTATTGATTAGATTAATCCAAATGACGATAAAAGGATCAAAGACTGCAGTCCTGTCCCAAACAAGAATTTCAAATAAGTTTGAATTTAATGCAGGAGTAAGACAGCGTGATGGTTTATCGGTAGCATCATTTAATATATATTAAATTATAATTATATATATACTAGAAAACATAAAATATGGTAGTGTTAAAAGAAGCATAAAACAGTACAGATGATTGCGTATGCTGATGATCTAGCAATTATATAAAGCAAAGACAAGAAGAAGCTAATATTAAAGGAAAAGCTGGGAAAAGAAAAGACAAAGTTATGAGAATTACTAGGAGTAATACAAGTAACGTGCAAAAAGAGCGCAAAGGAGCATACAAGTTTGAAGCAGTTGAAACGTTAAATGCCTGAGCACAACAGTTAATGACAAAAACACTAGAAGCGATGAAAATCACAAAAAACCCAAGCATCTGAATTTATTTGTTTCCAAAATTCTTAGGACAGTTGTGCTTGATATTGCATTCAATTAGTCAATTTTAAATAGAAAACTATAAAGATTATTATCATATTGACCAAATATTTAAAGAAAAACAGCTGACTGGCAAATGTGCGCTCATTTTCATAGCTTCCTCGTATGTCTTTTAATTCTTACTAACACTGAAACATGTTATTTTTTCATCTTCTATTAAATTTTACTTATATAAGTTAAATTGGAAGATAGGTAATATAAAGAAGAACACTAAAATCTACACTTGTACTTATTAAAAATAGAAATATTTATATTGTAAGTACAGTAAATTACATAATATACTTAATATTTAGGGAAAATAGTATATAAAGACTAATGGTCCAACGTGACATAAGCAAGAAATTATTAATATCTAGGGCTTCTTTTTAAACGGTGCACGAACAGAGTATTATAAAATCTACATTTATTGACTTAAAAGTATGAATAATAAACATGTCTAACCAAGCTGACTAGATTACTAACTCAACACTGTTCGACTTACTTTAAAATGTGTTTAGCTATAAGTTAAAAATATCTAATTTACAGATGAAGATTAATTTGTTTATTTGCTTAAATCCATTAAATAAATTTTGAAAAAAAATATGAGTTTCTTTCAATTATATTGAAAACTGACACCAACCTTAGTCTCCAAAGTTTCGTGTTCTGTTAGTGTACTATTTTTCATTATAATAAGTACTAAGAACTAACTTGTTTTCCATTTGTTGTACTTTTCCCAATACTAAGGTTTCTATATATCTGGTGTATAAAATATTGTGAAGATATAACCAGTCATTGTCATTGAAAAACGACTCTAAAATACCAGCATTCTCAACTTAAGTACCTGCCTTCATAACAGCAAAACCACATTCACGATTTCAATTGGAAACAACTTTCACAATTTTTAATAATCGACATTGAATGCTGCAAATAGAATTCATTAAAATGCTGCAAACTGTTCTTTTATCGCACTACATTATAGCGTTGTTTTATTATATTTATTCTAAATTCAGATGTTTTAAATATCGTCATTAGTTACAAAATGTATGCATCATCAATACAGTTTTTTCAATAATCAAAATAACGAGATATCGCAATGGCACAAAAGGAAAAAAGAAAATCAATTTGGTTCTTCTAGAGGTCTGTTAAACATTAAAATAAATTGCCGTTTATGGAGGTAATAGCACCTATAGACCTTTGTTTGTCTTTAAAAAATAAAAATGTCAAAAATATATATCAATGTCAATGCCATATGTGAGCATGAACGAAACTTTCTATCAACAAATAATATCTAAATATGAAACTAATATACAATAAATACATATGTGATGCCATCTTACATGATATATTTATATAAAATTAAGTAAATAAGGATCTAGCATATACATTAATAGCAAAAGGAAAAGAAAAATTATAAGTTACTACACATAAATTTATTTAAACAGTATTCTTATATTTCCACCATGGTCGTCTTAGCTTCTTTTTCCAATCTCTTTGTATCCAGTTGTCCATTTATTGAGGTTGATGGTCACATATCTTCTTTTTGCCTAGGTATGCGTCAACTTGAAAATGAACCAGACCATGACTGAAATAATAACTATTGCTCAAATACCAAAGCATACTCAAACTGAAGTCCAGAATCATAAGATCAAAGTACAAGAATTGAAATCTCTAAGAATGATAACAAACCAAACCGGAAAATATGCAGATAAATAGCGCACATCATCAATAGGATAGGATCATAATAAACGATATTATGTAACCCATTTTTCAATAAAAAGAAAAAGTGTCCAATAATACAAAGCTAAAGTTTATGAATCTGTATTGGTGCCAATGCACGGGTGCAAATCCGGGCTATTAAGATACCAGCTGAAATAGCCTGAGATATAAGAGTGCTCTGAGATTTTCGAGGCTATTATTATCATACATCTGAACACAAAATTGTATTTGTACTTCTAGCTTTTGTATTTACTAGCATTAATTATATTTTCCTAATGCATATTTCTGTTATAACGTATCTTTGTCTTCATAAAATATTATATTATATAATTCTACTTTGAGCTATATACTCGAGAGGTCCAAATACGTAACATAAAAGAAATAGGTTTTCGAGGGAAGGAGAATATATATACAAGGTGAGTCATCTCCCTGGGGAGGCAGATTGTGGCTTTAGGAGAAAAGATATTTTAGAGTTGTATTTTCCCTATTGTAGTAGCTACTCATTAGGAGTACATCCTAAATTTATTTTGTATTATACAGAATGTTCCATAACTTGGTGGCTGACCACAGTTATAGTTTTTTAAATGAAACACCCTGTATAGTATTACATTTTTGTATTCCCCGTATAATTCGTATTCAAAAAGTAATAATACAGTATGGACCTAAAATGTAAAATCTCAACGATTCATTATTTATCCCCTTTTTACATACACTCTGTCATAATATCAGACATTTTCTGATTTTAATGTTCATGTCTTCAAAAAGTTTTGAAAATCCGTCCGTAGAATACTCTTCCCCTTTAACATTTTTATCAAAAAAATAAGGTCTACCCACTATCCCTCCCCACACAATTAATGCCGAACGATTTGGAAAGTTTCCAGGTGTGATAAAGTCAGGGTTTTTATTTCTTATAATAACGAAAATTGTGATAATGAACGTATCCACTTTAATAGAAGTTGACTTCGTCGGTAAACAACAAAGAAATGTGAAAGTCACGATAATTTATCTGCTGCCAAAAATGTAAGCGATTCTTAAATTTATTTCATCTAACCCTGTGTATGAATATGCTAAGGGTGAATTTCATATTTCCTAGTTATTCTGGATTCTCAAATTTTACTTACATCTAACTGACGACTAATATTCGTAGTACATAAACTGCTTATCCTCACCAGTTATTGATTTTGTCCGCTCTTTTTTTTATATTCAATATTTTCTTGTCACACGAACCCTTCTTTTATATTTTCGAAGGTTTCTGGCTTCTGTTGACTTCTACCAGGGATCGCTAAGCATAAAGTCTGGATGCTAGCAATGAGTTTCTTTCAGATTCACTTACATCTATTAACTCTTCATAAGAATAATTTATTTGGATGATAACTAATAGCGATGCTTTTATAAATTTGACATAAATGTTTACCGACCTTAACAACCTAACAGTTGACTCAGGCAGTCGGCTGCATTCCAGTTTTCATTGGACGAATATTTGGGTGCATAGAACAGCGCTTGTAGTTCTTTATTTGACCGCTACAGTGATCATCTCAGAAATTACAAGAGATAGGTATAGGACATTGTTAACAAAAACGAAAGAGAAAAAAATGGAATAAAATGCCACAATAAAATACCCGGTGTTCCATTTAAAGAAAAATAAGTTTTTGGTATGTGAAAATTTCAGGAAGTAGGCTTTGAAAAAACAGTTTTTTGATGTATTAACGACCGCAACTTATACCAAATTATGCAGAAATTTCTTGGCTACAAGCATCACCAAAGTTAATGCTTTTACTTTTAAAAACAATGACATTTTTTTTTCTGAACACGTGTTTGCGTGAAAAATTTAGAAAAAAAATTAACAACTCAAAAACTATTGGCTCAATTTTGAAAAAAAAACAGTTTAATAGACAGTTTAAGACAGTACTAGAAAATCCAAAAATATATAGAGTGAGCCATTTAAAAAATTAAGTTCTATGTATTTCCGGTGAAACCGGAAGTGCAGAGCTTAAAGTATTTTTACAATATGTGCCACAAGTAACCATAAATCTTTCACCAATTGTTTTTCCTTTATTTAAAACACAAAAGAGCAATCGAAAAAGCGGCTACTAATGACTCACCCTGTACATATACAGGGATAGGGATTTTATAGGGATACGTAAAAGAGCAAATATACAGTATAGTTGTAACCACAACGGAAGCTATGCTGGAACGTATTCGGCAAATATTTAGAAGTATAAGTATTCACCTCCTTATTAAAGTCGATCTACCATTTCGGAAACGTGTTCAAAAATATTTAAAAGTAAATGAACACTAGTTGAAACAATTTTTACCTACCAACCCAACCCACTAGCGCCGAATCATATTTATTTTATTTTACTATTTCTATTTTAATTACTAATTACTCATCCATTCACGTATAACAGTCTGTTTCTACACTTACTAAAATAAACTTATAAATTTGTTTGGTTTTAAAATGTGTTCTTGTGCCATATTCCACATATTTTATGAAATATATTTCTGGTACAGTGTATTGTAAATAAGATAAAGATATATCAAATCATTTTCCCAATACATACAAAAATCATATCTCTAAACTCATTTTTAGATGAACTCGTTATAGAATCATGCTTCTCAAGTGCGAAACAACTTACAAATGTCTCATTTAATAGTCAATTTTGCGGCAAATATAATAATTACCTATTCAAATAAAAAAAACATTAAGTTAGCAAAATTATATCAAAAAATAGCAATATCTCAGTAATAATAAGTCTTACATGCTTTTGGTGCGAAATTTAGTAGGCAATTCAAAAATGACTTTTAGACAAAAATGTGTCATGTAATTTTAATCCAGTCTTCTGTACATGTAATTAGTAATTCAAAAAGGATATAATATGCTTGTACAAGGTGCGGCAAAAGTAATGTCATATTGTTAATTGGCCACCATTTTGTTAGAAATGAAAAAAATTGTGCTCTGTTTTCACGGAAAGTTTATTGGAAGGTGTAAAATTAATGACATTAAGTTGAGAAATAATTTCGGTCAAATGACCACCTCCTGAGTTGATGCACATTTTTGTTTAAGGCATTTTGAATTGTTGCTCGCAAAACATCTGATTCCAGATTGATGATTTCTTCTTCAATGTTGGCTTTCAAAACTTGCAAGGTTTGTAGTTTGTTGTGTTAACGCAAGATTTCAAATAGCCCCGAAGGAAGAAGTCTGGCGCCGTCAAATCACCAAAACGGGAAATCACACGTCCCGGAAACTGGTGTTTCAAAATCTCCATCATTGCCCGAGCTGTGTGAACAGATGCTCCGTCCTGCTGGAACCCACAATGCTCGAGACCCAATTCAGCAACTTGTGGGGGAAAAGCCGTTAAACATCTGTATGTAGTGCTCACCAGCTACGGTTACGGTGGTGTCGTCGCCATCTTCAAAAAAAATAAAGGCTTTTTCACTGCAAATGCCGCACCAAACAGTCACTTTGAAGAGATTCAATGGCTCTTGATGCATTTCATGTGAATTTTCCATGGCCCAGAAACACAATTTTCTTAATACGCATAACCACTTAAATGAAAGCTGGTTTCGTCTCTCATTATGATTTTGGATACGAAATCATCCTCTTCTTGCTCCAAGTTTAACAGAGCATGGGAGTAAGTTAACCTCACTTGACGGTCAAAAGGCAACAGTTGGTGAACGGTTTGCACTTTGTAACGGAACATCTTCAGGTCTTTCACAAAATTCGTTGCAACGAACGTCTGCTGAAGCCAAATTGTGTGCATCGTTGCTCGTCGATGACTGTGGACTCTCCCGAACGTCCTCGGCCAGGGCAGCAAACGAGCAATGCGGGGTCGGCCACTTCTTGCGACATCTGTAGTGAACCCAATTTATACGAAACCTCAGCCAAACGCTAAATTGTTCGCACATGGTGCAGGACAACGAGGAAAACCACGACGAAATTTACACTGCGTTAAAACAACAGACAGAAAGCTGGTCAAATAAGCAGTAACAAGAATTCCGCGTTCTTCATGTGTGTATTGCTCCATTGCTTGTTGTCAACTAATTTTCTATCTGTCTACAATATAAATGTCAAAGCACAATGACAGTTGACGCCATTTACAAAAATTATGGCACCTTCACGTTATGACATTACTTTTGCCATAATTACGATCTTTTATTATGAACAATACTACCATCTGTATTCTTATAATTCAAATTGATTAATAAATTCATGTGTGTGTGTGTGGTTGTTCTTTTGACATCTTTATATAATTAATATGTATTTGATATTTTGTTCAAAAGCAACTGTACTTACTGCTACACATTTTAAGATATGCATTAATATAAGTACATAAATATCAATTTACGTGACTGAAAATCATATTAAGGTAACGCTTTTTTTCTAAATCCTATAACATACTGCAAGGAAAGATCAGAGATAATACTAATTATCTGCTTTCGATATTGCCTATTCACATAACGAGTAATATGCTCAAACTAAAAACCACTCTCGTCAATAATAGTATCACTAACTTTAGTACTTTCGAAATATATAATACCAAAATCTACATGTCAAACAACGGGAATCGATCACCCTACTTTCAAATTCCATTTCAAATACATGCTAGTACAAAAAAACATGCTTAAATACGTCTAAAAGGAAATAATAATACTACACCATAATTATTGCAAAACAATAAAAAAATTGAAGTGTGGACACCATACAACGTTCGTATACGTATATGCGTACCGAATTTTTTTAAATAAACGTTATTCTATAAACACTTTTATACTAATAAATCTGTATAGAATACACAATTTACAAGATAAATGTAAAAGATTGCTATCCAATAAGAGTAAAAGCGTTACTTGCGGTCCGAGTTTTTAGATTTTCTCTTCAAAAAATTGTTCCGATTTCAGCTCTAAATGCATTTGCTCCTGCAGTGAATCTATATAGATTGCATAGTTTGCGAGATATTTTTTACAAAAACCTTTACTACTTTTGTATTCCTTAGAAATTCGTCTAAACTTAGTAGTTGAATAATATTATTAAAATTTAATTTTTTCACTGAAGTAAACTACCACCTCAGAATATTAAAAATCTAGTCAACTCTTAAGATCATATATATATATATATATATATATATATATATATATATATATATATATATATATATATATATATAAGGTTTGGTATTGATAGCTTTAGCAGTTCGTTCATTACCGTGGTCACAGACACATGCAGTTACAGACATTTTTCACAACCCACTTTTCGATATCATAGGACTTCAAAACGTGGACATCTGCAAGAGTTCCTAAGATGAAAATTTTCATAATCACAATATTTCCTTATACTACGTATTAAAAAGTAAAACTGGTAACACTGAAAGAACACAAAGGATAAAAAGACACCTTAGCGAATCAAAAAAAAAATGCCTTAAGGGGGGGGGGTTTACTTCATCGGCGTATGCCACAAAATGGTCAATTTCAACGTAAACAATCGCAAAAATTAAGGCACTTGAAAAAGTTGCCGCTACATGCACGAAATAACCAATATTTGTTTTACATTTGTAAAAGAAACTACATGTGGTTAGTATATACAAGCAAATTGTAATATATTTCAGATATTTGTCGGTGTTCATTTATGATTGATTACGTGATAACATTTATGCGTCATTTATGCGTCAGAAATGCAGTTTTCTTCGGCAATAAATATACATTATTATTATTATTAATTATAAAGTTGCACGACTTATTATTATTTCAAACCTTACATGTTGAAGCTCTTTAATGATATGAACAATGTTTGTAGAAAACTGAAGTCTGACAAAAACAACTTTATGTCTTTGTAAGATACGAACTTAGAAGTTTGCCGTACTCTTCAAACTAAGTGGCAGGAAGTTACACAATTTTCAGTTTTCTAGATGGTAAAACCATTTATTTAAATATCTGAATTTATTGTGCCTTCATGTTTTTATTTCATTCATACTTTGTATTTTGACTCTAGGACATTTTTTAGATTTTTTTTTGTATATGTGTGTAAGTAAAGTGTGTATATGTGTGCAAAAATTGTATGTAGGCGTAAAAAACAAATTTTGTTTAATTTGAGCACAAATTAAACAAAATTTGTTAAATCTAAAGATCACGTATGCTACAAAAATTAGTCTTCGTCGTCTACAGTCATGGAGTCGACAATTATTGCGGAAGGTTTCTCGTGAAATGCACGGTGTAATTTATGGTAGATTAATAGGGGACGGTGATAGCATCGTTCTTAGAAAACTACGTGAAACGGCCCCTTACGGTCCCCAAAAAATTATTGAAAAAATCGAGTGCCGAAATCATATATTACGTAATTTTATAAATAAAATTACGTACTGTTTGAAAAAAACCTAAATTCAATTCGGCCGTGACAAAAACAATTGAACATTACAAAAGTTCGAACTTAACAATAACAAATTATTGATAGTGAAATTGCAGTGTGACATTATAAATGGACCAAGATATATTTTTTGTAAAACTCCGATTGTGCTTCTTACTTTTATCAAGGATCTAAAGAAGGATACTTGGTATGAGACAATACACATAGATGTAGAACTCTGATCAGAAATGGTAATTAAGTTAGAGTAATTTTATTTTCTCGCTTTATTATCTCAAATTATGGATCCTCGTATTTTGAGAAATCGAGAAATTAGAAACGTCAAATTGGAGAATTAGTATGTACCTACTGATTGTGATATGTTTAGACAAAACGCTACTTGGCCATTCTTGTTTATTTGCTACACTGTCTATACTTTTGTAAAAAAAATTGTTGTAAAAAACATGAATTAGGCCTACTAGGAATACCATGAGAAAAAAACGCCCTTTGCACTCTACCTCTAAGTTGGCGAGGAAAGGATTGCATTTGACGTTTTGTCTGCCACATAACGGTTATTTAAAACTTTTACCGAAGCTTTACTGAAAAAAAATTAAACAGAGCAAGATATAAATAAATGAAATTGATAATATCAACAACATTCGATTTCAAGTTGTGGTATTAACAATGGCTTCTAATCAATGATTAGTTCGGAGTCCACACAGTTCGTATCTTACCCACGGTGAAATTTTTATAATTTAATTTTGCGAACTAACAATATCAGTGTCGATTGTTAAGAATATAATTTTCAATAACTTTAAACATTGGGCTACTTAGAAAATACAAATATTTTTACATTTTATAAGAAACACCGGCACTGTTGTTACAATAGATTTTTTTTATCCGATTTTAGTTTTCTCTGAAACATTACTTATATTACAAAGCCTCAACATGTAAAGGAAATACAAATCATGGTGAGAAATAATAAGAAGTACATCTTAAATAATTAATAATCACAAATAATAGTAATAAAACTATATATTTATTGCAGAATAAGATTTAATATCTAATTAATTCCGGCAAATATCATTTAAATAATTACAAATTACATAAAACGGGAGTCTCAATAAAACTAAATAAATACAAGTTAAAAGAACATTCAGAAATAGCAAAAAGAAATTTCGAACAAAAGAGATGCACCAATATTTTCATGCAATAAATGCAGAAGACAAATATCCCAAATTTATTTGCTTTCCAGTTGACCAGGCTTCATGTTGCTGGTCGTATACCTGCATCATGTAAAAGATACAGGCATATTAAACTCCGTAAATATATTCAATATATTTCAGGCAACCCGACATACGCCATTCGGGAATTTTTCTTAAGGAAAGCTGACCCTTAAGAATTAAATTTAACGCGACTAGATCTAGCTATACCAGCAAAGCATGTAATATTTACACGAAAAGGACTGGTGTTGGTTTCTCTGCAAGAAATCTGTTCTAAATACGATTCAGTATTTTCAACGCAGTGCCTAAGTAGCTACACGAAATATAGACGACAATTAGTAATAAAAGAAAGAAATTCCTTTGCAATATTATATTTTTCCACTTTGGTAAGGTTTTGTAATAGCAAGTACCATTTAGGAATCTGACTTTCCAATTCTTACCGTTACCAAAACGTAAAAAGAACCAACAAAATGTAGTCGCATTAAAAGTTAAAGGAATTCTAATATAAAATTAAATAATTTATACTTATCCTTCAACAGATATACGTAATAGATATTAATTTGCTTACAGCCATCTTTTATTTTGTTAAAAATGGTAGGAAGAGATAAACTGTCACCTATCTTTTTGGCAATGGTATTCTTTTTTGTAATTTGTTTTAAAATAACTAAATATTTCTGATTTGACTAATTAGAACGAGAACAAGAATTGGGTACATTAATACATTAATCAATTAAACCATACTGAAATCAAATTTAAGTAAGATATTTATCTTATTCTATATCTAGCATAATAAAAGTTCATGCATTTTTTCTCAAATGTTTGATGTGTATTGCTTTTAGTTAAAAATAAAGCCACGATTCAATCACCCTGTGTATTAATATATGTTTAGAAATAGGTTAGTCTGGAAGGAACACATCAAAATTAATTTATTTTTCATGTAGGAGTATTAATGTTTAAATGCTAAATTATGCAATCGTTGACGTCAATACAGTAATACTTTTGCTTCTCTAATTAATATTTATAAATAAAATATAACTTTGAACTTTTAGATTTTTTTTCTTTTTTGAAGGATTTTAAACGACTTTTTTTAGGTTTATATTCATGTTTTTAATCTAAGCAGATAATAATAAAATAAATATTTATATTTAACTACTAGTAGCACAACAAGCCATAATATACCTAATAGCAGAACAACAGACAGAGAAATAAAAAAGTAACGGCCTATATATACATAGATAGAACATGGTAACATACACATGCAAATTAGCCATAGTAACAAACATGCAGGTGAGTTTTCACGACATAACCTTGTAATTTTATCCACCCAGTCACAAGAATTTTAAGCGTCAATCTTGTAATTGTACTACAAGTTATAAAGATAAATGCCACAGATTTAAAGTACGAAACGACAACGAAGTTCCAAGGCGAGTCTTATAGACAACGAAAACATATTTCCTTTTTTATAATAAAATTCCGTTTAAAATGTGAAATCAAAAATTAATTGAGATTACATTTCGATTTCTTACAAGCTATCAAAATCTTGGCTAGAGAAGATGTGAAGTACAAGTAAATCTGCAGCACTTTTACAAATTTGCAAACATAAATTCTGCCATTAAACAGCAACAGAACATTTTGAAAACCTGTTATTATATTATATTGCAGTTATATCTCAGTGTTATGCAAAATTTCGATTTTAAGCGGATAATTAAAATTATATCTGGAAAAATTAAATTAACTGTAGATAATATCGTCAGTTTCAACACAAGTACGACTCAAAACGAAAATGAAAAGTGTGAACACATAGATGTTAAAACTAACATAAAGCAGTAAATAATTACTGTGACTTACATATATACCTTTATACGTAGAACGTATATGTATATATGCATGTGTTTGAGATACACACATACATTAAGTGCCATTGTCGATAATCGAACGCACAGACACCGGTGTTTCGACCTATGAGGTCTCATCAGTGTACGTGGAGATTCTCGACAATAGCTTCAAGAGTTAAATCGCTGCCTATGTCATTTTCGCATGTTAAATGTAGTGAGAGTATCACAGCGACATCTAACACCCAAAAGATGACACGTACGACTGTTATATTTGAAAGAATAATGGAATAAGTTCGAAATAGAAATTATAATAATAGTGTTAATTTTGTATATTCATTTGCTACTAATTGTACAATAAAATATGGTTAAGATAATATTAAAATATGTAAGTCTATATTTTATAGCATAAGTTAATGGCATCTTAACCCATAAATTATATAAGTAACGTTCGTGAAATTCTAGATGCTAAAATAGATTATAGTATTTCTGAAAGAGATTACTTTCTTTATTCTTAAAACTTTAACGGAAGAAACACTTAGTGAAACTAATTTATACTAAATTTTAAAAAATTATGAATTGAATGTATAGTTATTCAAAATAAAAATGAAGTAAAAACTTTCAAAGAACAGAAATTTATAGAAATTTTGTTTTATATATCTGACCTAATTCAGGGATATTTGGAAAATGTTTCGTCTTCTCTGAGGTATATTCTTAGGTAATAAAAAATTAAGTTCTTTGATAAAGTAAATCTTCAAGTTAAAGAAATAAATACATATTTTATTAGGCTGAAAGTCAGTATCACACAGACGTACCTTATCACGTTTAATAAAAATAATACTAGAGCAACTTGAACATGCTAAGTGTATAGGTATCATAATTAAAACAACCTGTTCATTTATGAAAAATATAGTTGACTTTATAAAGAGTAGCATCCGTGTGTTACGTCTTATACAGATTAAAGAATGAATTTAATATGAACAAATGTTTTGCTCTCTCATTACCATTATATTATGTAACATAAAAGTTTGGTATGAGAACCATCAACGAAGGCCTTTATAATGTTTATTTTACAATAAGCATAACGTCATGCCTACCACATTGGGTAGCCCAGGAGGAGCGGAACATGAGGAGATGATGAGGTGGATCGATTGAGAATGTATTATTGGAAACTTCCGCAGGTGCCACATAGTATTTGTCTCCTATAAATTGAGGATCTTCTGACAGAAGCTATTTACGAATAAGGAATTGCTTTTTCATACAGCTAAAAAATCTGCGTATGGTAAAGAAATCTTAGATATAAGCTAAAAATGGCAGCCTGTTTTACCATTTGTTATTTTGTTATTAGTAAACGTAAATATTTGTTCAATCAAAATGTCTGAGAAAATATAACATTTATGGATACAGACACAATCGACAGTCAAAATTGATACATGACACATCACTACTTCAAATTGATCGACGGTAAATAATAATATAACTTTATTGCCCAACAGACAAACATCTAATTACAAGCCGGAGTAAGCAAATAATCGATAACTCAACAATACTATGCTTAATACAACGTATTATACTTTACGAAAAAGAATGGGGAAAAACAGTTTAACACAATACATCATTATACATCAACAAAGTGTGTAAATTAATAAATATAGCGATGCACCAATCTAACTAACACATATGTATCTAATGTGTTTTCTTTCGTTTCCTTGGTGTCTAAGTACCTATCTATATTAATATAGAGCGGCAAAATTCACATTTCGCTGACTGACTAACTGAACTAAGTATTATGCTTCATTCACAATGGAATAATTAGTACGCCAAATTAGTATTTTCAATTAATACGAAAAGTATAACATGAGCGTTTGAACGTACGCATTCACAATGTACATAATTAGTGCGTTTACTTTACACGTTACAAAAAAGTTTGCAAACTCCAAACTTTGTCGCGAAATTAGTCGGGTAATTTCGACGCGCGCATGCTCAATATGATTTTTCTTTTATAATGTCAAAGTGTCATCAAACATAACCATATAAAGCTTTAGCCTCAAAATTTGCTTTCAAAATGAATGTAAGCTTAGATGAATCACTAACAGACTTGTCATTTGTATTATGTGTTTGGCATTATTTGAAAAAGTCAAGAAGGTAGTTGGTGGGTGCGGCCGATTTTTCAAAAAAGAATGCAACAAGGAGACTATCACAACCTGATACAAGAAATAAGAGTTGGTGATAATGAGATGTTTTTTAATTATAATCGATTGACAGTAGAACAGTTTGATGGGTTATTAGCTTTAGTAGGATCGTTAGTAATGAAGAAAAGTTTTCAATATATTACATTTTACGTTAATTTCTAGAGATGGCACATCAGATATCCAGTAAATTTGTTGCCAAATTTTAGACATTGTGAATGATAAAAATAGACTACGACTAATTCTAAGTCACACGACTAATTGAAAGTACTAATTATTTCATTGTGAATGAAGCTTTAGGCAATTTGTATATACACAAAAGATATGTATAAAATCACTCTCTACTGTCAATCTTGACGTACAGACGTCATTAAAAAAATAAAAAATGGAAAAGCAGGCTTCTATTTGTAGCTTCCACCAGAAGATCCTTGATTTATCAGAATAACAAGCAGACAATGCTATATGTTAAATGACTCACTAATGATAAAACATAGAGAGATAAAGTGTGTAAATTAAAAAAGAAATTGAAAACTTCTTAGTCTAAAGAAGCTGCAAATACGTGTTTGAAACTTGTTAATATTCGATAGTACAACATACCTAAGAAAAAGTTTCTTGATTGAATAATAACCTTAAGAAATCCTCCAAAACTCCAAACTCCAAAAACCTAAACAGAACTACAGTGTTGTAATTATAATTTACTGTCTTAGAACTCATAATTATTTAATTAGGTAAATTTTTAATTTTTAAAAATGGATTAAATATAAATATTAAAAAATTTTCCCAGGAGTGATATTTAACGCACGATCTTCCGATCTCTAGTCAGGTGCGCTTACCTCCGCGCCACCACGGATGTATGATTTCGAATTTTTTTTTAATGTACTGAAAAATATCATATTATTGATGATGACTCGAGAACGGCATAGGACTATGATTTCTATTTCAGTATGTTGGAGTACAGTGTTCCTTGTCTACATGCAATATATACGTGCCTTCAAATACTTTCCTCGTTAGAGACGGCCATGCTTTTTTTTTAATGGTTGATGACAGTGCACGTAATCAGACACACACGCTTAATTTTGATAGTTTGGTTATGTTATGTATGCGTCTATATAAACTGAATGTAAGTATGACAACTGTCAGAATTTGAAGTTTTCAAAAGCTTAGCATGTAGGTATACACCAACACTGATTACTAATGGTGGAATTCTGTAACTTTCTCGGAAGCTCCGGCTATCGTAGGCCCTGGCAACGAAGTGACGTTGCGATGACGATTTCAGAATATTGAGAGTTAGTGGCGTAGAACTGTCAAAACGTTCGTGAGTAAAGATTTTGTTGGTTATATTATTATTATATAATTATTGTTAATATACTGTTCCTGTTGTTATATTTATAGTTTCTGTTAGTTTATTTGTTATAATTATTATTGTTTTATATTTGCAAATATGAATGGCTTTATAGCATTATTATTAGATGAAGATCACAACACGTAGGTAATCGATAATATAAAATATATAGAGTATACATAATATATCTCTATTTTCTTTATTTTAGAAATTATATGCGTATATTCCGAAAACGTTTATGAGATCACGGAAATCCTTTTGAAATACCAAACAGGCATTTTAAACAAATGTTTAGACTGAATAAGGACACTGTTCAAAACCTGATCCAGTTATTGGATGGACATATTGAACAAACAAATATACCATTACATTTGAAGGTTATTATCATAAACATCACTTGAAATGCATATTAACTTTATAGTGCACATTATATATTTGTTACAGGTCTTAACAACATTAAATTTCGTAGCATCAGACAGCTATCAGAATAGTGTTGATATTAATAGCTTTGTTTCTCTCATAGTCTCAGTCAGAGTTCAGTAAGTCGAATAGTTCATCAGGTCTGTCTTGTAATATCAAACAATTTATTCCCTGAATGGATAAAATTTCCCAGTGATTGTGAATCGAAGAATCATGTCAAGCAAGGGTGTGTTGTATCAAAATATTCTAAAAATAATTCTTTATTTTGTTTTTATGATAAAAAATGGGAGACCGGAGATGTATTTTGTTTAATCGATAGCACCCAGTTCATATATTTACCAAGGGTAATTAAGGGTATCTTTTCTAAACGTTCTAAAAATTATTCTTCTCTATAGTTTTTATGAAAAATGGGGTGCACGAGATGTAGGTGTAATTAATGGCACACATGTCGATATACTTGCTCCACCTTTAGCCGATGAAGAACACTCTCCTTTTGTATATATATATTTTTTCTATTCACATACTGTAACTTTTTTTCTAAATTTCAGCACTACTTTTATGGTAAGGTTAATAAAAGAAAATATATTTGACAATAAATTGTGTTTTATTTTTTAATATTTATACAAACAATCTCTATTTGAGTACCTATTATTCAAAGTTCATATTTCTAGTTCAGTATTATTATTTTTCTTTTTGATCTTTATTGTTAAGATTTAATAGTAAACATATAATTCATATCCAATATTAGGATAATTATCGGAGTCAAATGTCTTGTATTGTTTTATAATACTTGCTGGTAAATTTATTAAACAATAATTTTTTACATTCTTTTGAGTTGAAAAAGTGCAAATTTCAGCCTAATGAATATTACTCTCCTGTAAAAACTGCAAATAAAGAGAACTTTCAATTACTATAATTTCAGAGGCTCGACAACAAAATCCTGCAATAATATCGAATGATTTGGTGTACCAAGTACAACAATACATCACAGGATTGGTCGATTTTCTAAATACAAAATCATCTATATCCTTCAACCATTTATATACTTTGGCCTGTGCTATTAAAACTTAATGTTACCTTTTTGGATCCTAAAACATTAATCGTTCAATACAGTTACACATTGATAAAATCTTTGCGGTTTGACTTACAAATAAAGAAAGTCATTGACTAAACAGGTAAATTTCCTCTTATTTTCTTCAACATAATATAAAGTTAAACATCTTCTCAATTTGATGTAGTTTTATTATTAGAAAATCTTATGAAAAAGTCAACTTTAAATTGTGAAGTTATTGTCAACACGATACCATAATAGACTTTTCGAACATGTAGTTTGTGCACATTTCACATGCTTTATGTTGTGTGGATATTGTCTGCTAGGTTTATGTATTTTTTTGTGTTTAGGTACTCTTGCAAGAAAAACAATGTCCACTTTATAGGGATACCTGTCCTTGTTGGCTTTATAAAAAAATCACATTTCATCATCCATAAATGTGCCTGAAAAGACATTTATCTGCAAATTCACTATACACTAGTGCGATACTACGTCCTTTGAAACTCTCCTGATGATAAGAGTTCTTGTTGAAATTTTCCAAAGTGTTTCGTGCTATCTTAGCAGCAGTATAAACATATGTTTATACTATGTCTTGGCATTACAAAATGTTCCGTACATTTTCTTTAAAAAAAAATGTTAGCATTCGCTATATTATATTTCAAACAATTTTCGTATTAGTTAAAATTTTAAATTGAAATATTTTGGTATATGTTTACGAGATGATATGTCTGTTTACATGTTAAACATAAAGGTTATGTACAAAAAATCGTAAATTGACACTTCTACGTCACTAACTGCAAAAATTCTGAAATCGTCATCGCAACGTCACTTCGTTGCCAGGGCCTACGATAGCCGGAGCTTCCGAGAAAGTTACAGAATTCCACCATAAATTACTTAAAAAACAGCCTACTTTAATGAAGTAAGATTTTGAGAGCACGGTATGGTGCCGACATAAGCTACAAACTGCTATATTTGGTCAACAAAGTACCTACGTCAAGATGACGTATAGATTCATTTTATACCTTTCTTTTGAGATATTGAGCAGAATAATTTATTGTTTTTACTAGTTTGGCAGACTGAGATTGGCATTTATACAGTAAAGATACATTACCGATTACTGCTACTGAGCACTATTGGCATGCAGAGGTTTTTGAAGTTTGGAATACTTAAGGGTAAGATTTATACTACATATATTATTATTTCAACACGCACTTGGGCGAAGGTACAATGAAGATACCTGAGAGCTTGAAACACGTGTATAGTAGTCACTTATACTTAGTAGTTTTCATTTTCATTTTTACTTTACATATTTACGCATTATTAATGTATATCTTTGTCACTCATTTATCTTTTTCACATAGGCTAACATTGCTCCGAAAGTCAAAGAGAAGAGCATTTCAACTAGATGAATTCCTAAAACAGCTTCAAATTTAAAAAAGAACGTATCCCACAGAAGCTTTGGTATATAAGAACTGGTATTGATTATAATGTCCATGTTTTCATGGATCGGTATATTAATTTTCAGGTCTGTAAAATGTAAATTCCATTAGACGAAATTAACTTGATTCAAAATGTCAAAATTCATAAGTCTCTTTCTCATGGTGGTTTAATTTGAATAGGTTTGTAGTCAATAAGTGAACACGGAAACATAACATAAGCCCTTAAGTCTGGTTACTATATAAGTAGTGAAAATTTTGACTAGCTTTTCAACTAAATGTTCCTTATTCTTAAGGTTTTATTTCATTCCATTCTACTATATGCAGATGTCGTAATATTAACTTTTTTCTTAGTCCTGTTTCGTCGCCTCAACTCTATATCTACCATTATATATATACATGTAAACATTTGAACATTTTGTGTCATATTTCCATGTGAAGGTAAATGTAATTTTTAAGAAAAATTTTATTTGCTATTTAATTTAGGAATTCAATCATTAAAAGATGAATAAATATTGTGTTCTACACATTTATTCGATCTAAAAACTATTTAATTAATATAAATGCTGTTCAGATAAAATGTTACCATATATGCATATACATAAAAATATTGTAATTAAATAACAATAATGCACTGATTTTTAAAAAATTATGGTTATTTTTGTATACTACTATCCTAGTGGCATAAGATTAATTATCCAAAATTCTTGATATGAATTTCTGTTATGCAATTTTTCCTCTGTATGTTCAATACATTCTTACATATATAACTTGGATCTATTACTTTAAGTAATAGGCTTAAAAATGAAAATTTAATAGTTGGTGCGAATCCAAATAGATGAAAGTTAATATGCATAAATATCTGTCGATATAAATTAGTTAACTGTAAGATGTTTTTACAAAAATTAGTATCACAAAATATTGGTTAGAAAAGAAACACGTTCGAAAAAGAAATACACCTGTATTTAAAATTTACAGATTAAAACTAAATAATAAACTTTTCTTTATTATCAAAGATATATAGACACGTAAAGTAATAGACAATGAAAACATAAATACCTGCAAGCCTTTCAAGTGGACGTTTGAAGATGTAATTATGCAAATGTATCCAAAAGGCACAACGCTACATATCACTTATGTCAAGTAACCACAATCTAAAAACACATACACTAGCACGTATCCGAACTACGGTCGTAACAGCACCTCGAGAAAGCTCAAACCAGAATGAAGAAAGAAGAAAGCATCGACCGCGACTGGCTAGTCACGTGATCACCGGTTTAAAGAGGGAGATGACCGGATATCCTTTTGGAAAAATTATCCACAGATACAATCGACAGTTGTAGAATGAATTATTATCCGAAAATCATTAATAACAGTAATTATAATTTATCTCAATTAATTAATGACCATTAATGTGAACGGGCCATAAAAAAATGTTCGAATAAGTACCTAGAATGCATGCATTATTGCATTTGTACTTATTAAAATATCGCGATACTAATATTCATACAGTGTTAAATGAAGAAGTAAAAAAATAATCTAAATAACAACTATAATAACAATTGCCCCATGTTTTTACATGTATACCTACCAATAATACAGACCTTGGATAAAAATATTTTTCTCACTAGTAGTATATTCTTCTAAAAGAGACTATTCCAAAAAAATTAACGATCCATTAGGAACTCTGATGAAACTAAGACGTAAACATCGCAGATAACATTAAGTTCTGTGAAATAAACCTGCTAAAAGCAAAAATATTTAGTAACGGTGCTTTGAGTAACAGTGTACCTCTAGTAATTAGTTTCAAATAAGAAACTTTATTTCGTTTTATTAATTATTAATAATAAACGAAGTAATAATGAAAAGTAGTTTACTTTTCCTGATTTACCTAGTAGCATGTCAGCTTTATGTGAACTGTCACTATGCAATCATTTTACATGTTTCCTGTTGGTGAGGATGATATTATTGATGCAGTTTTTAAGCTAAGTTCTGTATGGCTTCTGAACAGTGGCGAAGCTAGAGGGGTGCGTCCGTGAAAAATATAAACTTACTAAAACTCCAGTAGGTAGAGTATTACCACAAAAAAATGTATGCACATACATACTGTATGCTGTTTTTATTTTCGTAGGTCTATAGCACGATCGGTCCGGGATTCCCCTGAAATAATCCTTGGTTGTCACTTGTGTCGGTTCTCATTTGTTTCGTGAATTGTGATTGACGTGAAGTGGATCATTGTTATTTTTATTTAAGTCTTATGAAAGAGTTGAAAAGATATCTTTCAAAGAAACAAGGTAAGTGGATTCGATAGTTCAATATTTTTTTTGTAATAAACGATAACGAGTAAGCGCAAAACCTGATTACAGTTGTTGCGGAATCGATCGATAACTGACTGAAAAAGATCAAATAAGTAACTTAGAGAAATTCGAAAAAACTTTTTTGTACGTTTTAAGTATTAAATATTTTTTTTATTGTGTTTGAAGTCGAAATTTTCTTTTTGAATTTCTCAAAGTTGCTTATCAGATTTCGAGTCATCGATTCTGTTGATACTGTTTTTGGACATGAGGCCACCATCGCATAACTAGCGCCACCAATTAAAATACCTCAATATGATAATACATGTATCCAGAATCTGGTTTGAGAATTACTAAAAGCAATAATACTTGTATAACCTGAAAAATTATTGTGCAGTTATTAAATGTGATTTTGTTAAAAGATGCCGTTTTTGGCGGAAAAACATTTAATAATTACGCGATATTGCTTTATCTTTATTTTTAGTAATCCTCAAACCAGATTTTTTATTTTATTTTAAGTACTAATTTTGCCGAAAATAATTTTTTGATGTTTACTGGCTCTAGTTATGTTAGGATAGCCTCTTGATGGTGTATTTATTCGTTACCACAGTGTCTTTGTTGTGAAATATCTACAATAAATATATTTAGAATATATGAATACGATGATACCTATCAATCGTACATATTTTTTAGAGTAAGTATGCCAAATACCTAAAAGGACGAATATGCCCAGGGGATAAAAAGTGGGTGTCAGCAGATAAAAGCCAAACAAGCTAAAATGGATGTAGTTCAGAGCATGTCTGAATCCATCTTTAAATTGATGACAGGCAAAGTTCATCAAAAAAAAACTGATTCTCATGTTGATGCAAGGAATGATTCGGATAATATCAGCTCAGCTTCAGGAAGCAACAGCGACAATACAGAATTAATGATGATAACCCATGAAAAAGACAAATCAGAAAAAAAAACTGAAAATGACAGTGATAATACTAATAATGCTTTTACTATCGAACACAGTATTTGCATGGACGAATCACTTCAGGATTTGAGAGATGTCTCACATTGGAGTATACCCTTTCCTGATAATGTTCGCATTATGATTATAAAAAAAGTTAGTGAACATTTCCAAAACAGCGAAGGGCCGTTTACCACTGTATCAAGGTACGGGTTAAAAATAAAGGGTGATGTTCGACATCTTTCATAGGAATGGTTTTATAAAGAGATTCCTAATGGTGAAAAAATTCTGCGGTCATGGATGGTTTATTCTCCTATAACTAATATGCTGTACTGCTTCTCCTGTCGTTTATTTGCTGTTACCAATAGTACTAATACTAAATCAAAAATTACGACTGGATTTCAGAAGTGGTGGAAACTATATCCGAAAGTGTCAGATCATGAAATATCAAGTAACACCTGGAAGATTTTGAATACTGGAAAACTTTGGAAATGAGGCTAAAATTGCATAAAACAATAGATGACGCAGCCTTGCAATTAATAGATACTGAAAAGCAGAAGTGAAAGCATCTTTTATCAAGATTATTGGATATAACTTTGTTACTGGCTAAACAAAACTTAGCTTTTCGTGGACATGATGAAGGACAAGGCTCTACAAATAAAGGCAATTTCTTAGAACTAGTCAAACTACTGTCAAAGTATGATTTAGTCTTGAAAGAACACATCTTGAATTTGGAACATGGTGAATCACCAGAAGTATCATATTTGTCGCCAGATATACAAAATGAAATAATAAATATTTTAGCGAACCACGTAAAATTTAAGCTTGTCAACGAAATTAAATCGGCTACATATTTTGAAATTATGTTTGATAGTACACCTTACATTTCACATACTGATCAAATGTACGGGATTTTAAGTGTTTGTACATAATATGCAAACTTGTTTTGCCATACCTAACTGTCACTTTCATACATCAAAGTGAAAGAATGTATTATAAAACAATACTATTACCATCATGATATTGTAACTTGATAATTAATTACTCTCATTTGTATTAAATAAATAATATTATACTTTACGTTTATCGGATTTTTATTAATTTTGACAGTTTTCATTCTTGGGGTGACACCATCAATATCAGCACCGGGTGTCACCCATGCAAGCTGTGCCACTGCTATCGCTTCTTTTAAAGAAATAATAATAATAATAATGAATGTCTTTATTGTGTATAGATGAAAAATTAAGTACAAAGTATAAATAACAAAAATACAATGACATGTGGAAACGCAATCGCAAGTCGAAACTCAGTACAACTGCTTACTTGACCTTGATAAGGAATAAGTAACACTATACAACAAAAAATACTGCTTAAAAACTAACTTAGCCTAAAAGTCAATAATGGGCACTATGAACTAAACATTACTTGCAAGGGGACACCCATAACCATAACCAACAAGCAGCATGTGGCAGCCCATTACCGCGAGAAAAGGTGCGATTTCAGTCTTCAATCCTCATATGTTAGAGGATTATAATTACTGTATACCTGATATGTAAAAGATTGTTCATATAGCGAAGTCTTATGGGGCGTGGGAGAGATCAATCTACGAAATCTGGTGGTCACACTGTGTACATCTGATCTAAATTTAAACCTATTATAAAGATATGGTGAAGATCTATGCAAGAATATGCTATGATAGAGATAATGTCTGCAACTTCCTAGGCTCCGCCATGCACAACCAGCCCGCATCACTCAACTTGTAAGAGATGTATTCAAATTTACGTATATTGTAAATGTATCGTAGACAAGCATTTTGTATTCTCTGAATTCTGGAATTGGTAAAGAAATCCAATGCCCCATAATACAGTCTTGAACAGTAAGAAAAATGCGACAAAACAAAAGCCTCACACAATATTTTCTTTACCGATTCATTAAGAGTACGCCTGTAAGGGTATTGTCGGAAACTCCAAACAATTTGTATAAACAATAAAACGTTACTTGTGTATTATTTGACATAATTATTTTACATTGCATGTTATATTTACCTATTACCATAAATAATGTAAATGACCACAAAAAATAAAGTGGCGTATTGTTTTTGCACTCACTCACAGCCAGCTGTGTCTGCGAAGCGTGAGAACGAGACGTGAAAAGACGATACACAAAAACAGTGCATAACTAGCAGTCGAACAAGACACATATGTATATGAATATATGCCTCTACATAAAACGAAACGTGTTTTATTTTATAGTTATATTAGAAACGAGCAAGTTTCTTTCAAACATAAAAACTTTAAGCAAAGGGTTTAAGTGTTACTTAGATATAGCATCGACAAGGCGCAGATTTACGACCTGCGTTAAAACCAAAGAAGTGAAAAACGCCAGCGAGATTAAAGCATTATTAATCCAATAACAACAATTACTAGATGGTCCTTCAGCCGGATATTCAAAGAAAATACATATATACTTTGAACAAAAAGTCCGAAGTTCGAGAAAGAGTTTAGACAGACTGTCTAAAACCAGGAAGCCGCCGCATCAACGTTTGTAGCGAAATCGACAGCTATACGGTACGGTCTCCAAGTAAGTCCTTTTACATTCCTTTCTTTATATCATTTATAGTATCACTTCTCTATTTGTGTCATAATGACGTCGGAACTCGAACGGTTAAATAGAAAACGCGGCACAATCAAAGCCAGATTAACAAGATTTAGCAGTTATTTGGATACATTACGTACAATTGAACCAAATAAAATAAATCGCACATTATTAGAAAGTAAGTTTATCAAAATAGATGACATTCTATCCGAGTTCAATAATGTTCAAGCAGAAATTGCTGTATTGCTCAATGATACAGCCGCCCACGAACTTGAATCACAAGATTTCGAGGATAAGTTTTTTGAGGCTTATGCAATAGCACGTGATATGTTGCACCCAGCAAAAAATGAGCGTGCAGCTAATCCTGTATCGAATGAACAAGATCAAAACAAATCTAGTAAAGTTTCAAAACCTCCTATTAATTTACCGTCGTTTGATGGATCGTTTGATAAGTGGTATCATTTCCGCGACCTCTTTAGAAGCATGATTGACTCTGATACATCGTTAAGTAACGTAGAAAAACTACATTATTTAAATGTATGTTTGACGGGGGAGGCTGCAGGTACTCTAAATTCCGTGTTTATTTCTGATGAAAATTACTCCCTAGCTTGGGACTTATTAAATGAACGATTTGGAAATAAACAATTCATTGTGCATAACCACATATACGCGCTCTTTAATTTGAATCATGTCAAACGCGACTCATACAAAACGTTAAGCGAACTAATCGATAAGTTGAATTGGCATTTACGATCTTTAAAGCAATTAGAGCTACCAACGGAACATTGGGATGATTTAATTGTTTACTTGGTTTGCACAAAATTAGATGCAACATCAAAACGTGAGTGGGATTCTGCTACATCTAGCAACGTCAATGAACTGCCCAAGCTAGAGAAATTAATCACATTTTTGAGTCAGAGATGTAGACAACTCGAGAAAAGTAATACGACGGCCGATAATCATTCGTCAGGTAGATCAAAAATGAATAGTTTAATCTCAACAAGTCAACCGCATTGCAATTATTGTAGTCAATCACACTTCATATCTCGTTGTGACTCTTTCCTAAAATTAACAATTAATAACCGTATTGGTGAAATAAAGAAAAGACATTTGTGTTTGAATTGTTTGGGAAAGGGTCATAATATTGCGTCGTGTAAATCAAAGTATTCGTGCAAGCATTGTAATAAAAAGCATCATTCGCTACTACATTTTGAGCAAATTGCCTTTCCTAAAAGTAATGTTAAGGAAGATACACAGTGTGCAACCGATGCAAGTATCACGGTTGCTCATGTTGCAACAAAAAATCAAATCAATCAAATACTATTATCAACAGCATCTATACGCGTATATGATGCAAACGGCAGTTGGCAACCTTGCAAGGCTATTTTGGATAGTGGCTCTCAGTCGAAGTTTATTACAAACAATCTTTTCAAAAAACTCAACTTGGTTAGTACTCCCATACAATCAACGGTTGTGGGAATAAATCAAGCTAGTGTTAATTTAAATCGTAAAGCTGACATACGTATACGCTCGGAATGTTCAGCATTCGAAATCACACTAAATTGCTTAGTAATAAACAAAATAACGGAAAATATGCCTACACTCTCCTTTGACGCTTCTTTTCTAAATATTCCGAACAATATAAATTTGGCCGATCCTACATTCAATATCGAAAGTGAAATTGACATGTTGATAGGTGTCTCAAACTTCTGGCAATTGTTAAGCACAGGTCAAATAAAATTAGGGAAAGACAACCCCATACTGCACAAAACGCGATTGGGATGGATACTGTCCGGACCTCTGTCATTTTATCAACCACAATAACAGCATAAATCAGCCTGTCATTTAAGTTTAAATTTAGAGGATCAGCTAATAGAACGGTTTTGGTCAATCGAGGAATGCAACTCTAAACGCAATTGGTCCATTCAAGAACAAGAATGTGAAACTCACTTTAACAATACAACCACTCGTGATTCTACAGGGCGATTCATAGTTAGTGTTCCATTTACTGCCGATGGAAACAAATTAGGGGCATCGCGTCATATGGCCTTAAAACGTTTTTACGCAGTAGAGAAACGATTAAGTCAAGATTCCGAATCAAAACGCGATTATGTGAATTTTATGAGTGAATACGAGCGGTTAGGACATATGAAACCTATTATCGAGTCGAGTAATGACAATGAGCATCAAACCTATTATCTTCCCCATCATGCGGTCAGAAAGGAAACAAGTGTAACAACAAAAACGCGCGTGGTCTTTGACGGGTCGGCAAAAACCACAACTGGAGTATCACTTAATGACATCCAAAAGGTGGGTCCAGTTATACAGGAAGATATATTTGCGCTACTATTACGATTCCGTCAATATCCATACGTAATGACAGCCGTCATAGAAAAAATGTATCGCCAGGTCTTGCTAACTGAATCTGATCGCAGATATCATCGAATTCTCTGGCGGCCGGATAGTTCGCTGGTCTGATTCGACAATCACACTAAGTTGGATCAAATCAGATCCTTCAAGGTGGCATGCTTTTGTTGCAAATCGTATTGCCAAAATACAATCGGTTACCAATACACAGGAGTGGGCTCATGTGAGATCAAAGGATAATCCTGCAGATTTGATTTCCCGTGGGGCTCCTCCCACAAGTCTTATAAATTCCACTCTTTGGTGGCACGGGCCCACATGGCTAGCTATGGAAAATGCCGAATGGCCAAGTGAAACAAGGGACACTGCACATGTGGAGCAGTTACCGGAACTTCGCAAGACTACTTTAATTTCGCACGTAACCAAATTTGATTTGTTTGAGAGATACTCCTCGATTGTCAAACTACGACGCGTTACTGCCTGGATTCTGCGATTTGCGAAAAATTGCCTCAAAAGGAAGACGGACAGACAGTACGGCCCTTTAAGCGTTGCTGAATTTGAATATTCGCTTACCGCACTTGTACGGCACGTGCAATCGCAGGCCTTTCCTGTCGATATTAGAAATCTAAAAGCAAATAAAGAGAGAATCTGTAAGAGTAATTTATTATCACTTCATCCATTTCTCGATGATGAAGGCATACTTCGCTTCGGCGGACGAATTAAAGAATCTAGTTTTGCGTTTAATAAAAAACATCCCATTATATTACTCAAAAATCACTTGCTTACTGATATGATTATTAATCATGAACACGTTAGACTATCACATTGTGGAGCGCGAACTCTATTGGCATCATTGAGAGATCGTTTTTGGCCAATTTCCGCTCTAAATAGAATCAAAAAGCTAATTAGAAACTGCATAATTTGTTTTAAATCCAACCCATCACAAAACCAATATCTAATGGGAAACCTACCAAATTATAGAATTACCCCAGCTAACCCATTTCAAAATTGCGGAATTAATTACGCGGGCCCTTACACATTAAAATACAAAAATGGTCGCGGCAGTAAAACCTACAAGGGCTATATATGCTTATTTATATGTATGACAACAAAAGCAATTCACCTAGAGGTAGTGAGCGCTCTCACCACCAAGGCATTTCTTGATACTTTCAAACGATTCATCTCACGACGCGGTAAACCTGTGGCGATATATTCGGATAACGCCACAAACTTCGTGGGTGCTGCGAAGGAACTGCGTGAATTATTTCAATGCGCGAATAGCGACACTATTAAAAATTTTAGTGCAAATGAAGGAATATCGTGGCACTTCATACCACCTCGGTCCCCTCATTTTGGCGGGTTATGGGAGGCTGGTGTGAAGTCCACGAAGGTACACCTTAGGCGGATATTAGGAAACGCTCTATTAACGTTCTAGGATTTCTGTACTGTTCTGACTCAAATAGAGGCTGTATTGAATTCCCGTCCCATTTCTCCTATATCCAGCGATCCCAACGACCTCAATCCATTAACCCCAGGACACTTTTTAATTGGGAGATCCTTAGAAGCTCTTCCCGAACCCAACGTATTAGGTGCTGTCGACAATCGCCTGTCCCATTACCAAAGACTACAACAATTGGTTCAACATTACTGGACGAGATGGAGCAAAGAATACATCAACGAACTACAAAGTCGATGTCGTTGGAGACTTGACAGAGGGTCACTTCTCAGCGTTGGAGCTATGGTCGTCATCCGTGAAGATAACCAACCCCCGTGTCAGTGGAAGTTGGGTCGAATTATCCAGTTACATCCTGGCAATGATGGTGTAGTGCGTGTGGTTACCGTAAAGACAGCGCAAGGTATTGTGAAACGCGCTGTTGTGAAAGTATGTGTGTTACCTATACAAACCGAATAAGGTAAAAAAGGTGTGTATATTGAAAGTTATTTCATAATCTTTCAAGGGGGCGGCATGTCGGAAACTCCAAACAATTTGTATAAACAATAAAACGTTACTTGTGTATTATTTTACATTGCATGTTATATTTACCTATTACCATAAATAATGTAAATGACCACAAAAAATAAAGTGGCGTATTGTTTTTGCACTCACTCACAGCCAGCTGTGTCTGCGAAGCGTGAGAACGAGACGTGAAAAGACGATACACAAAAACAGTGCATACCTAGCAGTCGAACAAGACACATATGTATATGAATATATGCCTCTACATAAAACGAAACGTGTTTTATTTTATATAGTTATATTAGAAACGAGCAAGTTTCTTTCAAACATAAAAACTTTAAGCAAAGGGTTTAAGTGTTACTTAGATATAGCATCGACAAGGCGCAGATTTACGACCTGCGTTAAAAACAAAGAAGTGAAAAACGCCAGCGAGATTAAAGCATTATTAATCCAATAACAACAATTACTAGAGGTATAGTTTCTTCAAATTAATGTAAGCAGTATCAATATATTTAGATATCTGATCCTTGTATCCTGAATGAATTGTCAATATAGAGACCAAGGCTTCTCACTCTATTCACAACCGGTAAATGTATATTATCAATAACAATCTCTAAAGTTCTGCCAATGCTGAAGCAAGTTCTTTTAGGACCGAAAAGAACGACCTGCGATATCTCCGGATTTATATGAAGGCTATGATTGACAGATGCATTAAATAGATTTGAAAGATTGGTGTTTATTCTGCGCATTGCAACTTGCCATTCAGATGTGGGAAAGGAGTAATAAAGCTAAGTATCATCAGCATACAAATTGCTGTGTGCTGTTCTAGCAACATAATTTATAAAAAAATGATAATTTTTATTATATTTAATATATTCACTTATTTTCTTAACAGCACGTACTTTGTAAGTACACGTGAGTTCTAGCAGTGTATTCAACTTTCCTTTCTCCTGGTAAATCTCTTGCTTATTTTTGTTTAGGGATAAGATTCTAATTTGTATTAAAGAAAAATCTGAGTCTATATAAAAACATACTTGTGTATTTTATTCAAAACATTAAGAATAGATAGCATCGCTATACTATGTTCACAAAAAAAATATTATATGAAAACACATAATAAAAGAAAACATATGTATCGTATTCTCGGTTGTAATGCTTTTTAGAATAAGTATATCGATAATGCTTAATCAAAAATAAAAAAAGAATATTATGCTGTTTTAAAACAAAGAAAACTCAATTGAATGTCGGTAATCTGTTAAAATTGTGCTAATTCTATTATATCAGAAACATTATATTTTCACATAATGCCCTGATAATCCTAGAACTTCGAAATGGCCAATGTTCGGAGAAAAAGCTCGATTTGATCACTGGCAACAACCATTTGCACGTATTGCAGCCAGCGCCTCAAAATCCGCCACACAAAAACTTTTCCCTTTTCTAAATGTGTAATTTATTTTAAGTTTGAAGTCAAAAATTAATAGCGAGAATTAATGATGCCTGATAAAGGTATTTGAAAATAATTTTGCTTAATTGTATTAATACCCAACACCATTAATAATACTTTCTGTGTTATATATATATATATATATAATATATAGATAATAATAAGTATTTCGTCTAACTGACCATATATATATATAGAATAAATTCAATTTACTGTTTTAAAAACAGAATTATGGGTTTACAGTTCAATAAAACACAATAATGCGATGTATTGTAACGTTTCGATTTAATTATTCTAAATCTTCATCAGACCTGTTTTTTAATAACATCCCAAATGGGAGAAACACAAAAAATTAGTTGCTACATAAAGTCATCTTTTTCAAAGTTATACTTGCATAACATCAGTATTGTGTGTACGTTATTGGTGGTAACATATTAAAAAAAAGTTTGCACATTTTAAAAGTCATTAAAAATTGGACATAATACATTTAAAACATAAATATTAAAATCTGAAGTCAATATAAGCTGTATTCTATGTATTTATACGTATAAACGATATGCACGTAGCAGGCATGAAATCAATGAGTAGGGGACTTGTGCCGATTCTGGAACACCTCCTCCCCCTCTCACCCAGCTCCACCCTCACCCCCCCTCACCCTAGTGGCGCCCTCTGCCAACCCAACTGATGTGGCGCCCCCTCGCGGCCTCCAACCCAACTAAAAAATGCAGATTTCATCATTACCAACCCAACTAAAAATGGCAGATTTCATCATTACCAACCCAACTGATGTGGCGCCCCCTCGCGGTCGCCAACCCAACTAAAAATTGCAGATTTCATCATTACCAACCCAACTAAAAATTGCAGATTTCATCATTACCAACCCAACTAAAAATTGCAGATTTCATCATTACCAACCCAACTGATGTGGTGCCCCCTCGTGGTCGCCAGCCCAAAATGGCAGATTTCATCATTACCAACCCAAATACCATGACGCCCTCTGACGGCCACTAACTAAGAAATGGCATCTCCCATCACTACCAACCTAACTAATGCAGCATCCTCTCACGGTCACTAGCCAAACTAAGGTGACGTCAGACAAAATGGCGGACCATCAAGATGGTCTTTGCTTCTAGAGAATTCCTGAATAAATTACCAGGCTTGCTATCGCGCTTCTCAATGTACTTCAAACAGGTCTAAACATGTTTCCAGAGGAAACCGCAACAGCTGTCTGCTTCTGTGATAGCCGCATGCTTGAAATGTATATCTTACTTATAAAATAAAATAAAACAAACAATATATTTTTTAAGAAAAACAATTTATTTATTATTATTTATAAATTAACAATATTATTTTAAATTAACAATATCTCCAAGACCAGCTGCTGTTTATATACATTGTAAAGTTGCGCTATTTACTCGTCATGTTTTCTGCCTGTAAATAGAAAACGCATCCAATTAGTTTTTTTGCGCTTCTCCAGAGGATTTTCATAGACACATAATTCCCCAGTTTCTACCCAATAATATTTGTGTATTCGCATAGTCATGCAATTCATACAAAAACTAGGACTGTGTATAGTATTTTGTCTGACAGTAAAATCCCAAAGAGTTGTTTTATTAATTTCTCGGTAACGTAAACATACAGTACATTGTTTTCGTCTAGATAAATAATATTCTCCGGTTGAATGGGTACATCCATACCGCCAGGAATGTCGTAATTGCTCACTAGTTACGCTGGGAGACATCTGAAAATATAAACCTTGTGACGTCACTGGAATACGAGACACATGTACCAACTGGAACACTGGAACGTGTTCCATTATTTCAAACCTATATACTCATGTTCCGTTCCATCCCCTCCACTGTTCGTACTTTATTCACTTCAATGAAGTGGAACAGAATACCACATAATAGTTTTGATTTCTAGGTTCGTGTTCCACCCCCTCCACTTTTTCCATCACTCTCCTCTTCCCTGTCCCCGGAGGGGACCCACACACAGTACCTAGTTGGCTCGCGTCGGTGACACATGACGTCATGTGCCACCGACGCGACCCAACCAGGCAAGGATACAGTTATGTAATTCACCTTAAATAAAAAATGCGTGCATGTATAGAATTAATACTTTTTATTTTTATATAATCATAATATACAGTTTTAATAAAATTACAAAACATTATCCTCGTCAATCCAGCTATTATGCGAATTATCGAACCCTAACCATTTTACATAAGCTTTTCCGTCCTTTACACGTAATACTTTTTCAATCAGATATACATCTTTATGTTTAGTTTTCTGTAATTCATGTTCGTAGAAACAACCCAAAATCGGATCTCCATTCATATCCTCCAGCATATATGTTGGCGGATTTGTAGCATTAGCTTTAATAATCTTGAACAATTCACTACCCCAGTTCCTGAGATAGCCTTTCGAGAAAACACTTTTGAATTTACTTATCCGCACGATGTCACCAACTTATATTTCCGCTTCACAGCTGTTTGCACATCATTGTAGATAGTAGAAAGCAGGAGCTTCTCATTCTTTTTAGTCACATCGCAAGGTCGCATTCTAATTGTTCGATGCTTTGTTTTATTATACGTATCAGTCACGGAGGGTAAAATATCTATCCACTTATAGCTACCTCTCATTGTAAATTCCTTATATAATCTACCCTTTAGCGTACGAATAACACGTTCGGCAATAGACGCTTTCATTGTACTATATGTTGAATAATGGTTTATACCATATTTCTTCATGAGATTTTGAAATCGAGTATTATAAAACTCTTTACCATTGTCGGACTGTATATTTTTCGGCTGTCGAGTGTCTTGTAGAATGCCTTCCATAGCATTACATACATCCAGACCGGTTTTCGATTTAAGGGGTTGAGTCCATAAAAATTTCGAGAAACAGTCTATAACCACAAGTATATATCTATACCCGCCATTCTCTCGAGCATGAGGTATAAATTCGGCCAAGTCAATCTGCCAAACATCGTCAAACCCTCTAATAATGAAGCGACGTCTGGGAAAGAATCTACGAGCCGGCCTATGCAGCTCATCAACTAAATGACGCTTAATACTATTCATAATTAACAATTATTATTCAGCGTGTTAATACATCATGTAGGTAGAACAATGCGATGGTAAATGAATTAAAATTATGTTTCGTCTCTATGGTCTTGCGGGCGGTCGGGGTGGTGGTGGTGGTTGTGGGGGTGGGGAATTCCCTGATTTCTTTTCAAGTTTTTTTCTTATAGCTTCCAGTTTAGCATTGAGCTTAACCTCAATTCTACTCTCAACACTTTTTTCCATTCGATACAGCTTTTGATTAGTTTCAGCTTGTAGAGTATTTGCACTAACTTCGACAATCCCTTTGATTGTATCCAAGTTAACGCCCTTATTTAAATTATTTTTCAGTGCAAGTATTTCACCATCCAAATCCTTCTTAATTTTTTCAATCTTCTTACTAACTTCAGAATTTGTAGCATGGTTTTTTCTTAAAACATCAAATTTAGCATCAATCTTCTTCTCAACGCTAGCTTGCATCTGGTTTAATTTCCCATTAATCGACTGTTGCACATTATTTACACTAACATTAACAATACCCTTAAATATATCCAAATTAACAGTTTTATTTAAATTAGTTTTAAATGCATTCAAGTTCTCATCCAATTCCCTCTTAATTTTATCAATCTTGTCACTAACCCAGGTGGTTGTTGCGAGATTGTTCCTTAAATTGTCTAGTTCATTTTCGATTCTATTCTCAACAGCAGTCTGCATATGATGTATGATATCACTAATATCATCAGCCACTTTGGAATTTGAGGCGTCTATTTTTATTTGAATATCACTCACCACATTATCAATCCTTAGATCTATTACGCCAAGTATTCTAGATAGGTGACGCTTAGTAACAGAATCTTGATCGTGTATAGGATCTGCTACACGACAAATACGTTTACCGCCAATATCAACATCACCTTCCTCTGTTAATGGCAGAGATGGCTTTTGACGTTTAACGCTAGCTTTACCGCTGCTAAGATATCGGCCAAATTTGTCTACACTCATGACGATACTGAGGAAAAGAATGAGAGTATTAAATATTTATTCAATTACGCCGCATTCTTTAAGCTCCTCGATGATTGACTGCATTTCATTATGGGTACTTTCATTGCCAGAATCCCGAGAGGCCTTCAAAAGTTTAAGACGATCCACGAGCTCGTTTATGTCGTCCCAATAGACGTATTGATATCTATCATGGGTGTTGGAAACAAGCATGCTGCCTATATCTCCGCCAGACCATGTTTCTGAAGTCGAACTGGAATATTTAGCAAGAAGAGGTTTTATTATTTCACGCCATTTGTGGCATCTAGTCCCCCTCAAGTTATTTTTGGGTTGGAACAGTTTGCGATGCACATTGGTTTCGTGTAAAATATCATAGTAATGTGATAAATCCTCCTCATTATATCTACTTGGTCTAGTTTTAAATATTAATTCATAAAGACCATGAGAACCCGTAAACAGCTTATTATTGATTATTATGTCTTTACCATCTAGATATAATGTATGCCCACCCAATTTCAATCTATTTGTTTCGGGTTCGAATGTAACACCATACGTTGTATCATATACATTGCTTGTATCTTGAAAAAGACCTCGCACAAACTCTCTCGGTAAAGGATTAAGATCTCCATAAAACGTGTTATGTGAATGCGGATCCTCTTCCACCAATGGATTAGACTGCTCATCGAATGGATTAATCGAAGAGCTCTTTTCTATCTCTTGTTTTTTTATCAGCTTTCCTCTATTTTTCAAAGTGTTTGTAATATTCATTATGGGCTCCTTAATTGTTTGTGTTTCCTGTTTTATTGTCGTGCTCAAACCTTCTAGGTTCTCAGTAATGGGCTTAAACATTTTTCGTATTAAATAATCTTCATCGGAACGATTAAGCTTCAATTGCATATACTTATTCCTAATAACTTTACTTGCCTTAATAATATCACGCTTCAATTTCTCATAATCCATTTTTCTACTATTAACTGCCTGCCTGCGCATGATTATTTGCAGACAGATATATATTAACTGAATAAAATGGATAATTCACCAGCATATATAGCGATCAAACCCTTCCTATAACGACCATTATGCAAATCACTATCCTTGTCTATCACCAGGAATCCGTATTTATCTTTCCAACACTCACCACAAACCGATTTAAACCGCTCAAATGACATGTCAACTCCAACATGATCGTTGTAAATATGTTGTCGATTTGTATTATCCTGCTTAAATAATACCAAAAAATTAGCATTATCCCTAACTAGCTGTTTCGGAATACTAGTATAAGTTTGACATAAATAAAAGCTATCAACACACTTATGTCTACCCATACAAAAATATTTTCTAATATTGTTTTGCTTATCGTACGCCACATCGTCAAAAATGAATATCGAATTTCTCTCAGCCTCCATGGGGTCTATTATATCATCATTCTCCTTACAAGGAAAATATTTCACATCTTTAACATTATTTAAAACATTCTCCAACAGCTTATATTTAGCTTGATATAAATACTTGGAATAAATGTATACGTTTTCGAACTTGAGACCATTTTCATTGAATAATAACGATAGCATGAGATTTGTTTTCCCAGAGTTTGATGCACCACAAAGTAGCGCTCTAATGGAGTTCGGTAGTAGGCTGCTATGTTTCCGAAATTTACCCTTTTCATCAACGTCCAAATCCAAGTTGATTACTTCAAGTGCATCCTTCTGCTTCACAAGTCTCATGGTGAATGAATTATATATAAATTGTTGGATGTTTATAAAGCTAATTCATTTCGATGCTAACTTTTAAAGAGGGCGGAGGTGTCGTGAACTCGATAATCAACAAGTTGCCTATAGAGCTTCACCTGCCAGGTGGGTATTGTGGTCCTGGTACAAAGCTCCAGAAACGTTTAGCACGAGGTGATCCCGGCATTAATCCATTGGATGCGGCTTGTCGGGAACACGATATCGCATATTCACAACATAAAGATTTAAAAGATAGACACGAGGCAGATTTGATATTGCAAGAAAAAGCTTGGAATCGTGTAAAGTCAGCAGACGCAAGTGTTGGTGAAAAGACAGCAGCCTGGTTGGTGACTAACGCAATGAAGGCCAAAAGAAAATTTGGTATGGGCTTAAAGAAAAAGACTTTTAAAAAAATAGTGTGCACCAATGTTAAGAAGGCTCTTAAGCGATTCGGGGGTGATATTAAACAGGGTGCTAAATCATCATTGGCAGCAGCTAAGGTTGCAATCAAAGAGGCTGGAGGTCGAAAACATATTAAAACCCCCAGAATAATCCCCATACCGAAAGTTATGAGCGTATTGCCACTCATACCAATATTCGCCGGGCTAAGCGCTCTCGGCTCACTGGCAGGCGGTGTAAGTGGTATAACACAAGCAGTACTCAAAGCGAAAGCAGCTCGAAGTCAATTACGGGAAGCTGAAAGGCATAATAAAACTATGGAAGCTATCGCATTAAAAGGTAAAGGATTATATCTGAAGCCATATAAGCGAGGCTTAGGTTTATATCTAAAACCATCAAAAAACTAATAAGTCGACTGCCTCAAAGAGCATTAACCGATCATGATATTTTGAAATATGCGAAATATATTCACCATTTTAGAGGTGTATTTATGAGGGATACTCTACCAAAATCACCCAACAAAAATGAAAGCGCAGTCGTTAATTTGGATAGCATTAAAGGATCGGGAACACATTGGGTCTGTTATAAGAATAGAGGTTCTAATATATACTATTATGATTCGTTTGGCAATTTAAAGCCTCCACCGGAATTGATAGAATATTTTAATAGAAAGGGACCTAATAAAATAATGTATAATCATAAGCGATACCAAAATTTCAATACATTCAATTGTGGTCACTTATGCTTAGAATTCCTACTAAATAATATATAATCGTATGTCCATGTATCAATATATTAGTCATGTCGTACACTTTCACCCTGAAGGGCACAAAATCAGTGCTTTCTGTTGATTATTATCCGCCTATTGAATTGAATCCCCAATATGAATATGTTCTGGGTCTAATAGGATTTAATAGCTACAATTCGATTCCCAACATTGTAGAGGGCTGTAACAAATTTTATTATGATAATGACAAAGTTATTACAATTCCCACAGGATCTTATGAGATAAGTGATATCGCCGATTTCTTGATGAATGCGATGCCTAGAGGTGCAATATCCCTCAAACCAAACAACAATACAATAAAGTGTGAAATTAAAAGCAAATATGAAATAAATTTTGGACCTAGAGACTCTATAGGAAGCATATTAGGCTTAGTGGGAAGCTATTACCAGCCGATCAAAAACATGAATCGGATTTACCTGTTAATATTATAAAAGTGTCGACAATAAGAATTGAGTGCAATATCACAACATCAGCCTACAACGATAGTCGTTTATCCCACACGCTCTACGAATTTTCTCCACAAGTTGAAGCTGGGTTTTCGATTAATATAGCGCCCGAGCATATAATATATCTACCAATTAATTCTAAGCGTATCGATAATATCACATTAACACTGCTCGATCAAGATGGTGATGCCGTAAACTTTAGAGGCGAGCAAATCATTGTTAGATTAGAATTAAAAAGAGTTTCATAATGGGCCTTTCATTTCGTAAACGTTATATAACTTCCTCACCCCCACAACGGAAGATCACTTCAACATCTAAACTCAAGCAGTTAACATCGGCCAATATAATATTTTTACAATCGTTAGGCTTTCGAGTAAAAAATGGAGGAAAAGCTATCAATATTTGAAGGTGTGCATTTTGACGAAGTTATAACGAAAGAAGAGTATCACACATATTATCCGAGAACACACAATTTCAACTTAAATGATGAAGTTCGCATAAGCATTCAAAATCAAGATATATACACACTACCTTCCGAGAGTTATATATACATAGAGGGGAAATTTAAACCTGATGATAATGGTACTGGTCTACCTGAATTAACAAACAATGCATACGCTTTTTTGTTTGATCAGATTCGATATGATCTTAATGGTGTAGAAATCGATCGCGCAATGAAGCCAGGAATCAGTTCTACGATGAAGGCGTTAGTTTCATATAATGAAGATGAAAGTCGAATGTTGTCGATTGCCGGGTGGGGACCATTCGCACAGCAGCAAACAACACTCTCCAATAACAAGTTCAACGCATGCCTTCCATTGAGCATGCTTTTAGGCTTCTGTTCCGATTACAGGAGGGTTATTATTAACGTCGGTCAAGAATTAGTCCTAATTAGAAGTAAAACAGATGAAAACTGCTATCAAAACAAGACCGCTGATGGTACAAAAAAGGTCTCAATCGAGATTGAAAAGATTGAATGGCGGGTGCCGCATGTAAGCGTAAATGATCAGACACGCTTAAAGTTCTTAAACACCCTTAAAACCAATAAACCGATATATTTAACATTTCGTAAATGGGAGTTATATGAACTTCCAGCTTTGCGTGCAACGAAAACTGACATTTGGCCTGTTAAAACTAGCACTAATCTAGAGAAACCCAGATATGCTATTATAGCGTTTCAGCGCAACAGAAAAGATAATTTTCAGCAAGACGCATCAGGCTTTGATCACGCTTCAATCACAAATATTAAATTACATTTAAGTTCAGAATATTACCCATATAGCGATATGAATATAGATATGAGCAAAAAACTATATGCCCAAGCATATCTAATGTACACAAAATTTCAATCGAGCTATTATGGAAACACTCGCGGCCCTCTCATGAGCTATGAGAAGTTCCACGATTCAGCACTTTACGTAATAGACTGTTCGAAGCAGAATGAGAGCTTAAAATCATCCACCGTCGATGTTAAGCTTGAGATGCAGTGCCAGGAGACGTTTAGCGAGGACACCTCTTGTTTATTGTTAATTTTACAAGATTGTGTCGTTGAATATAGTGCACTGACAGGCACTGTTATGAAAATTATATAACATTCAGTCAATCGCGAGACCTCATGGCTAAAAGAGGTGCAATTAACACTCGAGATCAACTTCAATCATTCCTTATTATAGACATACAAGGTTATGCGATTCAACATTTCGATCCAAAAGAGATGAGCATAAGTGACGGAGAAAGGAGCATCCATTTTTTATTTAAACCTAGCATCGAATTCCATCTATTATCGAAGAAAGACCAGAGGACCGTTCGATGGCTTGAAAATAATTATTTAAATATAGAATACTCTACTGGTTATGTATATTTTAAGGACATTATTAACTTGTTAAAAAATATCTGTAACTCATATAATAGAGTGTATGTTAAAGGACATCAAAAAAAGGAGCTACTTAAGCAATATGTTGATATTGACATAATTAACTTGGAATATTTTAATGATGTACCAAAGCTTATTAAAAATGTCAATCATTGTTTTTATCATAATAAGAAAACTAATGAAGAATGTATATGCACGCAAAATAATATTATAACTCTATGCAATTATCTAAAAAATAAAGAATTATTTTAACCTTCTTATTTTTTATTTCAATCCACCTATACATATTAATACTAATATTATAGCAAAATAGTATACGTATGAACATGTCTATACATGTATAAAAGGACCGCCGAGACGGCATCAATCCGATGCAGGTATGCAAGCGAGAGAATTTTTATACATTTCCATTAATTAACCATCACCTGCCCTAAAAAGGGCTACCCAGATAGCAACCATTCGATGTAGGTATGCAACGCTAAAAATTTAAGTGCATCCTTAGAACACAGCTCGACCGTGGGATCAGAATGCAGCTACTCTTAATTACCTCCGTTCACACGCATATATGTATGCGTGTGGGAAAAAAGGGGTCGTCGCAGCTGTACATGGACCACACACAGTCACCCATGGGAACGGAATGTGCCCGCCGCTAATTGCCTCCGTTCACACGCATATATGCATGCGTGTGGTAAAAAAGGAGTCGTCGCAGCTGTACATGGACCACACACAGTCACCCATGGGAACGGAATGTGCCCGCCGCTAATTGCCTCCGTTCACACGCATATATGCATGCGTGTGGTAAAAAGGGCTTTCTCTTTATACATCACTCCATTTGCGAATCTAACGCAGATGGATGTATACGTCACGGATGAGTATCTATATATACGTAGATCGGCATCTTTAATTTCATTATAATCAGTGTCTTCGAAGAGTTAAGGTCGTTTTTAGTGCTTGTTTGTGTTTTACTACAAGGTATTTAGAAAGCCTAATTTATATAATATTAACTTGCAATATTTTTCATTAGTTTTAAAATTTTATAGGACTTTTTAAAAATTGTTTTTCCAATTATAAGGTTATTTTTTAAATAATTTAATGGTGTATATTTTATTAATATTTTATTGAATATTATTTTTATATACAATTAATCCAGGGTGCTTCAAAGTATTTTATTTGTATTTAGTAGCTTCTTTGTATTGTTTTTTTTTTTTAATTTTAGGTGCGTAAATTTATATTATTAAATTGATTATTTTATAAGGTTTTAAAGGGTTTTATCAATAAATTTTCAATAATACAAGTATTTTTAGTTAAATATATGCGGATCATAGTTTTCATTAGTTTTTCTACCACTCTAAAATTTTATAGGACTTTTTAAAAATTGTTTTTATCAATTATAAGGTTATTTTTAATAATTTAATGGTGTAAATTTTATTGAATATTTTATTGAATATTATTTTTATATACAATTAATCCAGGGTTTCAAAGTATTTTATTTGTATTTAGTAGCTTCTTTATATTGTTTTTTTTTTTTTTTAATTTTTAGGTGCGTAAATTTATATTATTAAATTGATTATTTTATAAGGTTTTAAAGGTTTTTATCAATAAATTCTCAATAATACAAGTATTTTTAGTTAAATATACGCGGATCATAGTTTTTCTACCACTCTAAAATTTATAGAACTTTTAAAAATTGTTTTTCTCAATTATAAGGCTAGCGAATCAGTCAAATAAATTAGCAATTTAGATATATTAAAAATTAGGTTTCAATAGCTTTTTATTCTTTTAAATTTATTATATTAATTATTTTTAATTCGCTTTTTCATAGAATGAATTGCATCATATGTGGCAAGTCCTTCACCCGGCGCGACAACATGAAGCGACATGTGAATACCCTCCACCGCAATTTTGTTTGCGGTATTTGTGGGGAGGTTGTGGATACATGTGAGCATGTTGCGGGAGCACCTAAGAAGGTGGCCAAAGTAGATGTTACACCATCCACAAGTTCTAATAGACCTGTGGATGCTGCGCCATCTACCAGTCGAGATGCGCCTCAGAGAAGCTGTTGTGGGTTGATGTTCCCTAATAATTCTCTATATAGGGGGCATCTTCGCACACAGCAGCATTTGAATAACAATACATTTATGCTGCCGGATGGAGTGTTCAAAATTAATTCCTCATTTAAAAGTCGGGTCGCGAGTTATAAAATTTTAGGTGATGAGAGTGCTGACATCACAAATTTTTTATCGAACTTGAGAACTAAAGTGTGCAGCCTGATTAACGATGTTCTAGCCAAGGTCGTATCGGGTATTAAGGTGCAGCTAGAGCTATTTGCTCATTATGCTAAAACCGTAGCTGATGAGGAAATAGTCGACTTAAAGTCCTTCAATACTCGGTACGTCATTGTCACCGGGTCTTCAGACTTAGAGGATGTTTTTGATCAGGCTGCTGCCATCATAAAATCGAAAGCTGAAGAGTTTTCGGATAGGGGGAGCAATTGGACACTTAAGATGGTCTCGCATTTAGAGGTTAACATCAACAGCTACCAACCTCTTGGGGGATCATCTTATTTGGAACTACCACCCTCTATTCGAAACAAGAAAGCATGCATCAATATTAAGAACTCGGACGATGCTTGCTTGTGTTGTTCGATTGTAGCAGCACTCCACCCGGCAAACATGGCTGTACATAGAGTTAGTAGTTATCCTCATTACTCCAGCGTCCTAAATTTAGAGGGTATTCAATTCCCGGTTAAAATTAAAGATATTTCAAAAATTGAGAGTATGAACAATTTAAGTATTAACGTTTACGGTTTGGCTATTAATGATGAAACAAAAAATCATGAGGTGGTGGGGCCAATTCATTTCACTAAAAACAGAAAAGATATCCACATCAATTTACTCCTAATTGATGATGGAAAAAGATCACATTATGTTTTAATTAAAAATCTGTCCAGGCTAGTCTCATGTCAAATCGATAAACATTGTCATGAAGCTCACATCTGTGATGGGTGTTTAATTAATTTCAGAACATCCGAACAATTAAACGCCCATCAACAACATGATTGCAACCATGTGTATACGGTACTACCCTCAACCGACACGCGTAAAACAAAATTTGGAGATATGCTACCCGAAAACATTTTACGTTTCGATAGTCACCATAAGAAAATGTCCGTTCCGTTCGTCGTTTATGCGGATTTTGAAAGTATTCTCCAACCGATTCACACATGCAGCCGTGATCCAGCTAGTTCGTATACGAATAAAACATTCAAACACGTTCCATATAGTTTTGCATATCAAATTGTATGTTCGTTTGATGCAAAGTTGAATAAATTTGTCACGTATGCCGGTTTAGCTTGCTCAACGGTGTTTGTCCAAAAATTGATAGAAGATGTTAAGCTAATCTATGAAAATTATTTAAAGACTATCGTGCCGATGAAAACTTTAAATAATAGCGAGCGAAAATTATATAATGAGGCCGTGATTTGCCACATTTGTGAGCTGTCTCTCAACGGAGATAGAGTGAGAGATCACTGCCACATTACGGGAGCGTTTCGAGGGGCCGCTCATTCTAATTGTAATCTAAACTTCAAAATTCCGAAATTTGTCCCTATCTATTTTCACAATTTGAGCGGGTATGATAGCCATCTATTTTTAAGAGATTTGGCACAACAAAATTTAGATATTGACGTAATTCCTATTAATAAAGAAAGATATATCAGTTTCAGCGCGAAAGTTTTGGTTGGTGACTACACATATAAAAAATCGGGCGAGAAAATAAAATGTTTATATAAAACTACGGTTTTTAGATAGTTTTCGATTCATGGCGTCTTCTATCGATAAGCTTGCACAAAATTTGAGCCCGCAAGACTTTGTCAATGTTAGGCGGGCGTTTCCACTAGATTCACATTTCCATTTAATTAGAAAGAAGGGTGTATTCCCCTATCAATACATAGATACCTTTGGGCGATTGAGCGAATCGACCTTACCGACAAAACGCGATTTTTTTAATTCATTAACGAATGTTGATATTTCGGATGTTGAATATCAACATGCGCAAACTGTATGGAATACGTTTGGATGTCAAAATTTATTAGAGTACTCAAACTTATATTTAAAATCAGACGTTTTACTTTTGGCAGATATTTTTGAAAATTTCAGGAAAATTTGTCGGGTTACATACAGTCTGGATCCGGCTCAATATTACACCAGCCCGGGCTTGTCTTGGGATGCTATGTTGAAGCATACCAAAATTGAGCTGGAGCTACTCATAGACATCGACATGCATCATTTTGTTAAGCAGAGTATCAGGGGTGGGTTGTGTCAGGTATCATTGCGGCACGCTACAGCAAATAATAAATATATGCCTAATTATGATGCGAGTGCTCCTAGCTCGTATTTAGCTTATTGGGACGCGAACAATTTGTACGGGTGGGCAATGTCGCAGTATCTACCATTCGGTGGGTTCAGTTGGGCTAGTCAGGATGAAATTGACAATCTAAATATATCTGGGGTCGCTGATGATTCGCCGATTGGCTATTTTTTGGAGGTAGATGTCACGTATCCTGTAACTTTGCACGATGAGCATAACGACCTTCCTTTTCTGCCCGAAAACATGGTGCCTCCCACGTCTAAATTTCAGTATAAGAAGTTGATCGCGAATTTACAGAACAAAGAGAAATATGTCATATACTATCAAACGTTAAAGCAAGCATTACATTTCGGCCTTAAAATCACCAAAATTCACCGCGTTTTAAAATTCAACCAGTCAAACTGGCTTCAAACTTATATCGACCTAAACACCAGCCTACGTCAGCATGCTAGGAACGGTTTTGAAAAGGACTTCTACAAGCTTATGAACAACTCCGTATATGGTAAAACCATGAAGAATGTTGACAAGCGAGTAGAAGTCAAATTGGTCACACGTTGGGAGGACCAAAAAAAGTCGCAAAAGTCGCGGGGCTGGTAGTTTAATCGCGAAACCGAATTTTAAAAGTATTAGTATTTTTTCCGAAAACTTTGTGGCCGTCCAGATGGGGAAGCTGAAAGTCGTATATAATAAACCTATTTATATCGGCTTCTCCGTCTTGGAGCTATCAAAGCACCTGATGTATGACTTTTTCCACAATTTTTTGAGACGCGTGTATGCTGAAAAGGTCCGTCTGTGTTATATGGATACGGACAGTTTTATCTTAAAAGTAGAAACAGACGATATATACAGCGACATGAAAAAAAATATATCAAAATTCGATACATCGAACTTTTCGGCCAATAATGTCTACAACATAGCACCTCAAAACAAGGCTGTTTTAGGTTTATTTAAAGACGAAAATGCGGGTAATATAATGAGTGAATTTGTCGGATTGCGCGCAAAAATGTATGCCTTAGAGGTTGAGGGTAGGGAGATTAAAAAGGCTAAGGGTGTTAAAAAGAACGTTGTACGGGATGAGATTAGTCTGGCAGATTACAAACACTGTTTATTGAATAATGATATTTTATTAAGAGAGCAAAATCTTTTTCAAATCAAACTACATGAGATTTATACCGTCAAGCAAAATAAATTGAGCCTATCACCTCACGATGATAAACGCAGGGTTAATGAGGATGGCGTTCATACTCTCGCCTGGGGGCATTATAAAATCGACTCACCAGCTCCTTAGATGGTCGCTGCACATGCCTCGGGTGCAGCTGCTCTACCGCCTCAAATTGGGTAAGTACCCCCACCCTTTTTTTGTTTGCTTCTCACTGTAATTTTCTCCCACTAAATCAGTATTAGTTTGTTTGCATTCGAGTTCACACATATTCTTTAACCTCTAAGATTAAAATGGAAGCTAGTAAGAATACAAAATTATTATGTACATAAACTTATATCTATATATTTTTTAATTATTTTCAGAAACTTATAATGAATTTATTGGCGATTCGCTTAAAATGATTGATGATAATATCGTTAAGGAAAAGCAACTGATTGGGCAGTCATCATACTTCCTCAACAAATGCGGTTCGAAGTGGGTGAATATCGGCCTTAGTCCGGCGGCTGGATTCGTGCCCATCATCCAGATTCGATCGCCTGCAAGCTGTGTATTCTTCACATTGGACGAGTGGGAAGAATTTTGTAAGACGGAAGGTTGCAGTCCGAATCATCAATTTCGAACGTCAACATTTAGAGATACTAGCGTAATTGTATTAAGCAGTCGCAATCAGCAGCTGGTATTGTCCTCCGATACCTATAGCAATTTGTTTAATTTGCGACTGCTCATTAAGAGTAAATTAGAATTTTTAGTAAATAGTAATTTCATAACATTTCATAAAATGATCTTAACCGCCTGCATGGCATTAACTGAAGATTTATATACGAATGTATCAAAATTACTTGTTGATCATTGTAATTCATTTAACGCTTTCCTTATGATGGAAGTGCTACATATTAGTTATAATTCGCTTTACTATGACTTTGAGCTCATGAAGCTTGGAGATATTGTTAATTTAAAATAATATTGTTAATTTATAAATAATAATAAATAATCTGTTTTCTTAAAAAATATATTGTTTGTTTTATTTAATTTTATAAGTAAGATATACATTTCAAGCATGCGGCTATCACAGAAGCAGACAGCCGTTGCGGTTTCCGCTGGAAACATGTTTAGACCTGTTTGAAGTACATTGAGAAGCGCGATAGCAAGCCTGGTAATTTATTCAGGAATTCTCTAGAAGCAAAGACCATCTTGATGGTCCGCCATTTTGTCTGACGTCACCTTAGTTTGGCTAGTGACCGTGAGAGGATGCTTCATTAGTTAGGTTGGTAGTGATGGGAGATGCCATTTCTTAGTTAGTGGCCGTCAGAGGGCGCCACATCAGTTGGGTTGGTAATGATGAAATCTGCAATTTTTGGTTGGGTTGGTAATGATGAAATCAGCAATTTTGGTCTGGCGACCACGAGGGGGCGCCACATCAGTTGGGTTGGTAATGATGAAATCTGCAATTTTTAGTTGGGTTGGTAATGATGAAATCTGCAATTTTTAGTTGGGTTGGTAATGATGAAATCTGCAATTTTGGTCTGGCGACCGCGAGGGCGCGCCACAACAGTTGGGTTGGTAATGATGAAATCTGCAATTTTTAGTTGGGTTGGTAATGATGAAATATGCATTTTTTAGTTGGGTTGGAGGCCGCGAGGGGGCGCCACATCAGTTGGGTTGGCAGAGGGCGCCACTAGGGCGAGGGGGGTGAGGGGGAGCTGGGTGAGAGGGGGAGGAGGTGTTCCAGAATCGGCACAAGTCCCCTACTTCAATGTACCTATGTTGTATTTTTATTCAACGTGTTTTTAATATTCTAAATAAAACAAGGAAAAACAGCGCAACAGGTGTGTACCCAGGCCCACCGCCAAGAACCCCATATTTCCACTGCAGATGAAACTCTTTTGTTATTCAGTTGTTTAAGGATGTATTTTTTTTTTTTGGTATTTGGCACTGATACTATGTGTCATGTGAGGAATCAGCCCCGAATAAATGCTGCTGAAGTTACTGCAGTCGTTTCGACTATTAATATTTGGATTGACTATTCTTATAGCTAGAGTTTCTAGAAAGAGTCTCTTGGATAAGTTACTTTCATGAAACAAAATTCTCACATTGTTGAAGACAATATTGTGATTGGTACTGTCGAGGTGGGAAGCCATGTATGAAATCAAAAATCTTGAATTTCGAAATAGATAACACTTTTTCACACATTCAATATCTACTGCGCAACAGGGACCTATCTTTGGTCGCGATTAAGAATGCTTTACCTCCACATGTTTTCAATAGTTTTGATATAGCTCAGAAACAGACATATTCTAGAATTTACAATAACATTAAAATCAGGAACAAAAAGAAATTTCAAAAATTAAAAAACAACTCAGGTTTTTTCACGAATAGCGCTTTACCGTTTCGTCACGTGGGGAAAGTAACGCCCTCGCATCCAGCCAATATCGAACATACTAACAATAGCATTTTAAAAGACAATATATCAGACGTATCACATAACTTAGATACCCCTACAAGTAATACTAAAATATTACCTATAGAGTCCTTGGATAAGTTCTTTGTTAACTTCACAGATAAACAGATTCCCATAGAAGTACAGGAAATCTTTGCATTAGGTCCAAAGTTCTCACTACCAACGACCCCACATAACATTGCGATTGAAAGGGTGTTGGCGGACTGCGAGTACATTCTCTCAGAAATTACTGATCAAACAAAAAAAGATTGGTACAGAGCAGAAATAACTTACTACATTACGTACTATCTAAAAAAAAACTTGCGTCCAACCATTGTCTTGATGAGGCATACAGAACATGTCGCAGATTTATCAAAGAAAACCGAGATATTATAATAACCAAATCTGATAAGAGCAATGTGACGGTCTGCATGTCTCAGAAGGACTACAATGATAAGATGTTACAATTATTAAACGACCGGGACGTATACAAACAACTAACGCGTGATCCAACATATACATTTGAAAAGAAAACCAATAGCATAATTAAAAATCTTAAGACCAAGGGATATATTTGTGAAATGGATTACAAAAAACTTATCAAACACAATTCTGCTCCTCCTCGTATATATGGGATTCCTAAAATACATAAACCAAACTGTCCACTACGTCCGATAGTATCCTGTGTCCAAAGTCACGCTACATACCTATCCAGATACATAGCCGATATTCTGGATAAATCATTTAAAGACTACAATAAATATAAAATTAAAGACACCTTCACTTTTGCACAACATCAACAACTTGAAAATATCAGCAGAAGATGTACTAGTATCATTTGATGTCATAAGCCTTTTCACGAATATCTCCACGAAATTGGTCATTGAGTTAGTTTCAGATAACTGGAGTTTCATAACTCCCAACACTAACATCCCTAAAAAAGAGTTTGTGTCCATCTTAGAATGGCTTTTCAGTAGCGTGTATTTCTCTTTTAACGATCAATTTTACGGACAAATAAAAGGTACTCCTATGGGACTCTCCCTGTCACCTATTATAGCTGATTTAGTAATGAACACCGCCATAGATTTTGTTTTAAAAAACAGTAGAACACCACCAAAAGTAATTTTTCAATATGTAGATGATCTATTTTGCATAACATTAAACTCTGAAATACAATCCACATTGAACCTTTTTAACTCTTTCAATCCACAGCTACAATTTACATGTGAAATAGAGGAAAATAATACTTTACCATTCCTCGATTCACTGGTGACACGAGATAACCATATTATCAAACTTAGGTGGTACAGAAAGCAGTGGCGGCTCGGGGTGGTTCACATAGGGAGTGCATAATTTCAAAATTAAAAAGTATAATACAAGAACGCTTACCCAATCTTTATAAGTTTCACCGACATACTGTTCATTGTACAGTTTGTTTTGAGGGAATAGTAAATATAACACTACAGTTTGATTACATCTGACGATAAACGAAGTCCATTTTGCGTGTCTTTGACTTGCAGAACAATTCTATCACTTTTTCATTAAAATTTGGGAAATCATTTATAAATTCTTTTTCAGGGGGCATTTAATCTGTCTTCTTTCATTGTATTTCTCAGGAAAGTTTTTATTCTCTTCATCCGTGAACACTGGCGTTCCGCTTCAGACGTTGTCATTGGGATTGTAATGACAATTTTTAAAAGCTTAACAACTTCATAAAGGTGTCGCTTAATCCATCCAGCAGAAGGCCTAGCAGACCTACAGCACTGACTTCTATATTTTGCCTAAATACTCCTCTAGAATATAGAACACTTAATTCAGTTCGTAGTCTGCTTTCATTGAGGCATGGATAAATTTTTACTGTTTCTTTAAGGCAATCTTCCGGACATTTTTCTTGAAAAGAGGAGATTTTAAAAGGAATTAAGTTTGCTAATATTAAGTATCCTGTATACCGAAATTTAGTTTTTATTTCAAGCAAAATAATATCGCACACTTCAATAGTTTCCCTCCGTCTTTGGCTACCATCAGTTATTCTTCGTCGCGTTGATGGTCGAGGAGTCAGTTCTGAGTCATTTTGTTTAACCAACTGTTTATCTGTGTCAGCGATTTCGGTTCGAATTTTTCCAATAGCTCGTTATTATTATTCTTGATTTTTAATGCATCTGTATTGACATTTTGTAATTGATTAAACAATATGTCCACATGTGGCATAATTTTATGAAAGAAAGTTAACCAATAGATACAATTTTCCTCCTCTAAAATTCGCAAATTGGCATCAGCTTGATGAATGGTAGTTTGTAAACTAGCTTCTCCCTCGATTTGTTCTAGAGCTTCAATTATTTCTTCTCGGTGCTCATATATTGTATTCACTGTCCTAGAATTGAAGTTCCATCTTATTTTTGAAGAACGAGGTAAGCTTTTTCTCTGAAGGAATTCTTCCAATCTTGCAGCTCGTTGTGGTGAAGTGGAGAAAAAAGTACATAATCCCGTCAGATTGGCAAAAAAAAATCTGCAATTACTACTGCTCGATGTAGCGTGTGACATAATAAGATATGTCTGATGTGCGTAACAATGTACAAAATTGGCCCTTGGATACTGGTCTTGGACATGTCTTTGCACGCCGTTAATAGCACCACTCATGACTGCTGCCCCATCATAGCTCTGTGCAATCAGTTTTTCTGGGTCATCAACAAGCAAACTAATTTCGTTAAGGATGGAGGCAGATAAATAATTAGCATCATGTCCACTAGGCAGAAGAAATTTCCAAAATCTTTCGACCGGTCTCGCGTTCACAATATATCTTAAAACAACCACCAACTGAAACTGATTGGACACATCTGTGGTTTCATCAGCTATCACAGATATGAAGTCGATTGCTTTAATTTCATTGGAAACTTGTTCATGATACACGTTCAACATTGGATCAATAAGCTCATTCTGTATCGTTTTTGATAATCCCTTAAAAACCGGTGCTACTTCGATGTGATCTCTGAGCGATTTATCCAATTCTGCCGTAAAATTTATCAATTCCCGAAAAATGCCCTTGGTATTCGACGTTTGCCGTTCATTATGACCCCGAAGTGCCAGTTCAAACGCGCCACAAAATCTAATGCAATTTATTATTAAATTTAACACATACCTATTTTTTGTTACCTGTTCATTGTGTTGTTGAACTGCTTTTCTATATGATGAATCTAAAACATTCTGAATGTTATTTTTTCCTAACATTCTTAGACTAAATATATTTTTCAAATGCCCTTCGGAATTTTCATGTTTCGTAATTTTAGCACTAAGATGAATAAGTCTTTTATTCCGTTCTTTGACCAAGACGGTTCACAACCAAACAAAAGACACGAAAAACGAAACAAAGTATTTTTAATTTCACACCCACAAATCCAGTCATTTTTCTGATAAATATTCATTTTGAATTTTCTTATAACGTCTTTACCTTTAACAGATTGTTTATTTTCTAAACATAATTGAGGCATCGGCAGTTTAAGATTTTTTATTGCGATTTTTTCATCATACGTTAACCGCGAAAACGTGTTTTTCTGTAACGCAGAGACGAAATTCATCTTACAACAGCGGTGAGCAGACTGGGGATCTTGTTCACACGCTATGTATTATACGATATGGAAGTAGAACAAAATACAGTTCCCCCACCTTCAATGTAATGTTAATGGCTTAACGGAGCAACGGCTGGGCTTTGCTCATGGGTATGTTTCTCTCGGTGGAAGAGGTAAACATTCGAATAGTTTCTTGTCTTTACATCCGTGCGCTGTTAGTCGTCATTATATCTGTGACGACGATCGGTGCATGTAGGTTGTTACGCGCCCCGCACACGCCACGTTCCTGTTCAATAACTATGAATACGTAATAAATAAATACTTTCAGAGTTAGTCGCCGCTTGGTTTGTTTTGTTTCAAAATTCCAGGGGGTGCAATTGCTCACTTGCTCTCATTAAAGAGCCGCCACTGACAGAAAGCCTTCTAACTCTAATAGATTTATTAATTACAATTCAAACTGTCCAAAAAAACATAAAATTAATCTGATAAAATGCTTGAAGAACAGGATCATGAAAATAAGTCACCCCGACTAAAAAGACCTAAAATTTTTAAAAGACATTCTAGTACTAAACAATTACCCAACTTGCACACTGAATAAAATTCTTTTTTCCACGGACATTCGTGACAGGATAGACACGAATCAAATAAATGCAGGATCCATCGTTACTGAGTCGGGCAGAATCAAAGAAACTAAATACAAAAGCATCCTTTATATCCCAAACTTAACTAACAAAATCAAGATGCTGTTTCAAGATGTTATTCCCATTACCTATACGCCTACAAACACCGTAAACAAATTATTTACACCGTTAAAAGACAAAATATGCACACTTGCCAACAGCAATGTAGTTTACCTTTTGCAATGTGACTGTGGAAAATACTATATAGCCCAAACAAAACAACGTGTGAAAGAACGTAACGCGCTGCATGTGAGTGATGTCAAGAGGCATCCTCACAGGTGTACCTTGGCTTCCCACCTCGGCAGTACCAATCACAATATTGTCTTCAACTATGTGAGAATTTTGTTTCATGAAAGTAACTTATCCAAGAGACTCTTTCTAGAAACTCTAGCTATAAGAACAGTCAATCCAAATATTAATAGTCGAAACGACTGCAGTAACTTCAGCAGCATTTATTCGGGGCTGATTCCTCACATGACACATAGTATCAGTGCCAAATACCAAAAAAATAATACATCCTTAAGCAACTGAATAACAAAAGAGTTTCATCTGCAGTGGAAATATGGGTGTTCTTGGCGGTGGGCCTGGGTACACACCTGTTGCGCTGTTTTTCCTTGTTTTATTTAGAATATTAAAAACACGTTGAATAAAAATACAACATAGGTACATTGATTTCATGCCTGCTACGTGAATATCGTTTATACGTATAAATACCTAGAATACAGCTTATATTGACATCAGATTTTAATATTTATGTTTTAAATGTATTATGTCCTATCTTTAATGACTTTTAAAATGTGCAAAACTTTATTTTAATATGTTAGCACCAATAACGTACACACAATACTGATGTTATGTAAGTATCCCATTTGGGATGTTATTAAAAAACAGGTCTGATGAAGATTTAGAATAATTAAATCGAAACGTTACAATACATCGCATTATTGTGTTTTATTGAACTGCAAACCCATAATTCTGTTTTTAAAACAGTAAATTGAATTTATTCTACATACCTTGTGTCATACAAGCAACTTATACTACTCTGTATATATATATATATATATATATATATAAATAATTCTAAATTTTTCTTGACCTTATTCACATATTCATGTGCATATATATATAATTAAATTTCTTGGACGATTTAGAGGTCATACTAATTTCAAATTAATTTAAAATTAGTTTAATTGTTAATTAGGTAATTTTTAATAACTTTAAAAATTACCCAGCGGTCCAGGAATCGAACCCGAAATCTCCCGATTACCAGTCAGGTGTGTTAACCACTACACTACCACGGGCTTCGGTCTTGACTCCTTTAAATTGTACTGATATACATATACATATACATATAGCAAGTAACAGATGGAAAGTATTGCTGGTATACCAGCGTATATAAGCACCGAAACGAAAATTTAGAATTATTTATCATATACAGCACATGAACGTTTCGGTGCTTATATACGCTGGTATACCAGCAATACTTTCCATCTGTTACTTGCTATATGTATATGTATATGTATATCAGTACAATTTAAAGGAGTCAAGACCGAAGCCCGTGGTAGTGTAGTGGTTAACACACCTGACTGGTAATCGGGAGATTTCGGGTTCGATTCCTGGACCGCTGGGTAATTTTTAAAGTTATTAAAAATTACCTAATTAACAATTAAACTAATTTTAAATTAATTTGAAATTAGTATGACCTCTAAATCGTCCAAGAAATTTAATTATATATATATGCACATGAATATGTGAATAAGGTCAAGAAAAATTTAGAATTATTTATCATATACAGCACATGGACGTTTCGGTGCTTATATACGCTGGTATACCAGCAATACTTTCCATCTGTTACTTGCTATATGTATATGTATATGTATATCAGTACAATTTAAAGGAGTCAAGACCGAAGCCCGTGGTAGGGTAGTGGTTAACACACCTGACTGGTAATCGGGAGATTTCGGGTTCGATTCCTGGACCGCTGGGTAATTTTTAAAGTTATTAAAAATTACCTAATTAACAATTAAACTAATTTTAAATTAATTTGAAATTAGTATGACCTCTAAATCGTCCAAGAAATTTAATTATATATATATATATATATGTGTGTTTTTTTGTTTTTTCTTGGGTTAATTGGGTAAAAATAAATTACAAAATTAAAGTAATACGATCCATTTACTTTAACGTTTCAATGTTTATAACATCTTTTTCAAAAAGTCCAATCACAAATTAAAACTACAAATAATACAAACCGTCATAAATAAAAGAACGGCACAAAGGTGACAAAAAACTTACTTTGTAAATTCCAACACTTTTACACATAACAGCTCTCTGACACACAAAATGTTTTGTTATTAGTTTTTTATAATTGACTCCCATCGGGAACAGTAAGTTGCATAAACGAAATTTTATATTGGGCTTTTTTACCCTTTTAAATATCCTTTTATAATTTGGCAACTAATTTATATTTTAAAATTGTGTACCGATATGTCGACGTTTTAAACAGTATTTGCGAGCTCTTCAACAAGCAATGACAAAATGTTAAATGTTTTTGTGACTTTATTTCTTTCTATGATGTTTTTTGATTTTTTATCCTCCCACTTGGCAGTTATCACGTTTGTATTTTAAGGTGAAATAATATTATTATTAATTTTGTATATCGAAAATGTTATTATATTATTAATTTTATATATGAAAAAACCCAAACCGTAAAATCAAGAAGTGGGTAACATGTAATAATTGTTATTATAGGATGGGAAAGTAAATGTTTGAAAGATTTTCGGTATCTGCCCGATCATTAATAGCATTCTTATTTTTTTTGATATGAACCATTTCTAAAAATTCTCTCGCCTTTGAATTATATTCTTTGTCGATAATTTTAACTTTTTTGTAATCAAAACTATGTTTTGTGGTGGATACATGTTTTTTTAAAGCGGTAGTATTCTTACAGTATTTGTGGCTGTTTATTCTATTCTTCAGGTATTGCTTTGTTTGACCTATATATACACCATTACATTGTCCACAGGGGATTTCGTAAACTACATGCGTTTCGAACTCCGTTGGTGTTTTAGTTTTGAGGTTAGACCACAACAGTTTTAAATTATTTGAATTTTTGTGCGCTATTGTGATGTTTAATGGTTTGAATACACGTTGTAACTTTTCAGATAAGGTTTTTATATACGGCAGGGTTAGGTACTGTGTGTTATTTGTCATGTTTGCTTTTTCTTTTTTGTCTTTATGCTGGTTTGTTTGGCCGTTGTATAATGCATACGTCTTTCTCCTCACAAGTTTATCAATCAAGGTTGGCGGATAGTTGTTATTGACCAGTGTGAGCTTTATTTTTTTAATAATTTCTTCCCGATATATGGGTGATGTAAGTGTTAGGGCTCGGTTAATGATATTAGATACAACATTTTTTTTTATATGCCATCGGCGTAATGGAGTTGAAGTTCAGGTACCTCCCTGACCAGGTGTCTTTTGTAAACCATTTAGTTAGGATTTTTCCGGTTCTGTAACCTCTTATAAGGGTGGCGTCAAGAAAGTTTAATACTGAGTTATTTTCTTTTTCATAAGTGAATTGAATGTTTTTATGAAACTTATTAAATTGTTGACAAATCTGTTATATGAATTGTTCTGGTATTGCAGTGATACAATCATCAACATATCTCTTAAAAAGGCAAATTTATTGGCAAGTTGGGTATTATCGACTCTTCTAGATTCTCCATTACTAACTGGTATACGGCGACAACCGCCGATATGGGTGAACCCATTGCGCATCCAAAAGTTTGTTTATAAAATTTATCTTTGTATTGGAAATATGTGGAAGTGAGGGTGAGTTCTATGGCATTGAGAAATTCGGTACGGGTTAATGTGGTGTATTCACTTAGTTCGTTCCATTTTTTGTAATTAAAGCCTTTGCAAGATCAATAGGAATGCTTGTGTACAGTGAAGTGACGTCAAGAGATACTAATTTGTAATTTTCCGGCAATAAAACGGTATCAATATATTTTTTGAAGTCCCAAGAATCCTTGGTGTAATAGGTATTCTTGCCAGTAATAGGTTTTATAACATCCGCCAAATACTTGGATAAGTTGTAAAACGGTGCTTGCATACACGAAACAATAGGCCGTAACGGAATATGGTTTTTATGGAGTTTTGGTAACCCATATATATATATATTTCTTTTTTTTTTGGTGCGTGAGCATTGTTTATTTTTAGTGTGTTTGCAGTATGTTTGGATATTAGGTTCTTTTGTTCCCAAGACTTGATCAACTCATTGTTTTGGATTTGATATTGCTGGGTGGGATCAGTTTTTAATTGGGTGTAGGTAGTTTTATCATTAAGCAAATCAAACATTTTTTGTTCATAATCCACAGTATTCATAACAACGGTTTTATTACTTTTGTCGGGTTTAAGTATGCAGATTTGTGGATTATTTCTAATGAAGGCTTTTGTTACGTTTATATCTTTATCAAAATTTTTGTGCGGTTGGTTATTTTTCGAAAATATATTTGATGATTGTTTGAAGTTTGTTATTATATTGCACACCTTCGCACGTATTTCCGTTTTTTTTGTCCTTATCAGTGATTGTCGATATTCCGCTCTCTATATTTGCTATAATACAAGCATTCCTATTGATCTTGCAAAGGCTTTAATTACAAAAAAATGGAACGAACTAAGTGAATACACCACATTAACCCGTACCGAATTTCTCAATGCCATAGAACTCACCCTCACTTCCACATATTTCCAATACAAAGATAAATTTTACAAACAAACTTTTGGATGCGCAATGGGTTCACCCATATCGGCGGTTGTCGCACAGTTAGTAATTGACAATCTAGAAGAGTCGATAATACCCAATTTGCCAATAAATTTGCCTTTTTTAAGAGATATGTTGATGATTGTATCACTGTAATACCAGAACAATTCATAGAACAGATTTGTCAACAATTTAATAAGTTTCATAAAAACATTCAATTCACTTATGAAAAAGAAAATAACTCAGTATTAAACTTTCTTGACACCACCCTTATAAGAGATTACAGAACCGGAAAAATCCTAACTAAATGGTTTACAAAAGACACCTGGTCAGGGAGGTACTTGAACTTCAACTCCATTACGCCGATGGCATATAAAAAAAATTGTATCTAATATCATTAACCGAGCCCTAACACTTACATCACCCATATATCGGGAAGAAATTATTAAAAAAATAAAGCTCACACTGGTCAATAACAACTATCCGCCAACCTTGATTGATAAACTTGTGAGGAGAAAGACGTATGCATTATACAACGGCCAAACAAACCAGCATAAAGACAAAAAAGAAAAAGCAAACATGACAAATAACACACAGTACAAACCCCTGCCGTATATAAAAACCTTATCTGAAAAGTTACAACGTGTATTCAAACCATTAAACATCACAATAGCGCACAAAAATTCAAATAATTTAAAACAGTTGTGGTCTAACCTCAAAACTAAAACACCAATGGAGTTCGAAACGCATGTAGTTTACGAAATCCCCTGTGGACAATGTAATGGTGTATATATAGGTCAAACAAAGCAATACCTGAAGAATAGAATAAACGGCCACAAATACTGTAAGAATACTACCGCTTTAAAAAAACATGTATCCACCACAAAACATAGTTTTGATTACAAAAAAGTTAAAATTATCGACAAAGAATATAATTCAAAGGCGAGAGAATTTTTGGAAATGGTTCATATCAAAAAAAATAAGAATGCTATTAATGATCGGGCAGATACCGAAAATCTTTCAAACATTTACTTTCCCATCCTATAATAACAATTATTACATGTTACCCACTTCTTGATTTTACGGTTTGGGTTTTTTCATATATAAAATTAATAATATAATAACATTTTCGATATACAAAATTAATAATACTATTATTTCACCTTAAAATACAAACGTGATAACTGCCAAGTGGGAGGATAAAAAATCAAAAAACATCATAGAAAGAAATAAAGTCACAAAAACATTTAACATTTTGTCATTGCTTGTTGAAGAGCTCGCAAATACTGTTTAAAACGTCGACATTTCGGTACACAATTTTAAAATATAAATTAGTTGCCAAATTATAAAATGATATTTAAAAGGGTAAAAAAGCCCAATATAAAATTTCGTTTATGCAACTTACTGTTCCCGATGGGAGTCAATTATAAAAAACTAATAACAAAACATTTTGTGTGTCAGAGAGCTGTTATGTGTAAAAGTGTTGGAATTTACAAAGTAAGTTTTTTGTCACCTTTGTGCCGTTCTTTTATTTATGACTGTTTGTATTATTTGTAGTTTTAATTTGTGACTGGACTTTTTGAAAAAGATGTTATAAACATTGAAACGTTAAAGTAAATGGATCGTATTATTTTAATTTTGTAATCTATTTTCACCCAATTAACCCAAGAAAAAACAAAAAAGCACATATTTTACAAAAAAGGGGTAAAGAAAAACAACATTTTATATTTATACTATATATATATATATATATATATATATATAAATAATTCTAAATTTTTCTTGACCTTATTCACATATTCATGTGCATATATATAATTAAATTTCTTGGACGATTTAGAGGTCAATACTAATTTCAAATTAATTTAAAATTAGTTTAATTGTTAATTAGGTAATTTTTAATCTTTAAAAATTACCCAGCGGTCCAGGAATCGAACCCGAAATCTCCTGATTACTAGTCAGGTGTGTTATCCACTACACTACCACGGGCTTTCGGTCTTGACTCCTTTAATTAAAGGAGTCAAGACCGAAAGCCCGTGGTAGTGTAGTGGATAACACACCTGACTAGTAATCAGGAGATTTCGGGTTCGATTCCTGGACCGCTGGGTAATTTTTAAAGATTAAAAATTACCTAATTAACAATTAAACTAATTTTAAATTAATTTGAAATTAGTATTGACCTCTAAATCGTCCAAGAAATTTAATTATATATATATATATATATATATATATGTAAATGTATTGAAAAATTCAAAAGATTCTTGGTAGTAGTGGCATACAATGAAGTAAAAGTAATAACAATATGACAACTGGTTGTCAATTAGAAAACAATGACAAATATAAAATGCAAATCACAATGTATAATTGAAAATGTAATCAAATAAGTAATAGGACGGTCGGGATTACTTATATAGCCACATCAAAAGGCTTGGGATTTACCACAAACTGTTCAGTCAATGCAATTATACAAATAACAACGACGCAACTATGTAATGAAAAATTAAGAGTAGAACTGTTGATATTATAACAATATAGAATGTAAGATCAGTCATGTATAAATGTAAATGAAAGCAAATAAGCATAGGACAATCGCCATTACCCATGTAATCCTATCAAATTGGATTAGGTTCACCTAAACATGTACAATCTGATTGAAATACATAGACAATCAACGATGCAACTATGTATGTGTTAAGATGTATTTGTAGCTACAGACATATATGTTTCTACCTAGTTTGGTTTCGTCAGTGCAGCATAACAAAGAAGGTGTATGTTTAAGCATTAATATGTGTTGAATAAAAATTATATAGTATTACCTTAAAATGTCAATCCAAAATGTCCAAGTGTAAAACAACTGTGCACTTACTTAATACTGTGTAATGCTTTATTTCAACCAGGCAGTTAATAAAATATATTACAATTCTTTGCCAAATATACAAATGTATTGAAAAATTCAAAAGATTCTTGGTAGTAGTGGCATACAATGAAGTAAAAGTAATAACAATATGACAACTGGTTGTCAATTAGAAAACAATGACAAATATAAAATGCAAATCACAATGTATAATTGAAAATGTAATCAAATAAGTAATAGGACAGTCGGGATTACTTATATAGCCACATCAAATTAATTATCAATTTTTGTATATTTGGCAAAGAATTGTAATATATTTTATTAACTGCCTGGTTGAAATAAGGCATTACACAGTATTAAGTAAGTGCACAGTTGTTTTACACTTGGACATTTGGATTGACATTTTAAGGTAATACTATATAATTTTTATTCAACACATATTAATGCTTAAACATACACCTTCTTTGTTATGCTGCACTGACGAAACCAAACTAGGTAGAAACATATATGTCTGTAGCTACAAATACATCTTAACACATACATAGTTGCATCGTTGATTGTCTATGTATTTCAATCAGATTGTACATGTTTAGGTGAACCTAATCCAATTTGATAGGATCACATGGGTAATGGCGATTGTCCTATGCTTATTTGCTTTCATTTACATTTATACATGACTGATTTTACATTCTATATTGTTATAATATCAACAGTTCTACTCTTAATTTTTCATTACATAGTTGCGTCGTTGTTATTTGTATAATTGCATTGACTGAACAGTTTGTGGTAAATCCCAAGCCTTTTGATGTGGCTATATAAGTAATCCCGACTGTCCTATTACTTATTTGATTATATTTTCAATTATACATTGTGATTTGCATTTTATATTTGTCATTGTTTTCTAATTGACAACCAGTTGTCATATTGTTATTACTTTTACTTCATTGTATGCCACTACTACCAAGAATCTTTTGAATTTTTCAATACATTTGTATATTTGGCAAAGAATTGTAATATATTTTATATATATATATATAAAATATTGGGTATAATCCGCCGAGCGGATTATACCCAATATTTTTCTTTTTCTGATATTTTATGTATCCGCAATAATTTCTTATTCTTTCATTTACATTTCCTGGGTCTCGGAAGGCACGCAGGTTGACATTGTCTTCCTCGTGGCGACGTTAGTTGTCCTCAGAACCGAGGATCTTCTGGCTGAAGCTGCAAATGGTGGTCTGTCACCTGATGGTCTTCCGTTTAGCTTACATCTCCAAGGTTATCCCACCTTATTCCTTGGCTAGCGGATTATACCCAATATTTTTCTTTTTCTGATATTTTATGTATCCGCAATAATTTCTTATTCTTTCATTTACATTTCCTGGGTCTCGGATGGCACGCAGGTTGACATTGTCTTCCTCGTGGCGACGTTAGTTGTTGTCCTCAGAACCGAGGATCTTCTGGCTGAAGCTGCAAATGGTGGTCTGTCACCTGATGGTCTTCCGTTTAGCTTACATCTCCAAGGTTATCCCACCTTATTCCTTGGCTACACCGTACTGATGACGACCAATTAGTCAGAAACACGTGTTTACGGTTGCTCTACAGCGGATTATACCCAATATTTTTCTTTTTCTGATATATATATATTGTACTAGGTAATATCTCATACATATCAGTTCAACCCTCGAATTAATTATTAAATCCTATTACAGTTTAAATGTCATAAATTGAACTGTATATGCAATGAAATAACACTCTAGACATGTTTTGAAAAATTGCTATTATTTAATGAACAACCCTCGTATGTGCTAGTTTTATAATCTCTTTATATATCATCTAATATTTCACTCATAATACGAAGGTATTTTATTTATATGCCCGACTAGCTTTATATTTTATCTTTATATAAATTATTTTACTCTATCCTAACTCTTTATTTAATTTACAGTATTTAACTCTGCCTATAATTATATACTTTAATAAATCTCAATAATCCTTTTTAAATTGCTTATTTTTTTCTCTAAACTAACATTTTATAAATTACTGATTTCTGTATTATTTTTATACCTTCTATATTTTACATAATCCAGTTTACTAAGAAGTGTACAATAAAACACCTAGATGTCACCACTACTCATTCCATTTTAATATATCAAATAACATTTATTTCTTTGAGGTTATAAATAAACCAAAATATTTCCTTTAGTTGAGAATTTGACTATGATAAAATAAAACGATATTCTACTAATAAAAAATATGTTTATATTCAAACTTCGTGTGTTTTGTTTATACGGGACAATGGTTAACAATATTTTAATATGGAAACTGAATATTTGACGTTTAGAAAATATTTACTCCAAGGTGTATAGTTCCAAATCCAACTAAATAATTCAGGTACGTACTCTGATCTTATTTATTATTGATATTCAAAAATTAAGTAATTCTTTCTATTACTTACTTTTTCAAATTAATTTATACTATTATTATAATGTGTTCAAAACTATTTACTGGCTTGATAACTCCATAAATTTGTATTCAAATGAAAATTATTCATATCTTGACATATTACTGGATAGTAGAGAATTAAAATAACTTATGTTGTTTATAACAAATGTACTTGTTGTAATAACTATTAGTTCAGTCTATTTCAATACTGAATTATATTACAAATAATTAAATCTTTTCCAACATTCACAAAATGTTATCTTTCTTTAATACTGACACAAATAAAATACTAAAATGGTAATACTTAATTGCTTTCTTCTTTTAGATGAGTACTATCCACTTCCTGATGACGTTTTTGGACGGATACCACTTCTCTGATGTTGTTAAACTTCAATCTAGTTCAAACCCTTGAAGGAAAAATACCAGCTATCCTGTACAGGAACTTTCTCGATGTGGGAATAAATTGTCCTTTCGATATGAAGCCAAATCTCTTCGTACACAGCAAATTCTCTTATTCACCCGGAAACTTGTGAAATTCACCAACCTTTATGGATCTCTTGTGATAACCTGCCTCTTTTGAACACCAGTACTTCTGGAATCTGCTACCTTTTATAATAACCGGATCTTGAAGATTTCTTCACCCTTTATGGAATTTCAAAACTCTGGTACTCTATAGCCATCTGAAAACTTCTATGATCCCGGAGATAACAACCCTATTTCGGATATACCTGGATCTTGTACAAATTTGTAAGTACAATTACTTTTATTATATTAATTTATTTATAGTTAATGAAGTTCACTCAGGACACACTTTTCTCTTTTATAAATATCTATTATCGCGTTAATATCAGAAAAGATATTCTCTTTTCCAAAAACACGTCTACCGCTTCTTAGAATTCGAAAAATTCTCTCGTTTATTTATTCATTTCCCTAGTAATCCTTACTCATTTTGTATTCTCCAATCAAAGTTTTACAACAGCAATAACAATCAACAACATAGCTTTTAAATTCTCTAATATACCTAGAATACCTCTTAAAATTGTATTATCTGATTATCTAAATTCTTTTCATAATTTTATCAACCCTTCTTTTCATATTCATATCCCAATACCTCTCTACATTTATATTTCTGAACACATGTCAAATAATGACAGTTCCTGTATTTCAAATTATTCCCGGGAACTGTTCTACAATACAATCTATACACCTTTCCAAAATAAGATTCTAAATATTTTTATCACCTCATAAACGTCAATTACCCAAGTTTTTACAAATTTATAATACATTTTACAAAATAACAACTAATATTCAACTCTCTTCTTTCCAGAATATTTTGAACTTCTAAGAACAATGAACATGGTCAACCTTTCCATATACAGGTGGTTATTTATAAAATTCGAATACTTGTTAAATGCTATAAACCTCTTTTATGATTAACTCAATAAATCTTATTTTAAACACATCATAATAAATTTTTCTACGTTTATTTAATTAAATTTGGTAACTTTAATAACTTTCCATATTATATTGTTAACGTATGCCTTTATACTGTAACATATGCCCCTTTTAATAAATGTAAATTTAAACCTCAAATAAACAAATTTTCATTTATTAAACTAATATAACTTCAATAATTACACTTTCAGTAATTCCTATCTTGTAAACAATGTTATTACAATAAACTATTCATATTCAAATCCAATGTACAAACATTTCACAATTCTCAACAATTAACAAATATGTTTAAGCAATTTTTTTTTTATATATAGTTTATCCAAAGTAATATAAGTACCAATTATTTTAATTCATCATAAGAAAATTTTACATACATAATAACTATGCCCTGTATATTCTATTAATATTTTAGCAAGTATTCTCTACATATAAATCTTTAGCCTCTATACAATTTTTATAATCTCATAGTAACTGTATTACTCTTAACATTTCTTTTAGGTGATAGTTTCAATTTTTTTTATTCAACTCTTTCTCGTACAGATTATTGCCTCTATAAAATATTTTACTTATGCTCACTTATACATTTATATTATATTTATTATTTCTATTCCCATTGCGCATGTATCCCATAATATTCCTATAGACATATTCGTCTTCCCCATACTTTCTACTTATGAAAGTTTATACTCATATTTACGTTTTATTGGCGTACGTTACCTTAATCTCTCATTAGACATTTTAGTCCTATATAAATCATCATATTAGGTTACTTTTAACCCATTCTCTATCATTTATATTATAATTCCATATTTTAATGGTACATATTATATTTATTTATTATTGCAAGCATTTTTCCTTCAATTAAAATATTATATCATAAAGGCTTTTACTATCTTTTTATAATTAGCTTTATAACATCACCTACTTTATTATTCTGCAAATCTCTTTTACTGCTTCAATTATTTTAAAATCTGAAGGCTTTGAATAATTCTTTCTTTTCCTCAACTACTAAATACATTCCTTCTAGGTTTTATATTTGGGTATATTATTACACATTTAATTCCAAATAGTTTTTTTTATAGTACTTTGGTATATTTTTTTTTTATAAATAAAATACGTAGGAATGAGAGTAACATTTGATACAACTCTTAAGACAACATTCTTCAAATATTTTTAATATTCTAAACTCTATATTCTATATTTCGATTCTGAACCTCTTTCTATTTATCCATTTTTATACTAGGCTTTATTAAACCCTACTTATGAACTCTAACATGCCCCTTTCTCAACAAATCAAATAAGTTAACATTTTTTTTATATCCGATTATGTTCTTGTTATAAAGAATACTCCCACTATGCCCCTAACTTCTATACAAATAAAAAATTTGAACTCTTGAATATAAAAACATTTCTTTTATGGTTTGATGATTCTTCAAAAACAACATGTGAATGAATTAACAATATTTGGATACGGAAGTGTCGTTACCCACTTATATAACACAATCAATTCTAATGTAATGTCCTGCCTATAACTTGAGATCTAATTTATACTCGGAAAGCAGGTGTCGTAAATACCTTCAGAAGTTGACCTCTTTTTTCTTCTGTCCTGACTATAGTTTCCTGTTCTTTTTAAGAATCACTTGGATAATCATGTAACATCGACACATGATAAATACCTTTCAAAAATCCAGTCTCTCCATCTATTAATTCATAATTATTTAACCCTATTTTTCTGTACACTATATATGGCCCGGAATATGGTCTCATTAACTTTGCAATAATTTTATTCTTTCTATCGGTTACTCTTAATGCTCGAACTATAACTTTCTCATTAATATTGTATATTTTATATTTACTCTGTTTTTCCTTCTTCTTTTCTTCCCATTTTTTCTTTCGATTAAATAACTTTAATCTAATTTGTTCATATTTATTTTCTATATTAGCAATTTCATCATCTTGCCAAGGTCTTTGTGGTGATTGTCCTGTAAAAATTGTAATGGGACACGATTCATGTACAGTACTCGGAGTATTGTTCATGACTAATTCTATTTGTTTCAAACACCTCGCCCATTTGTGGTGACTATCTACTAGCAATATACGTAAATACTTTATTACTTCTTTGATGTACCTCTCAGAAGGATTAGCTTGTGGATGTCGTATTGATATGTGATGAGACTTAATGTTCCTACTATCTAAGAAATCGTGATATCTTTGGTTCATGAAATACGTGGCATGATCTGAAAGTATAATTCTTGGCGTTCCAAAATCGGTGATGTACTCTTGTAAAGCTTGTAAAACAGTGTCGGTATTACATTTTTGTGTAGGAATTAAACGTACATGTTTAGAAAATAAGTCACAGAATACTAATATGTTGCGATATCTCCTTGTACTCGGTATCAAATTTGAAATAAAATCAATTGCTACTATTTGTAATCTGTCTACAGCTAAAATACTTAAACTAATATTTTGATTAGTAAAATTCTTTTCTTTGGCTAAAATACATGTTTCACATTGTTTAAGTAATCTTTTAATTATTTTTTCATCATTTCGACAATAAAAAGCTTCTCTGTACATTAGCCAACATTTCCTCGCTCCTATATGAGTATAAATTTCATGAAGATGTCGTATAATTTCAATAGTATGTTTTTCATTTGTAACATACACCTCTACATCACCTATCTTCTTCACAATTAACCCTCTTCGTAAACTCATTCCCTTATATGAACCATCTGTCTGTAATTTAGTTTTAATTAATTCCAAATCATATGACTCTTGTGCTTCTTTGATACGCTGTATTGAAAAAATGCCTTCTCTTCCCAATTTTACCAAATTTATTTGTACATTTACTGCCTTTGCTTCACCATGCTTCCTACTTAAAATATCAGCAGCTATCATTTCCTTACCCGGTCGATATACTATCTCTATATCATACTGTTGTATCAACAAAGTCCATCGATAAATTCGGTTATTATTCAACTTGGTAGTCATGATATTTATAAGTGCCTTGTGATCAGTTTCCAATTTGAAACGCTTCCCTATTAAATAATAGCGTAACTTAGTTAATGCAAAAATGACGGCAAGCATTTCAAGTTCTGATATGCCAAATTTTCTTTCACACGGCTTTAATGTTCTAGACGCAAAATATATTGGAACTTCAATACCATCTTTGATTTGTACTAGTTCTGCAGCAACGGCTACATTCGATGCATCTGTTCTCACAATAAAATCTAGGTTAAAATCAGGATGATATAATTTAAGATTTTCAACAAAATTTGATTTTAATTGTACGAAACATTCTTCACACTCACTAGTCCATTTCCATTTTGTACCTTTCTTCAATAAATTTAACAATATACTTGTCTTTTGGCTGTAATTCGAAACAAATTTCCTATAATAATTTAACAATCCCAAAAATCCTCTTAACATCTTGAGTTTCGTAGGTCTTGGATAATTTTGAATTTCTTCCAATCTTTGAGGATCTAATAAAATGTTCTGTTGATTTACTACGTACCCTAAATAGTTAACCTCTTTTTGACAAAATTGACACTTAGATAAATTTAATTTCATACCGTTTTCTTGTAACGTATTTATAATTATCTCAATATGATTAATATGAGATTCAATATCATCAGAAAATATTATAATATCATCCAAATAATGAAGAGCAAATTTCTCGTACTTATCTAGTATTATATGAAGAAATCTGATTAACCCAGCAGGACTACTTCGGATTCCGAAAGGGCAGACCTTAAAATTATACGTAATCCCATTTACATTGAATCCACAATACTTTCTCGAATTCTCGTCCAACCTAATCAACCAAAAAGCATTTTTAAGATCTAACTTACTATACCATTTTTTATTTCCACATTTGGTAAGTAAGACATCAATATTTTGTGGTGTTTCGTGCTCAGGCATGATCCTTAAATTAATTAATCGAGCGTCAATGCAAAGGCGTATGGTATTATCCTTCTTTTTTACTAATACTACAGGACTTATAAAATATGTATTCGACCGCTCTATTATATCCGCTTCTTCTAATTTTTGTAATTCCTCGTTAACACGTTCTTGAAAAAAATATGGAATAGGATAATTCTTACATGATAAAGGCGAATCATCCTTAATCATTAACCGATGTTCATAGTTTTTGGCAAACACAACTTCGTCATTTACTAACTTTATATTCTTTGCTAAAATTTCTATTAAACTATCTTCAATCCACGGTTCAGGTAAATTCTGTTGTAATATAAAAGTTTGAATGTCATTTTTATTTCTTATTACCTTCACCTCCTGTTTTTCTTCTAAAACTACCGTATTTCCATATTCTACATTAGTATCAATTCTTGGCAATTCGAACATTGCTCCTTCCAAATGTTCTTGTGCGTCATCATCCTCTTCTCTATCCGCGATAATCACATTATTCACTTCATTTTGTATGTTTTCTTTATATTCAATATATGCATTTATCTCCTTTAAATCTACTAATTTGTCTAATAACATTTCCTTCCCTCTTATCTTAATTTTATTCTCTTCAAAATCTAAATTCATTCCAAAAGCTCTCATATTATCAATCCCTATTATACAATCATAGAACAGATTTTCTAGTAAATAAAATTGCATGATAAATTTTTGTCCATTTAAAACAACATCTATACATATCCTTTTGTTAATACTACCCATTTTTCCCCTATTTGCCGATATAACATTTGTACTTTTAACTTTTATAATATAATTTGAATATTCAGGTATATTCATAACCAATTCTTCTTTTATAAGAGAGATTTCCGCTCCAGAATCTAACAACGTCTTAAATCGAATATTTCTAATATAAATTGTAAAGAAAGGTAAACTTTCATAATTATTTATAATCTTTCCTATATCTAATAAACTATTTTTATCTCTCATTCCCATTATTTCTTGTTTATTACTACTATTACTAATAACTCCACCTATATCTACTCTATTTTCTAGTGTGAGGTTCCTGGTATCTGATCCTGGAAAACCCTCGAATTCTCCAAAATTGGCGTTTTTTTTTCTTCCATGTTATCTCTTGTTAACTCCTCTTTGTTGTGACTATTACAATCGACACTTCTCCATTCCTGTGTTCGAATATTATTCACTGTTCGAGAATTGTTATACCCATAATATTTATCATTTTGTCCTTGATATGACCTTTCTTGAGGAAGATGCTTTGAATTTTGATTATTATTATTAAAGGAATTATATCTATTCGCATTAGGTCTTGTATTCATACCATTTTGAGCACCTCTATTGTTATTCCAGTTTCCGTTTCTATTCCCTTGTGAATTATAATTTCTGTAATTTTGACTCTGTTGCTGATTAACATTTTGATAATTCTGTCTTGTACCAAATCCATTATTATACTGATTAATAGGATAATTATTCCTAGAATTGTTCAACTGATTCAAAGCAATATCATTTCGATTATTATTCTGAGTAATACCATTATGTTCATTAACACGTTGATGACTATTCACTCCTTCTTGTCGACCATTTAATTGCCTATATTCACGATATTTCAACCCATCTGAATAATCATCCAACCGACGAAGTATATTAATCAAGCCATTCATATCAGTGACATTCTGACATATTATTGCATGTGTGTCGACTGGTATAAAATGTTGTAAAAGATGCTGCGAAATAGTTTGTTCATCTAAATGTGAAATATATCGGCAATAATTGAACATCCTTTGTGCGTAAGCCTCCCTTGAAGATTTACCTGGTTGATATCTCCCTGTCAATAACCTTTGATGAGCTCTAGATTGCTGCGTCTCACTCCAGAAGTTATTTTTGAATAGTTCAACAAACTGTCTTAAATTCTTACAATCATCTTCAATTCGTTGGAACCACTCCGCTGCTCCATTATTCAAAGTAGCTCTTATAATATTCATTTGACTTCTAAACTCAGGTATCTCTTCGATATATCTTAAAATATTAGTTAAATATGCCATAGGATGTGTTGACATTTTCTCTCCACTAAAATGAGTAATATTTTCTATTCTAATCCCATTATTTAAAATATTGTAAGACGGAGTGTAAGTAACTGGCGGTATCTTCATATTTTGGGACTTCAACAACAGTTCTTCCAACTTCAACTTCTGTTCCTCACATTCTTTTAAAATCTCTTCCATTCCTAATTTCTGTACATTTGTAGACACAGATAATACTCTAATATCTTTTAAACATTTTTCCTCTGTAATTTCTATTTTCTTATTAAAGTTCTCTTCCAGTTTTCCTGTTTTCTCTGAAACATCTTTATTCACTATATCTACTTCCTCTCGTATACGTTTAGCCAATTCCTTATATTTTTCATTACTATCTTTCTCTATTTGTTTCACATTTACTTGTATACTCTTTACTTTACTTTCAACCTCTTGCACTTTATTTGTAATAAGAGATTTAACTTCTGTATCTTTAATTTGTATCTTATTATCCATATCTTTCCGCATTTTCACTTCCCTATTATCCATTTCAGTAGTAAGTTTTTTAACCTTTTCTTCTGTATCTCTCAGTAAGGTTTTCTTTAATTCTTCCAGATTTCTTCTATTTTCTTCTCTAGTATCAATACTCGCCTTTTCCAACTTATCCAATTTTTCTCCTAATTCTTTTTTATCCTCATCCCTATTTTTCTTAATCTCTTCACTAGCCTTGTCAAATTTACCACTCAATTTTACCTCTAAATTCACTAAATTCTTCTTACTCTCTTCAGTCATATGTTTTAATATTTGTACAATTGATCCCAAATCTACTACTGGTGTCGACATTTCTATTTTCGAAGTCTCTCCTAATATTTCCACCTGATTTCCTTTGTCCTGTGTCTCTTCCAACTGTTGATTTTCTTCCTGGACCTGTAACGTAATATCTCCTCCCTCTTGTAAAATACCTTCCTGACTAACCTCCACCTCATCATCACTAGATGATTCTTCTCTATTCATTCTTGAACTACTTTTAGACCTAGTATTCATTTTTAATAACTATTATGTGACAACAATACCAATATAATTTCCAAAATTATCAATATAAGTTTTACTAAGATAATCCCCTTCGTAAAATGTTTATTTATGTTCACACATATAATAATGTAAATAAAATATTGAAATTACTATATTGCGAGTCTTATTTTACGTAGCCCCACGTTGATGCGTCATAAAATGTACTAGGTAATATCTCATACATATCAGTTCAACCCTCGAATTAATTATTAAATCCTATTACAGTTTAAATGTCATAAATTGAACTGTATATGCAATGAAATAACACTCTAGACATGTTTTGAAAAATTGCTATTATTTAATGAACAACCCTCGTATGTGCTAGTTTTATAATCTCTTTATATATCATCTAATATTTCACTCATAATACGAAGGTATTTTATTTATATGCCCGACTAGCTTTATATTTTATCTTTATATAAATTATTTTACTCTATCCTAACTCTTTATTTAATTTACAGTATTTAACTCTGCCTATAATTATATACTTTAATAAATCTCAATAATCCTTTTTAAATTGCTTATTTTTTTCTCTAAACTAACATTTTATAAATTACTGATTTCTGTATTATTTTTATACCTTCTATATTTTACATAATCCAGTTTACTAAGAAGTGTACAATAAAACACCTAGATGTCACCACTACTCATTCCATTTTAATATATCAAATAACATTTATTTCTTTGAGGTTATAAATAAACCAAAATATTTCCTTTAGTTGAGAATTTGACTATGATAAAATAAAACGATATTCTACTAATAAAAAATATGTTTATATTCAAACTTCGTGTGTTTTGTTTATACGGGACAATGGTTAACAATATTTTAATATGGAAACTGAATATTTGACGTTTAGAAAATATTTACTCCAAGGTGTATAGTTCCAAATCCAACTAAATAATTCAGGTACGTACTCTGATCTTATTTATTATTGATATTCAAAAATTAAGTAATTCTTTCTATTACTTACTTTTTCAAATTAATTTATACTATTATTATAATGTGTTCAAAACTATTTACTGGCTTGATAACTCCATAAATTTGTATTCAAATGAAAATTATTCATATCTTGACATATTACTGGATAGTAGAGAATTAAAATAACTTATGTTGTTTATAACAAATGTACTTGTTGTAATAACTATTAGTTCAGTCTATTTCAATACTGAATTATATTACAAATAATTAAATCTTTTCCAACATTCACAAAATGTTATCTTTCTTTAATACTGACACAAATAAAATACTAAAATGGTAATACTTAATTGCTTTCTTCTTTTAGATGAGTACTATCCACTTCCTGATGACGTTTTTGGACGGATACCACTTCTCTGATGTTGTTAAACTTCAATCTAGTTCAAACTCTTGAAGGAAAAATACCAGCTATCCTGTACAGGAACTTTCTCGATGTGGGAATAAATTGTCCTTTCGATATGAAGCCAAATCTCTTCGTACACAGCAAATTCTCTTATTCACCCGGAAACTTGTGAAATTCACCAACCTTTATGGATCTCTTGTGATAACCTGCCTCTTTTGAACACCAGTACTTCTGGAATCTGCTACCTTTTATAATAACCGGATCTTGAAGATTTCTTCACCCTTTATGGAATTTCAAAACTCTGGTACTCTATAGCCATCTGAAAACTTCTATGATCCCGGAGATAACAACCCTATTTCGGATATACCTGGATCTTGTACAAATTTGTAAGTACAATTACTTTTATTATATTAATTTATTTATAGTTAATGAAGTTCACTCAGGACACACTTTTCTCTTTTATAAATATCTATTATCGCGTTAATATCAGAAAAGATATTCTCTTTTCCAAAAACACGTCTACCGCTTCTTAGAATTCGAAAAATTCTCTCGTTTATTTATTCATTTCCCTAGTAATCCTTACTCATTTTGTATTCTCCAATCAAAGTTTTACAACAGCAATAACAATCAACAACATAGCTTTTAAATTCTCTAATATACCTAGAATACCTCTTAAAATTGTATTATCTGATTATCTAAATTCTTTTCATAATTTTATCAACCCTTCTTTTCATATTCATATCCCAATACCTCTCTACATTTATATTTCTGAACACATGTCAAATAATGACAGTTCCTGTATTTCAAATTATTCCCGGGAACTGTTCTACAATACAATCTATACACCTTTCCAAAATAAGATTCTAAATATTTTTATCACCTCATAAACGTCAATTACCCAAGTTTTTACAAATTTATAATACATTTTACAAAATAACAACTAATATTCAACTCTCTTCTTTCCAGAATATTTTGAACTTCTAAGAACAATGAACATGGTCAACCTTTCCATATACAGGTGGTTATTTATAAAATTCGAATACTTGTTAAATGCTATAAACCTCTTTTATGATTAACTCAATAAATCTTATTTTAAACACATCATAATAAATTTTTCTACGTTTATTTAATTAAATTTGGTAACTTTAATAACTTTCCATATTATATTGTTAACGTATGCCTTTATACTATAACAATATATATATATATATATATATATATATATATATATATATATATATATATATATTATAATTGGACTTTTTTTCTTTGCCGTATATTAATAAAGTTTGGTATATATGTTCCTTGGGAATAGCGGCTTATTAATAAAACTACAAATTAATGTGACGTTTCAACATTATTATGTTTTCTTCAGACAATATAAAAAATCATTTTTGTTTTTCTCATATTCATGATCGTCCTTCTTATTTTTACTTTTATTTTTCTCTTTTTACTTTATTACTTTTCATTATCATTATTATTTTCGTAGTAGTAATGGTTCTTAGTATAAGCTAGTAAAGTATTCAACGTCACATTAATTTGTAGTTTTATTAATAAGCCGCTATTCCCAAGGAACATATATACCAAATTTTATATATATATATATATATATATATATATATATAATATATTACAATTCTTTGCCAAATATACACATGTATTGAAAAATTGAAAATCTTCTTGGTAGTAGTGGCATACAATGAAATAAAAGTAATAACAATATGACAACTGGTTGTCAATTAGAAAATAATGACAGATATAAAATGTAAATCAAAATGTATAAATGAAAATGTAATCAAATAAGCCTAGGACAGTCGGGATTACTTATATAGTCACATCAAAAGGCTTGGGGTCTGTCACAAACTGTTCAGTCAATGCAATTATACAAATAACTACGACGCAACTATGTAATGAAAAATTAAGAGTAGAACTGTTGATATTATAACAATATAGAATGTAAAATCAGTCATGTATAAATGTAAATGAAGGCAATAAGCATAGGACAATCGGTATTACCTATGTAATCCTATCAAAATGGCCTAGGTTCAACTAAACATGTACAATTTGATTGAAATACATAAACAATCAACGATGCAACTATGTATGTGTTAAGAAGTATTTGTAGCTACAGACATATATGTTTCTACCTAGTTTGGCTTCGTCAGTGCAGCATAACAAAGAAGGTGTATGTAAAAGCATTAATATGTGTTGAATAAAAAAATATATAGTATTACCTTAAAATGTGAATCCAAAATGTCCAAGTGTAAAACAACTGTGCACTTACTTAATACTGTGTAATGCCTCATTTCAACCAGGCAGTTAATAAAATATATTACAATTCTTTGCCAAATATACAAATGTATTGAAAAATTGAAAATCTTCTTGGTAGTAGTGGCATACAATGAAATAAAAGTAATAACAATATGACAACTGGTTGTCTATCTTATCCCTACTGCCCAACGTTATACTGAATAAACATTTGCACGTTGTATTCCAATTTACGCATAGCGGCATTGATAAATCTTTATATTGAAAACTTACTTTGTATCATTAAACATCTCTTCAAATTGTGCCATAGGCATCTCCATTTTGAAATACAAAAAATATTAACAAAATAAAATTTATTATAATTAATGAAATTGAAATAAAATAAAATTAATATGGTAATACAAAATTGAACGAATGTACAACTAATCGTGGTGTGTCTGACCCTACGATTAATTCTTTTCAATGTATCTTTATCTTTCGAAGTCGCAGTCAGTATATCATCTTGTTCATTCCTGTTCTTGAATTTATACCCGGGAAAAAATATGTAACGCCTGTTACGCCATCCACTGAACTAAAATTTAGGTTGTCACGCTGCGTCATCTGTGGAATCTCTGCCCCGAAGTTGCCGTCTGACACTAACACACGCGCACTTATTGTCTTTGACAGTTCATTCACGTAAACGTCAACACATTAAAATTTGTTTGCTTATTTAGAAGTCCTTTCACCTAAACTATTCGGTATCTTCAAAAATAGGTATATTTTTAATACAATTCTTCCTTGTATTTGTTTATGAACTTGTTGCCTTCTTCATTATTCGCCACATACATCCTTTTTCCATTCGCTAATACAAGCCCTACTTTTCTTTTTTTTTTAGGTGTATTAAGATTCGGTAAAATTGGAAAAGTATTATAAATAACAGGTATTCTTCTTCCAACGTTACTCGTACTACAACGATCCGTTTGGCCTGCTATTTTATTTCTGGTTTCCACCCAAGACTTTTCCAATAGTGATATATTTATCTGTAAAAAACTACAAACAAATTTTATATCATATTTTCTTTTTGTAGGTCTTCAAACAATACAAGTCTTTACAGTCTATGAAGCTTTGTGCTACACACACAAATTCATGAATATGTATTTTATTTGCTCAGCTGTCGTTTATAAAAACATTACTGCTGATTGTGTCAGAATATTTTAATTTATATCCTTTTTCTTATTTATAGTCATAAGTTACGGTAAATTTTATCCTTTAAGCATGATTTATTTAAAATCTCTTTTATTGAGTTTTTATTACATTCTGTAAGCTTTAAATGCATTATTTTTACGCCCTGATAAAAGTTAGGTTGTGCTTTATTGTACACAAACCATATTTCTTGTTTATCTTTTCTACAAAAGAAATATATTACTTAGACTTATTTTGTCTTTATTTTGTACCTATATATAATACTTAACTTTTCTTAAATACTTATATATGCATCCTATAATTATAACAATTAATTCATTTGATATCAAAATTCCCTATACTTAAATATATGCAACCTATCATACACTTGTGTTATTCACGTTGTATAATGTTTGAATTGAATTTTATATATATAATAAAGTCTGATTTTTTACTATTTCCTTTATTTTTAATACTTAGGCTAATTCTTAACGCTATTCTTATTTTTTAAATACGCAAGGTTCACGGCATATATATCCCTTGGTTATTATTGTGATTGTGAATCATCGGTAATACTAAATGTTAATGCATGAACAACACATATACTAACCATTGTGTGAACTTGCACAAATAAATATTAATTTTCTATGTCTACATAATCATCCAGCATTGATATGTGATATTTTTCTTTAATATCCTCACTATCTATTTCCTGTTACTTATACGTTACCTCACTTAAAATTCTGCTTATTCTATAGGGTCCCTTATACGGTAAGTCCAACTTTGCACATTTGTTTAAATGTCTTCTCCCTAATCTGTAGTTCTGAGAGAAATCTTTGAGAGATAAATATTTTTTTTTAATTGGCTAAGATGCCTTGGTGTCGCAACTCACCATCAGATTTTTCTCTCCCTGAATCTGTCTTGAGGGTTTCAGAAGTCCTTTTAAATTTTACCCCTTTCTTTATCATCCTAAATAGCATATAAGTTTGATCGGATATTCTTGGGATGAAATGTTTATAATAATTTATCATTCCCAGGAATCCTCTAAACATTTTTATGTTTTTAGGTCTGGGATATTTTCTTATTGCTTCTAGTTTTTCTTTCTCTATCATAATTGTTTTACCATCAATTATGTATCCTAAATAATTTATTTTGTTTTTGTAAAATTCACATTTTTCAATGTTGATTTTTAAATCGTTTTCTGCCAACGTATTTAAAACCTTATCTACTGATTCTTTGTGACTCTCTAAATCTTTATTGAATCCACATAGTGAGAAACGTACTCCTCATGTGGATCTAAAATTTGTTGCATGGCTCTGACCACAGCCGCTGTAGCCGTTGACAGACCAAATGGAACAACTCTATATAAATAAACTAATGAATTAAACATAAAGGAACAATACTTCCTTGAGTCTTTATGTAATGGTACCGGCCAAAAAGAACTTTTCAAATCTATTTTTGTAAACCACCTTGCATCAGTACACCTTGTCAATAAGGTCTCTATAGTCTGCGGAGCTTCAAAATTAGAGGAGGTCCTTGAGTTAAGGCCCCTCGCATCAAGACATAAGCGTAATTTGGTTTCCTTTTGATTACCTGTATTTTTCTTTACTACTACTACTATAGAATTTATAAATGTTGATTCTGTTCTTTCTATAATTTTATTCTTTAACATTTCTTTAATTTCTAACTTGACTTGTTCTCTGTATTTATTGGGGACAGGGTAATTTTTTACTTTAAAAGGTTGCGTTTCATCAACCTTGAGCTTGTGCTCATAGCCTTTGGCTAAACCAGGTTTATTATCAAATAACTTTTTATATTTACCTATAAGATTACTCACATGGCTTATGTATTGTTTATCGCAATTTAAATTTGTACCATCCCTATTTTGCGTGAAGTCCTCACTTTGACGATGCTTCACAGGATGTGCACTTTTATTGTCTAATAAACTACTATCCATTTCTTTTGTGAGATCTTGTTCAGTATTATTTATATACAAATTATGGATTAATATTTCATCTTCTTGTGCTTCTTTGCTTCAGGAGATTATTGAATCTTTAATATGAAATGTTTTGTTTTCCATATTCATTTTTGTACTTGACTTGTTTAATGGTATTTTTAACAGTCAAGGTTTTATCTTGTAAAGTCAGCATTGTGCCAGTACAAGCACTATATTTAACCTTACAATCTTCCACTTTGTGTGAAAGTTGTTCAATCTGTTCTTTATATTGTACATTATTTCCTACAATTCTAGTTTCAAGAGAATTTATTTTCTCTTCAACTTTGTTGAAACTAGCTTGCATTTTGGCAGTTCTTTCGTTTATTTCTTTTATTAAGAATATACCTTGATTTTCACATTTCCTTTCATTCTTATTGATATTTTCCTTTAAAGCTAGCACTGCCTGTTCTAGTTTTAATTCTAGTTTTGCATTTAATTCCAAAGTTTCATTTCTTAGCTCTAGGAAAACCTTCTCTATTTTTGAACTTATTTCTACTTTATTTTGTTCTAATTTTTGATTTATACTCAAATTATTTTCTTCTAATCTTTCGTTTAAACTTTGATTGTTTTGTTCTAATATTTTATTATTTTCTACTAGTTTTTTATTATTTTCCTCAAATTTTCTATTCGTTACTATCATTTTCTTCTATTCTGCTGAATAGTTTATTAAAGAGATTCTCAAGTTTTTGTTCACTAGCTACGCCACTAATGCTTTCTGTTTGTATAATACCATCAACTGTTTGATCTTCTGATTCATGCTCTTCCGACTCTGAGTCAGAAGATGCTGGAAGATTGTCCCTATATTGTGTGAATTGTGAACCTTCACCATTATTCTTGCTTTTATCTGCCATTTTTCTCTTATAATTAACTTACGAATTAATAACGAAACTTATCTAATTAAAGGCTATTCCTTTCTTTATCCCTTCCTAAACAAGATAAATATTAATAATTTACCAGAAAAATGAAAATTGAAATTATTCTGTCTCTAAATTGGACGCTGAATAATTAAAATGTTGGTTAATGAACAAGAAAATGAGGTTTTAATTCGTATTAAGGAAAAGTCTGAGTCTATATAAAAACATACTTGTATATTTTATTCAAAATATTAAGAATAGATAGCATCGCTATACTATGTTCACAAAAAAAATATTATACAGCACGTGTCAATTTTCATTAGCCATAGGCGATTAATTCATGCAATACGTGACAACATGGCACCCCCTACTTTTCTCTTCAATGCGAGCGCGACCGCTGCAAGCTCAAGTTAGCAGTAGCTGTTGGACTATGGACTTGGATGTTTGTACTGCGCTTAGAAATAATATTTACGCCTTGCAAGGATTTTTCTTTTTCCTTTCAGTAAATGCAGAGAATTATTAAGCATGATACAAACAAAAGCGTAATTCTAATAAAATTAAAAATAAGGTAAATAAAAAAGGATTCTGAAAATAATAATAAACAACTAGATCGCGCCGGCCATTTGATGATGACGGATTTTATTGCAGACTATATCTCGGAACGTGTTCGCAGCTAAACATTTAATGTAGAAGTGGCAAGATCGGAGAAAGTCGCTGTAATGTCGATTGTTGCCGGCAGACACACGTTGCCACGTATTATTTGTATACGTATAAATCGCATGTAAAGATTGAATCCCTATAGCTAATGAAAATAGACACATACCGTATGAAAACACATAATAAAAAAAAACATTTATACCGTATCTCGGTTGTAATGCTTTATAGAATAAGTATATCGATAATGCTTAATCAAAAATAAAAAAAATATTATCCTGTTATAAAACAAAGAAAACTCAATTGAATATCGGTAATCTGTTAATATTGTGCTAATTCTATTATATCAGAAACATATTTTCACGTAATGCCCTGATAATCCTAGAACTTCGCAATGGTCAATGTACGGAGAAAAAGCTCGATTTGATCACTGGCAACAACCATTTGCACGTATTGCAGCCAGCGCCTCAAAATCCGCCACACAGAAACGTTTCCCTTTTCTAAATGTGTAATTTATTTTAAGTTTGAAGTCAAAAATTAATTGCGAGAATTAATGATGCCTGATAAAGGTATTTGAAAATAAATATGCTTAATTGTATTCTCGTAATACCCAACACCATTAATAATCCTTTCTGCGGATACATAAAATACAAGAAAAGGAAAATTATCGGGTAAATTCCGCTGTAGAGCAACCGTAGACACGTGTTTCTGACTCATTGGTCGTCGTCAGTACGGTGTAGCCAAGGAATAAGGTGGGATAACCTTGGAGATGTAAGCTACACGGAGGACCATCAGGTGACAGACCGCCATTTGTAGCTTTGGTTAGAAGAGCCTCGGTTTTCAGGATTCACATCCAACCTTGCCACGAGGAAGACAATGCCAACCTGCGTGCCATCCGAGACCCAGGAAAGAAAAATCACAAAAAAAGGAATTAATCGCGGATACATAAAATACAAGAACAGGAAAATTATCGGGTAAATTCCGCTGTAGAGCAACCGTAGACACGTGTTTCTGACTCATTGGTCGTCGTCAGTATGGTGTAGCCAAGGAATAAGGTGGGATAACCTTGGAGATGTAAGCTACACGGAAGACCATCAGGTGACAGACCGCCATTTGTAGCTTTGGTTAGAAGAGCCTCAGTTTTGAGGATTCACATCCAACCTCGCCACGAGGAAGACAATGCCAACCTGCGTGCCATCCGAGACCCAGGAAAGAAAAATCACAAAAAAAGGAATTAATCGCGGATACATAAAATACAAGAAAAGGAAAATTATCGGGTAAATTCCGCTGAGTCAGAAACACGTGTCTACGGTTGCTCTACAGCTAATAAAATGCTATTCTTATTTTTTAAATACGCAAGGTTCACGGCAATATGTGATTTGCAGTGCTCTATACAAAGTAACAATTTTGAGGTGTAGATAGTGAATAGAATTGGGCCAAGAACTGAACCCTAAGGTACACCTAGCAATAAGGCAAGGGGAGCAGAGTAATTGCCATTTAATCTTACCACTTACATACGACTATTTAGATAAATTGTCATTAAAGTGAGAGCGCTACTGTTAAAGCCAGTGGATTTCAAAATACAAACAAGAGTACCGTGATTAACTGTATCGAATGCCTTGGTATAATCAAATAAGACTAGGCAGGATATAAGGCTTTAGCAAAGCTGTTTCACAGCTCTATCCTGGCCTGAATTCCGACTGACTAGAGTGCAAAATGTTCTCTTTTCTAACAAAAAGAGCCATTTGTGCCGCTAGAACCTTCTCCATGATATTGGACATTACAAGCAGCAGCCTAAACGGTCGAAAGTCTTTCATTTTTTGTGGTTCTGTAGGTCAAGGTACTGGAGACACCACCGCCTGCTGCCAGCAATTCGCTAACACCGACTCAGCTATGCATGAATTAAATATGTGGGTGATAAATGGCAATATATAGGATCAACATACTTTCAGCATTGTTATATTGATGCCATCAGCCCCATATGATTTGGATCTTATTGACGATATAATGCTGTATATTTAGGACGTATCAGCAGGCTTAAAGAGAAAGTTCAGTCCAGTATAATAATTTTCATAGAGATCATTAATGTGGTCTGCATTATTCGCAGACTCTAGCAACTTGTTCACAAAATAATCATTTATTTTATTTACATCACACAAATAAGAAGGAATTTCTGATGAACGCTTGGGATTTAACCCAAACTGGTTTAAATGTTTCCACAGCCGAGTGTGGTCCTTAATACTTGACATATAATCAAAGTAGGCCTTCTTTTCCAACCTGAATGTATTAGCAGTCAAATTCCGTAATATCTCATAGTTGCTCCAATTCCCAGGGCACCCGATCGGTGACACTGACCTTTAGTAAATCATCGCGTGATCAATGGGGCGTGCTTGTCGAAAACCCATAATAAACGAGCATTGAAGTACACCTTATATATACCTTATTGTCTATACCTGGCATACCAAACAGCCGATGCAAAGGAATAATCTGCAGGTCGAATTCGAAACTATGCCAATCAATATGCGTGAAACTTCTATACGACCGCAAAATGGGTGGTCTTTCGGACCTACTTAGGTTAATAGAAAAGAATACGAGATCATGATTAGAGAGATCACATGTGGTAACACCTTTGTTGTCTATTATAGAATCATCACTAACAATTACCAGATCCAATAACGTAGCAGTATTACAAGTTAATCAGGTCGGTCGTTCAACAATTTGTTTCACACCAATCGAGTTAATAAAATCAAATAAAAACATTAGTAGGGTACTTTGGAGAGTTCTGGACCACTCCTCCCCCTCTCACCCAGCTCCCCCTCACCCCCCTCGCCCTAGTGGCGCCCTCTGCCAACCCAACTGATGTGGCGCCCCCTCGCGGTCGCCAACCCAACTAAAAATTGCAGATTTCATCATTACCAACCCAACTAAAATTGCAGATTTCATCATTACCAACCCAACTAAAAATTGCAGATTTCATCATTACCAACCCAACTAAAAATTACAGATTTCATTATTACCAACCCAACTAAAAATTGCAGATTTCATCATTACCAACCCAACTAAAAATTACAGATTTCATTATTACCAACCCAACTAAAAATTGCAGATTTCATCATTACCAACCCAACTAAAAATTGCAGATTTCATCATTACCAACCCAACTGATGTGGTGCCCTCTGACGGCCACTAACCAAACTAAGAAATGGCAGATTTCATCATTACCAACCCAAATACCATCACGCCCTCTCACAGCCACTAACCAAGAAATGGCATCTCCCATCACTACCAACCCAAGTAATGTAGCATCCTCTCACGGTCACTAGCCAAACTAAGGTGACGCCAGACAAATGGCGGACCATCAAGATGGTCTTTGCTTCTAGAGAATTCCTGAATAAATTACCAGGCTTGCTATCGCGCTTCTCAATGTACTTTAAACAGGTCTAAACATGTTTCCAGCGGAAACCGCAACGGCTGTCTGCTTCTGTGATAGCCGCATGCTTGAAATGTATATCTTACTTATAAAATAAAATAAAACAAACAATATATTTTTTAAGAAAAAACAATTTGTTTATTATTATTTATAAATTAACAATATTATTTTAAATTAACAATATCTCCAAGCTTCATACCATCAAGATGGTCGATAAAAATATAAACTTTACATCTAAGATCGGCATACCATTTCAAAATTATAAAATAAATATACAGTATGCTACTGGACGAGATAGCAACCAAGTATGAATATACAGGACGTTTCAAAGGTAGGGATTTTTAGAAAAGCAAGATGGCGAATCCAAGATGGCTGCCAAAAATCTAATAAACTAAGGTGACGTCAGGCGAAATAGCCGACTATCAATATGATCGATAAAAATATAAACTGTACATCTAAGATCGGCATACCATTTCAAAATTATAAAATAAATATACAGTATGCTACTGGACGAGATAGCAACCAAGTATGAATATACAGGACGTTTCAAAGGTAGGGATTTTTAGAAAAGCAAGATGGCGAATCCACGATGGCTGCCAAAAATCTAATAAACTAAGGTGACGTCAGGCGAAATATCCGACTATCAATATGATCGATAAAAATATAAACTGTACATCTAAGATCGGCATACCATTTCAAAATTATAAAATAAATATACAGTATGCTACTGGACGAGATAGCAACCAAGTATGAATATACAGGACGTTTCAAAGGTAGGGACTTTTAGAAAAGCAAGATGGCGAATCCAAGATGGCCGCCAAAAATCTAATAAACTAAGGTGACGTCAGGCGAAATAGCCGACTATCAATATGATCGATAAAAATATAAACTTTACATCTAAGATCGGCATACCATTTCAAAATTATAAAATAAATATACAGTATGCTACTGGACGAGATAGCAACCAAGTATGAATATACAGGACGTTTCAAAGGTAGGGATTTTTAGAAAAGCAAGATGGCGAATCCAAGATGGCCCCCAAAAATCTAATAAACTAAGGTGACGTCAGGCGAAATAGCCGACTATCAATATGATCGATCAAAATATAAACTCAACTTCTAGAAAATACCCAACTCCGTATCACGCATCACAACAACAACCACCCAACATAGTTTCAAAACGCCACAACACCAGATCAACTTAGGAAGATACATCTAGGTCAAACCCAACATACTTTCAAACACCACCACCGAGGATTTATATCTGACATCAGCATACCATCTCAAAATCATAAAATAAATATACAGTATGATACTGGATAACATAGCAACCAAGTATGAATATACAGGACGTTTCAAAGTAGGGATTTTTTAGAAAAGCAAGATGGTGAATCCAAGATGACCGCCAAAAATCTAATAAACTAAGGTGGCATCAGGCATCAATCTATTAAAACCACTATCAAATCATTCCCTTTAAAAGCCATCATTCCAAAACAATACATTCAAATCATACATTCAGTGATAGACACATAAATGAAATGTATTTGTGCAGCCTAACAGTTCAAAAAGCTTGATATCGAGCTTACCAGCATATTTCTAACAGATCTAAACATGTTTTCTAATGGAAACCACAACGTTTGATCGCTATCAACACCTCTATGATAGTAGCCTTATTTAATATATCTATATCATAAAATAAAAAGGAACAACATATTTTAAGAAAAAACAATTTATTAAAAAATAATAACCATATTTTGTAGGCGAATTATAGCATATCAATCATAGGGAAAAACATTAAACGAAATACAACGATAAACAATTATGACATATAAATCCATAGGTAAAGTTATATAGGTAATAAACATCATTCTCCCCATAGAAGACCTAGATATTTAATACCACATACATAAATACATAGACACTCTAATCCTCATATGAATAAATTGATAGACTTATAATAATTATTTTCATCCATAAGTATACATACATACTTTTATATATATCACTACAAGAAATAAGTCGACACCGCTGTGATAGTCACCTTATTTAATATATCTATATTATAAAATAAAAAGGAACAACATATTTTAAGAAAAAACAATTTATTAAAAATAATAACCACATTTGGTATGCGAATTATAGCTAATATGTAGCATATCAATCATAGGGAAAAATAAACGAATTACAACGATAAACAATTATGACATATAAATCCATAGGTAAAAGATATATAGCAATCAAAACCCCTCCTATATCTACCTCTCTTCATAAAAGACCTACTTTAAAGAGCGTTAAAACGTCAACATATTTCGCTAGTAATATTCCATTAATAAAAAATTTAGCAGAAGTCTCACATTAAATGAATACAAAATATAAAATTTATATAGGCACTACATTAAATGAAGATTGAATTTTATACACTGCTTATATCACCAGGAATTTTGTGACTAAGCTTAAACGGACACCAGGCTTTCAATATGTAGCAAAGTTTTATTTTTCATTTATTTGGATGACATTGTATTTACAAATAGTTTTTATATCATTACAAGAAATATGCTTTTCATTAAATTTTAACCACTGAACAACAGTAGTATACACAAAAAACTAGTATAAAGACAGTATTAACACTATAACCAAAAAGAATTGAAGTCATATTAAATTACACTAGAAAATAATAAATCCTTGGTCTCAATTACATAAAAATGTTTTGAAAAAGTATCGCTTAAAAACAATTAATAAAATTGATGTTTTGCCAAGCTATTTATCAATATTTTAAGAGCTAAAAATTATCATCATTTTCACATTTACAGATATCCCATGCTTAATTTCAATTTGAATTAACATAAATTCATAAAATGAGTCTATCTTTTACACTTCATGCATTGCACTATCATTAGAAGAAATATGCTTAACGAGCGGCTTTTTAATATGAAATTTAGGGATTTTTTACACAAAAACATAGTTTATGCCTAATAAAACTAATTTTGAAACACAATGTACACATAGTATTAAAAAAAGAGAATAAAAAAAAAAACAAGATACGCTTCACAGCAGATAAAAAAAATATATACTGGCTCTCAAAATGCTTCTTTATCTTCTACAGCTCACGTTTTTGTACATCAGCGATTGTATTTACATTTTATAATTTGAGAAAAAATGGTGAAATGTATCTCGAAACATTATTATAAATACATTTTAAAACATGGAATTCTATTTTATTTGGATGACATTGTATTTACAAATAGTTTTTATATTATATCATTACAAGAAATATGTTTTACATTAAATTTTACGCACGGGACAACAGTAGTATACACACACCAAATTGCATGCAAAAACTAGTATAAAGACCGCATTAACGCTATAACCAAAAAGAATTGAAGTCATATTAAATTATGGACGCAAAAACTAGTATAAAGGCCGCATTAACACTATAACCAAAAAGAATTGAGGTCATATTAAACTATGGAGGAAAATAATAAATACTCGCTCTCAATTATTTAATATTGAAATTACATAAAAATCCATGCAATACACTTAAAACATTTGAAAAATCATGTTTGGTAAGCCCACTATATATCAATATTTAAGACAAAAAAATATTATTAATTTTCCATCTACAGATACCCCTGCTTAATATCAATTTGAATTAACATAAATTCATAAAATGAGTCTATCTTTTACAGTTCGTGTGTTGTACTATCATTAGAAGAAATATGCTTGACGAGCGGCTTTTAATATGAAATTTAGAGGTTTTTACACAAAAACATAGTTTATGCCTAATAAAAACTAATTTTGAAACACATTGTACACATAGCAAATACCACCTCCTATACATTTAAAAAATAACAATTTTTATACATCATAAAAGAACGAAACAAAAAAAAAACTAATATAAAGACAGCATTAACGTTCTAACCAAAAAGATTTGAGAATCAACTAACAACCGGATCATGAAGCGGTTCTGAAATCCCTCTATCAAAAACATGCATTCAAGTCAATGAAATTACATAAAAATCTAAGAAATAGTAGCACTTAAAACGTTTGAAAAATCATGTTTGGTAAGCCTACTATTTAAGACAAAAATTATTAGTTATTTCCATTTACAACAGATAGCCCACTATTTATCAATATTTAAGGCAAAAAATTATTATTAATTTCCCCATTTACAACAGATTTCCTTGTTTAATCTCAATTTTTAAATAACATAAATTCTTAAATTGATTTAGTTAACTTTCTTATAATATTTAAAAAGGGTGAGAAAGAAAACATACTAAGTCTCACAACAGATAAAATATATACTATCTTTTTACAGTTCATGTTTTTTGTACTATCATTAGAAGAAATATGCTTGACGAGCGGCTTTTAATATGAAATTTAGAGGTTTTTACACAAAAACATAGTTTATGCCTAATAAAACTAATTTTGAAACACATTGTACACATAGCATATACCACTTCCTATACATTTAAAAAATAACAATTTTTATACATCATAAAAGAACGAAACAAAAAAAAAAAACTAATATAAAGACAGCATTAACGTTCTAACCAAAAAGATTTGAGAATCAACTAACAACCGGGTCATGAAGCGGTTCTGAAACCCCTCTATCAAAAACATGCATTCAAGTCAATGAAATTACATAAAAATCTAAGAAATAGTAGCACTTAAAACGTTTGAAAAATCATGTTTGGTAAGCCTACTATTTAAGACAAAAATTATTAGTTATTTCCATTTACAACAGATAGCCCACTATTTATCAATATTTAAGGCAAAAAATTATTATTAATTCCCTCATTTACAACAGATTTCCTTGCTTAATCCCAATTTTTAAATAACATAAATTCTTAAATTGATTTAGTTAACTTTCTTATAATATTAAAAAAGGGTAAGAAAAAAAACATGGTAAGTCTCACAACAGATAAATATTAAAACTAAAATAAATATATACTATTTCAAAATGTTTCTACCTTTTATAGCTGTGTTTTGTTATACACAATCCAAACCATTTTGCATGTAAATATCAGTAGCCATTCCGACATGCTTCAGAACTAACCCCATCAGGTTAACTGAAAGAAGAAACACAATCCTATCAAGAATTTTATCTTATATGGTATATGTTTGAATATCTTTTTCGACCACAATTATAGGAATACAATTAGTTTCACATACCTAATGCGGGTGACAGATTGGGCAAAGTATCGGGGGGATCACCAAACTAATCCTTTCAGAACATCGCTCGCATCTGATTATTTCATATTCTTAAAAAAAATATATACCGAATAATATTTTACATCTCTTTTTTTTTCATAAAACTCACCTATCATGAGTAAATTAAGCACAAAATGGCTCAGCACCCTGTGTCGATATATTTCCCGCAGAGGTGCAGAATAATAGCACATCGTGCATAATATATCATCACCCCCTTCATGCACTCGCACGAAGCCAGCAGCAATCACGCACATATTATTAATAGGTATCAATTGATGACGTCCATATCCGTCATCTCGGTACACATCAACCACAATGTCACCCGAACCACGAGATTCATAACCATTGTCTGTATCAACAGACGGCAAAGTTAATGTTGAATCTGAATTTTGATCATCCATCACCTTAAACAAAAATTAATCAATATTAAATTCTACACCCCCAACCATCTTTAAACATCAACAAAAATTATTTGATATTAAAATACCACTCACAAAAATAAACAAACTAAATAAACACAATTAATAGCCAACAATAAAAGATGCAGGGGAAAAACAAAATCTACTTCGAGGCACACTATCAAAACTAATATAAAATGATCTACTACACATCTATATATAACCAACCCCCACTAATGACCTTAAACGAAAAAAATTCTCACTGGAAATGGATAAAGAAAACACAGGATTACCTAAAACAATCTTCTCCACATCTTCAAATGATTTTTTTTATTATCATCATAAAAATCCAAACAATTGCCAACCCAATTAAAACTAGGACTCTTTAACGATAGACGATTAGCATTAAATTAAAAAATATAACCAAGTATCATAACTTTCAATACCATAAAAGCAAATTACCGACATCCGTTCCAGACAAAAAGCCCTAAAACTCGGCATTGGTCAAATAACTGATTACACCCCGTACCGTAAGAATTATTTACATAATGAACCCTTAGGGAAGAATGCGATATATATACATATTTAGTAGATAAATTAAGAACAAATTTAGTTTCACCAATTATAGGAACCCCTACATATCACTCGGCAAATGAACAAAAAAGATTGATTTAACCATTTCCAACGTTCTAACAAAGAAACGCACTTTATGTATCTGGAGATGTCTTCAACATAATTGAAATTCCACTTAGTCCGAGCAGATCACAACCCCATCATACCGACAAAGGAATGAATAATTCGAACAGATACCTATAAACCTGTCACAATCAACAAATCCATTAGAAAACGACACAACCTCCCAGCAGCTGTAAATTAAATGCTAATGATGCAAAAATACCTAAAAATATTTCGTAAAACAAGAGTATTTTAGTTAAATATACAATAAATATTATTCAGTATTGGAATACACAATGAATAACACAAATTTGAGTAGAGAAAGATAAATATTTCTAATTACACATGTGTGAATTTGAATTTACATCACCTGCCCGAATAGAGTGTCTTATATATGGATAGTAAAGTCGTCGCGTCCATACAAATGCATTTCTCACATACGTATTGCTGTGACATAAATAAATGTTTATTTATGCTGTAGCATATAAATATGTTTATTCATATTTATTATAAATAATGTTATTGCCCCACGTTGGGCGCCATTTTTATTAATGCTGTGGCATATAAATATTTATTTTAAATAACAATATTGCCATATAATTTATATGCTGTAACAACATACTTTTGTGTGTATTACCACACGTAGGGTATAGTCTTTTGTACACATTATACTCTTTAAATTATTCTTTACACACCAAGAACTTATAATTGGTTTTGTGTTTTATCTTATATTGTTGTGTCATGTACCTTATAACTATTGTGGGTCCTGGCAATGTTTGTGGTTCCTTCTTATTTGCTGATGATTTTTCTCTTGCTCATTATAGGGAAAGAGGTAATAGTTTTGTTCAAAAAAAAAAACTGTATGTCTATTCAACATAATCATGTATTTTTTTTTTATTTTGTAATTTATGGATTCAAAAATATAGTTTCCTTTATATGCACACCTTTATGCTCTAAACAAGATACATAATTGAAAAATGCTCATATCATTTATACCTAATGCCGGTTGTAATGTATGTAAATCTTTTGTTTATTTATTTATTCTACCAAACAAGATAAATATTTATCCTGCAAATAAACAAAAATAAACTTTTATTGTACGTTTATGAATATACTCATCGACATTAAAATATTTATGTATAGGCTTCAATTAATTGCTTTAGACAACCATTTGCACGTGTTGTATCGAGCTCTTAATCTATGCCTTGTGAAATTCTAATTTATTATTCGCTTAATTTGAAAGAAATTAATGATGTCTAGACAATACGATGAAGAAAATGCTCATTTTCACGTAACATCTCTCCAACTGACCAACACCATTAATCCTATTTGGTTGTAATTCCAACTATATAAATTCAAAATAAACCTTACAGGATAAATTATTTACTTGTTTATTTTTTTGTCCAACAATACATTGATTAATCTTTCGCACGTAAAAATCAATGTCTGTCCAACAACTCGTATAACTTAATTTTCAAAAGAAATAATAAACTTACTTGTTATCAATAAATCTATTTTGAATGTCCATTATGAACGCTTCAAATGAATTCAAATGTATTAAATAAAATAAATTACTGTTACTATATGTGTTGAAGAAATAATGAAAAACTACAATATAACAATAAAAAAAAACTTATTCTTTAAGAGATCTTCCTTTTGTAAGTGTTCTGAGAAGTTCACCTCTCGGAGGTGTTATCAGAAAGTCTTTCCTCTCGGAAGTGTTATCAGAAAGTCTTTCCTCTCGGAAGTGTTATCAGAAAGTCTTTCCTCTCGGAAGTGTTATCAGAAAGTCTTTCCTCTCGGAAGTGTTATCAGAAAGTCTGTCTTGTCGAATCTTGTCTTCGTATTTATAGCGGCAAAAATAAACTATGTTGACCATTGCGCCCTCTAGTCCATGTTTAGGTTGGTACTGGAATACACTTTTCCCGTGAAATCGCTGCCCATATGTTGCCGCCTTGATTCACGCACACATACACATTTTGTTCTGACAGTTCACAATTCACTTAAACGTCAACATAACCTTCCAATTCAAAGGTCCCCTCTGCTTTGCACATGATTCCCAATGGTAGGTTTATTCTTGTTACTAATACCATCCTTCCTTGTGCTCGTCAATGAACCTATTACCTTGTTCATTGTTCGACACATATTTTTCTTTCCATTTATTTATGTTAGTTTCACTTTTCTTTCAGCCGAAGTGCGCCTTGACAAAATGGGAAACATGTTGAAAATAACCATTATTCCGCACTGCCTGTCCTTGTAGAATACGTCCGCCTCTAGTCCCTGAAGTATTGTGTTACGAACAAGTCATGAACACAGATACCTTTTTATTTATTTATAATGTCAGCTTTTAAATACAAAAATATGTCACTACTGTTTGCTTCCATGTTTTACACATTTTTATATCCTTTTTTATTTGTCTAGTATTAAGCTAAGGTAAATTTTATTCTTTAATACTATCTAATTCTTAAACTCTCATAACATTTTATTGCCTTATGCATATAAATTTCACTTCTTTTCATGATTTATAACCCATACTTTTTGTGTATCTTTTCTACAAAAGAAATATATTACTTATATTTATTTTGTCTTTATTTCATATATTTCTTTATTTAATAAATTTTTATTCTACATCATTTGTTTTATATTTATTTAATAAACTTTACTTTGCATATTTCATTATTTACTGTTATAATAAAAATTTGACTATAAGTATGCAACTTTGTATACTTTCATGTAGTTCTTGTTGCATAATTTTACTCAATAATATCTAAATAGGACTTTTTCTTATTTTTACTTTTATTTCTAAGCTTAAACTAATTCTTAAATCAATCTCTAAAACTATTCTTATTTTACAAATTTGCGAGGTCACAGCATATCCCTTGGTTATTATACTTTGTCGTGAATCGTCAACAATGATTATTAAAGCGTGAACGACACATATAATAACCATTGTGAAAACTCGCACAAATGATTATTAATCTTCTACGTCTATATAATCATAGAGCATAGATATGTGATTAACGATACTTAATGCTAAATTTCTTATAGCTATTGCATTATTTGATGCGTCGCATCTTAAAATAAATTCTTCATTAATATCGGGTAAATTTTCTATTAATGCTTTGCAAAAATTCTCTTTCACTTTTTCAAATACTTTGAGAGTTTCAGGAGTCCATTTAAATTTCACTCCCTTCTTTATTATTGCAATTAATGTAAGCATGAAGGCAAAATATTTCCTTTCATCCTTTTGTACTTTGCTTCTTTCATGAGTCTTTTTAAACTTGACTCCTTTCTTTCTAATTATAAATAACATTACTAAGAATGAACAATCATTTATTGAATCATTACATATTGTTGCCAGCCAAAAAGTACGCCTCCGATCGATCCTTTTGAACTGTTCGATATTTACACACATCGTTAATGAAAATGTAACGCTCTGTTGAGCTTCAAAATAAGGTGAGTTTCTAGAATTTAAATATTTTGGTAGTATAGTGTCCCTTTGATCACTTATACCCCTTTTGTTTATTTCGACTACAGGATTGGTAAATGTTGATTCCGTTTTTTCTATAATTTTGGTATTTAACATTTCTTTAGTTTCTAATTTGACTTGTTCTCTATATTTATTGGGGACAGGATAATTTTTTACTTTAAAAGGTTGTGTTTCATCTACTTTTAGCCTGTGTTCATAGCCTTTTGCTAAACCAGGTTTATTATCAAATAACTCTTTATACTTGCTGACAAGATTGCTCACATGGCTTATGTATTGTTTATCGCAATTTAAATTCGTACCATCCCTATATTGCGTGAAGTCCTCACTTTGACGATGCTTCACAGGATGTGCACACTTATTGTCTAATAAACTACTATCCATTTTATTTGTGAGATTTTGTTCAGCATTATTTATATATAAATTATTTATTAATATCTCATCTTCCTGTGTTTCCTTACACCAGGAGATTATTGAATTTTTAATATGAAATGTTTTGTTTTCCATATTTATTTTTGTACCATATTGACTTAAAAAGTCTATCCCCAAAATACAATTGCTGTTCAAATTAGGCACTATTATGAATTCTGTTAATAAATTTAAACTACCTATTCTAACATTTATACAAAAACCTTTATCTACAGTAATGATGCGTTTCTTATTTGCATTTATTAAATTTACTTTTCTTATAGGCATACAATATCCTAATTTTTCTATGTCTTTACTTATAATACTACTATCTAATAAAGATAATTGCGCTCCTGTGTCTAATAATGCTTCTATCTCTTCGTTCCCTATTTTTACTGTTATGTGTGGTAATTCCGTCGTGATTTTCTTTAGATCGTCAGAGTTATATACGTTTTGTACCTTCTTTTTCTTCTTGACTGGCCTTTCTAAAAATCCAACGAAGTCGCATTTGAGTAGGTAGAATTTACCCATTCTTTATTTGTCGGTTGTTGTCTTGAATCCTTGGGTATTGCACCTTTTGATTCTGTTTTTTTCTTCATACTTATTTCTTCTTTTTCTTCACTTATTTGAACATTGTTCACTCTTCTTTCCCTCTCAGGGTTTCTTTCTTCCTTCCCATAATTCTGTTCTTTCTTCCTCCCATTTTCATCGTTTCTTGCTGTATTGTATGTATATGGATTGTTCCCATAGCTTGGCTTATTATATGTATAAGGGTTGTTTCCATAATTCTTTTTACCCTGATTTTGATTGTACCTATTATTATTGTACTGTTTATCTTGATTGTAACGAGGTGTCTTGTTTATATGTGGATTATTTCCATTGTTGTAGTTATTATTATCATTTCTGGGTGGATCGTTTGTATATTTGATGTTTCCATAACTCTTGCTGTTTCCCTTCTCATCCACATCGTCTAATCTCTTGACCAGTTCCAGGAGTGCTTCAATGTTATCAATTCCTTGAAGTGCCACCGCCTGTGTAACGTTGTGGTCAAAGTGTGCTGCTAGCTGTGAAACAATATCACTTTCTTCAATGGTTGGTTGGATGTATTTAAGAAAAGAATATTTTCTTATGATGTAGTTTTCTCTAGAAGATCCAGCTCTGTATTTGCCAAACACTAAATCGTGTCTAATCTTCCTCTGCTGAGTCTGTCCCCAGTACTGTCTCACAAAACGAATCTCAAATTCTTTGAAATCCACTACTTCATCTATTATCATATCGTACCACTGAAGTGCATAATCCTTCAAACAACCTCTTATGAAATGTAGCCTTGACATCTCATCAGATATTCCCCTCATGTATGTTTTTATCGTTCTCATAAACGCCATTGGATTATCTTTGTAAAATCCTGAGAATTTTGGTATATTCTCTGCGCTACCAGGTATTTGTGTCAAAGATACACTAGGTGTACTAACCCCATGTACTTTGTTCTCTAACCCTTTTATAGTTTTTTCGAAGTTTAAAGTTTTGTTTTGTAGGGTCAACATTGTGTCCGTACAAACACCATATTTTATTTTACAATCTTCCACTTGGTGTGAAAGTTCTTGTATTTGCTCTTGATATTGCACATTATTCCCTTTAACTTTATTTTCAAGAGAATTTATTTTCTCATCTACCTTATCAAAACTAGCTTGTGTTTTGGCAGATCTTTCGTTGATTTCTTTTATTATGAATGTGCCTTTACCTTCACATTTCTTTTCATTAATGTTTATTTGTTTATTTAAAGTTGACACTGACTGTTCTAACTTTAAATTCACATTTGCATTTAGCTCTAAAGTTTCTTTTCTTAATTCCATGAGAACCTTGTCTAATCTTGAGTTTATTTCTATTTTATTTTGTTCTAATCTTTGATTGCTTTCCTCAAATTTCCTGTTCATACTTAAATTATTTTCTTCTAGTCTTTGATTTATACTTAAATTATTTTGTTCTAATTTTTGATTTATACTTAAATTATTTTCTACTAATCTTTGATTTAAATTCTTATTACTTTCTTCTATTCTGCTGAATAGTTTATTAAAAAGATTCTCAATTTTTTGTTCACCAGTTATGCTACTGATGCTTTCTGTTTGTACGTTGCTATCAAGTGTTTGATCCTCTGATTCAGGTTTTTCTGAATCTGAATCAGAATATACCGGACGATTGTCCCTGTATTTAGTGAACTGTGAAGCTTCACCATCATTTTTATCTTTATCTGCCATTTTTATCTTATTTCTAACTTATAAATTAATAACTAAACTTATCTAATCAAATACTATTCCTCTTTCTTTATCCCTTTCTACATAAGAGAAATTCACCAGTAAATGAAAATTAAGGTAATCTGTCTCTAACTTGGACACTGAATAATTATTCTATTTACTAATAAATAGAAAAAATGAAACAAACTTTGTACCCATTATTTGTACAAAATAAATTATTATTTTTTTGTTTAAACATTAAAAAAACAAAAATTGCATTGCTTCACAACGTTAAATGTTATGTAAATACTTATTGACAAATGAGAAAATGAATACAATGCTCCACTATGTTAAGCAACATTAATTATATATATATATATATTTTTTCTTCTATTAAACAATTATGAAAAATAATGCATTGCCTCTCTATTTTGGGCGTTAAATAAATACATGATTAATAAACAACAAGAAAAGGAATACATTGCCCCACTACGTTGAGCGCCATTTTTATTTATGCTGTGACATAAATAAATGTTTATTTATGCTGTAGCATATAAATATGTTTATTCATATTTATTATAAATAATGTTATTGCCCCACGTTGGGCGCCATTTTTATTAATGCTGTGGCATATAAATATTTATTTTAAATAACAATATTGCCATATGATTTATATTCTGTAACAACATACTTTTGTGTGTATTACCACACGTAGGGTATAGCCTTTTGTACACATTATACTCTTTAAATTATTCTTTACACACCAAGAACTTATAATTGGTTTTGTGTTTTATCTTATATTGTTGTGTCATGTACCTTATAACTATTGTGGGTCCTGGCAATGTTTGTGGTTCCTTCTTATTTGCTGATGATTTTTCTCTTGCTCATTATAGGGAAAGAGGTAATAGTTTTGTTCAAAAAAAAAAAACTGTATGTCTATTCAACATAATCATGTATTTTTTTTTTATTTTGTAATTTATGGATTCAAAAATATAGTTTCCTTTATATGCACACCTTTATGCTCTAAACAAGATACATAATTGAAAAATGCTCATATCATTTATACCTAATGCCGGTTGTAATGTATGTAAATCTTTTGTTTATTTATTTATTCTACCAAACAAAATAAATATTTATCCTGCAAATAAACAAAAATAAACTTTTATTGTACGTTTATGAATATACTCATCGACGTTAAAATATTTATGTATAGGCTTCAATTAATTGCTTTAGACAACTATTTGCACGTGTTGTATCGAGCTCTTAATCTATGCCTTGTGAAATTCTAATTTATTATTCGCTTAATTTGAAAGAAATTAATGATGTCTAGACAATACGATGAAGAAAATGCTCATTTTCACGTAACATCTCTCCAACTGACCAACACCATTAATCCTATTTGGTTGTAATTCCAACTATATAAATTCAAAATAAACCTTACAGGATAAATTATTTACTTGTTTATTTTTTTGTCCAACAATACATTGATTAATCATTCGCACGTAAAAATCAATGTCTGTCCAACAACTCGTATAACTTAATTTTCAAAAGAAATAATAAACTTACTTGTTATCAATAAATCTATTTTGAATGTCCATTATGAACGCTTCAAATGAATTCAAATGTATAAAATAAAATAAATTACTGTTACTATATGTGTTGAAGAAATAATGAAAAACTACAATATAACAATAAAAAAAAACTTATTCTTTAAGAGATCTTCCTTTTGTAAGTGTTCTGAGAAGTTCACCTCTCGGAGGTGTTATCAGAAAGTCTTTCCTCTCGGAAGTGTTATCAGAAAGTCTTTCCTCTCGGAAGTGTTATCAGAAAGTCTTTCCTCTCGGAAGTGTTATCAGAAAGTCTTTCCTCTCGGAAGTGTTATCAGAAAGTCTGTCTTGTCGAATCTTGTCTTCGTATTTATAGCGGCAAAAATAAACTATGTTGACCATTGCGCCCTCTAGTCCATGTTTAGGTTGGTACTGGAATACACTTTTCCCGTGAAATCGCTGCCCATATGTTGCCGCCTTGATTCACGCACACATACACATTTTGTTCTGACAGTTCACAATTCACTCAAACGTCAACATAACCTTCCAATTCAAAGGTCCCCTCTGCTTTGCACATGATTCCCAATGGTAGGTTTATTCTTGTTACTAATACCATCCTTCCTTGTGCTCGTCAATGAACCTATTACCTTGTTCATTGTTCGACACGTATTTTTCTTTCCATTTATTTATGTTAGCTTCACTTTTCTTTCAGCCGAAGTGCGCCTTGACAAAATGGGAAACATGTTGAAAATAACCATTATTCCGCACTGCCTGTCCTTGTAGAACACGTCCGCCTCTAGTCCCTGAAGTATTGTGTTACGAACAAGTCATGAACACAGATACCTTTTTATTTATTTATAATGTCAGCTTTTAAATACAAAAATATGTCACTACTGTTTGCTTCCATGTTTTACACATTTTTATATCCTTTTTTATGTGTCTAGTATTAAGCTAAGGTAAATTTTATTCTTTAATACTATCTAATTCTTAAACTCTCATAACATTTTATTGCCTTATGCATATAAATTTCATTTCTTTTCATGATTTATAACCCATACTTTTTGTGTATCTTTTCTACAAAAGAAATATATTACTTATATTTATTTTGTCTTTATTTCATATATTTCTTTATTTAATAAATTTTTATTCTACATCATTTGTTTTATATTTATTTAATAAACTTTACTTTGCATATTTCATTATTTACTGTTATAATAAAAATTTGACTATAAGTATGCAACTTTGTATACTTTCATGTAGTTCTTGTTGCATAATTTTACTCAATAATATCTAAATAGGACTTTTTCTTATTTTTACTTTTATTTCTAAGCTTAAACTAATTCTTAAATCAATCTCTAAAACTATTCTTATTTTACAAATTTGCGAGGTCACAGCAGTATGTATATAGTCACCGCGCTTATGGGCGAACTACTACGGCGGATACAGCCCTTCGCATACATACGTAGGGTAGACAGGTAGTCATTTGCTGACCGTCATTATTTTTAGTCCCATCGCTTCGTATATATAATGCCTCATTATTAGAGGTTCCTAATAGATGAATTTTATTCATAAATATGGGGATGTTTAAAATGAAAAATAGGAAGTATACATATTCTCTTTATTTATTAATGTATACAAGATATATTTATTTATAACATTTTTATATATTTATTTTAGCAATATTTATCACCAACGCATACTCTCTAAATTGGATTTTGATTTTTTCAATTTCGGATATAAACCTCATAATTCTAATGTTCAACAAGTCATTCTTCTGTCTAAGAGCCCTCCACCTGCTTTAGGAAATTGCCGCAAATGCCAACAAATTGACGAATAGCCTCATATCTTTTTATTTATACGTACATATATTGTGAATTATTACACTAATTATAAAACCAAATTAATTATAGATAGACAAACATTATACAGGTATATTGCAAACATGTAATGCTAAGATAATCAGAGTGATATATACATACATGTAAAGAAATTTATAATTTATTCAATCTCTTATTAAAAGAGTTATTAATATTTTTCAAATGAATACCTGACAGTGGTGGAAAACTGTTGAAATTTGGATAGATTAATAGTTACATATGCGAGCTTCAGAATAGCTTCTGAACATGTTGGGTTGTAATTTGGTATACAATAAAAGGCAGCGGGGAACTGAACCGCCTCCCAAAAAAAGGTATTTAATATTAAAATCGTCGTTTTCCCATCACAGAAAAATAGTGTAAAATACAATGGAAAAAATTAGATTTTAGCTCTCGGTAATTTATCTTACCTCGAGCTAAAATCTAATACTTTTTTCCCTTGTATGATACACTATTTTTCTGTGATGGGGAATAGACGATTTTAATATTAAATACCTTTTTTTGGGAGGCGGTTCAGTTCCCCGCTGCCTTTTATTGTATACCAAATTACAACCCAACATGTTCAGAAGCTATTCTGAAGCTCGCATATGTAACTATTAATCTATCCAAATTTCAACAGTTTTCCACCACTGTCAGGTATTCATTTGAAAAATATTAATAACTCTTTTAATAAGAGATTGAATAAATTATAAATTTCTTTACATGTATGTATATATCACTCTGATTATCTTAGCATTACATGTTTGCAATATACCTGTATAATGTTTGTCTATCTATAATTAATTTTGTTTTATAATTAGTGTAATAATTCACAATATATGTACGTATAAATAAAAAGATATGAGGCTATTCGTCAATTTGTTGGCATTTGCGGCAATTTCCTAAAGCAGGTGGAGGGCTCTTAGACAGAAGAATGACTTGTTGAACATTAGAATTATGAGGTTTATATCCGAAATTGAAAAAATCAAAATCCGATTTAGAGAGTATGCGTTGGTGATAAATATTGCTAAAATAAATATATAAAAATGTTATAAATAAATATATCTTGTATACATTAATAAATAAAGAGAATATGTATACTTCCTATTTTTCATTTTAAACATCCCCATATTTATGAATAAAATTCATCTATTAGGAACCTCTAATAATGAGGCATTATATATACGAAGCGATGGGACTAAAAATAATGACGGTCAGCAAATGACTACCTGTCTACCCTACGTATGTATGCGAAGGGCTGTAACCGCCGTAGTAGTTCGCCCATAAGCGCGGTGACTATATACATACGTATGTGAGAAATGCATTTGTATGGCCGCGACGACTTTACTATCCATATATAAGACACTCTATTCGGGCAGGTGATGTAAATTCAAATTCACACATGTGTAATTAGAAATATTTATCTTTCTCTACTCAAATTTGTGTTATTCATTGTGTATTCCAATACTGAATAATATTTATTGTATATTTAACTAAAATACTCTTGTTTTACGAAATATTTTTAGGTATTTTTGCATCATTAGCATTTAATTTACAGCTGCTGGGAGGTTGTGTCGTTTTCTAATGAATTTCTATTTGTGACAGGTTTATAGGTATCTGTTCGAATTATTCATTCCTTTGTCGGTATGATGGGGTTGTGATCTGCTCGGACTAAGTGGAATTTCAATTATGTTGAAGACATCTCCAGATACATAAAGTGCGTTTCTTTGTTAGAACGTTGGAAATGGTTAAATCAATCTTTTTTGTTCATTTGCCGAGTGATATGTAGGGGTTCCTATAATTGGTGAAACTAAATTTGTTCTTAATTTATCTACTAAATATGTATATATATCGCATTCTTCCCTAAGGGTTCATTATGTAAATAATTCTTACGGTACGGGGTGTAATCAGTTATTTGACCAATGCCGAGTTTTAGGGCTTTTTGTCTGGAACGGATGTCGGTAATTTGCTTTTATGGTATTGAAAGTTATGATACTTGGTTATATTTTTTAATTTAATGCTAATCGTCTATCGTTAAAGGGTCCTAGTTTTAATTGGGTTGGCAATTGTTTGGATTTTTATGATGATAATAAAAAAAATCATTTGAAGATGTGGAGAAGATTGTTTTAGGTAATCCTGTGTTTTCTTTATCCATTTCCAGTGAGAATTTTTTTCGTTTAAGGTCATTAGTGGGGGTTGGTTATATATAGATGTGTAGTAGATCATTTTATATTAGTTTTGATAGTGTGCCTCGAAGTAGATTTTGTTTTTCCCCTGCATCTTTTATTGTTGGCTATTAATTGTGTTTATTTAGTTTGTTTATTTTTGTGAGTGGTATTTTAATATCAAATAATTTTTGTTGATGTTTAAAGATGGTTGGGGGTGTAGAATTTAATATTGATTAATTTTTGTTTAAGGTGATGGATGATCAAAATTCAGATTCAACATTAACTTTGCCGTCTGTTGATACAGACAATGGTTATGAATCTCGTGGTTCGGGTGACATTGTGGTTGATGTGTACCGAGATGACGGATATGGACGTCATCAATTGATACCTATTAATAATATGTGCGTGATTGCTGCTGGCTTCGTGCGAGTGCATGAAGGGGGTGATGATATATTATGCACGATGTGCTATTATTCTGCACCTCTGCGGGAAATATATCGACACAGGGTGCTGAGCCATTTTGTGCTTAATTTACTCATGATAGGTGAGTTTTATGGAAAAAAAAGAGATGTAAAATATTATTCGGTATATATTTTTTTTAAGAATATGAAATAATCAGATGCGAGCGATGTTCTGAAAGGATTAGTTTGGTGATCCCCCCGATACTTTGCCCAATCTGTCACCCGCATTAGGTATGTGAAACTAATTGTATTCCTATAATTGTGGTCGAAAAAGATATTCAAACATATACCATATAAGATAAAATTCTTGATAGGATTGTGTTTCTTCTTTCAGTTAACCTGATGGGGTTAGTTCTGAAGCATGTCGGAATGGCTACTGATATTTACATGCAAAATGGTTTGGATTGTGTATAACAAAACACAGCTATAAAAGGTAGAAACATTTTGAAATAGTATATATTTATTTTAGTTTTAATATTTATCTGTTGTGAGACTTACCATGTTTTTTTTCTTACCCTTTTTTAATATTATAAGAAAGTTAACTAAATCAATTTAAGAATTTATGTTATTTAAAAATTGGGATTAAGCAAGGAAATCTGTTGTAAATGAGGGAATTAATAATAATTTTTTGCCTTAAATATTGATAAATAGTGGGCTATCTGTTGTAAATGGAAATAACTAATAATTTTTGTCTTAAATAGTAGGCTTACCAAACATGATTTTTCAAACGTTTTAAGTGCTACTATTTCTTAGATTTTTATGTAATTTCATTGACTTGAATGCATGTTTTTGATAGAGGGGTTTCAGAACCGCTTCATGACCCGGTTGTTAGTTGATTCTCAAATCTTTTTGGTTAGAACGTTAATGCTGTCTTTATATTAGTTTTTTTTTTTTGTTTCGTTCTTTTATGATGTATAAAAATTGTTATTTTTTAAATGTATAGGAAGTGGTATTTGCTATGTGTACAATGTGTTTCAAAATTAGTTTTATTAGGCATAAACTATGTTTTTGTGTAAAAACCTCTAAATTTCATATTAAAAGCCGCTCGTCAAGCATATTTCTTCTAATGATAGTACAACACACGAACTGTAAAAGATAGACTCATTTTATGAATTTATGTTAATTCAAATTGATATTAAGCAGGGGTATCTGTAGATGGAAAATTAATAATAATTTTTTGTCTTAAATATTGATATATAGTGGGCTTACCAAACATGATTTTTCAAATGTTTTAAGTGTATTGCATGGATTTTTATGTAATTTCAATATTAAATAATTGAGAGCGAGTATTTATTATTTTCCTCCATAGTTTAATATGACCTCAATTCTTTTTGGTTATAGTGTTAATGCGGCCTTTATACTAGTTTTTGCGTCCATAATTTAATATGACTTCAATTCTTTTTGGTTATAGCGTTAATGCGGTCTTTATACTAGTTTTTGCATGCAGTTTGGTGTGTGTATACTACTGTTGTCCCGTGCGTAAAATTTAATGTAAAACATATTTCTTGTAATGATATAATATAAAAACTATTTGTAAATACAATGTCATCCAAATAAAATAGAATTCCATGTTTTAAAATGTATTTATAATAATGTTTCGAGATACATTTCACCATTTTTTCTCAAATTATAAAATGTAAATACAATCGCTGATGTACAAAAACGTGAGCTGTAGAAGATAAAGAAGCATTTTGAGAGCCAGTATATATTTTTTTTATCTGCTGTGAAGCGTATCTTGTTTTTTTTATTCTCTTTTTTTAATACTATGTGTACATTGTGTTTCAAAATTAGTTTTATTAGGCATAAACTATGTTTTTGTGTAAAAAATCCCTAAATTTCATATTAAAAAGCCGCTCGTTAAGCATATTTCTTCTAATGATAGTGCAATGCATGAAGTGTAAAAGATAGACTCATTTTATGAATTTATGTTAATTCAAATTGAAATTAAGCATGGGATATCTGTAAATGTGAAAATGATGATAATTTTTAGCTCTTAAAATATTGATAAATAGCTTGGCAAAACATCAATTTTTTTAATTGTTTTTAAGCGATACTTTTTCAAAACATTTTTATGTAATTGAGACCAAGGATTTATTATTTTCTAGTGTAATTTAATATGACTTCAATTCTTTTTGGTTATAGTGTTAATACTGTCTTTATACTAGTTTTTTGTGTATACTACTGTTGTTCAGTGGTTAAAATTTAATGAAAAGCATATTTCTTGTAATGATATAAAAACTATTTGTAAATACAATGTCATCCAAATAAATGAAAAATAAAACTTTGCTACATATTGAAAGCCTGGTGTCCGTTTAAGCTTAGTCACAAAATTCCTGGTGATATAAGCAGTGTATAAAATTCAATCTTCATTTAATGTAGTGCCTATATAAATTTTATATTTTGTATTCATTTAATGTGAGACTTCTGCTAAATTTTTTATTAATGGAATATTACTAGCGAAATATGTTGACGTTTTAACGCTCTTTAAAGTAGGTCTTTTATGAAGAGAGGTAGATATAGGAGGGGTTTTGATTGCTATATATCTTTTACCTATGGATTTATATGTCATAATTGTTTATCGTTGTAATTCGTTTGTTTTTCCCTATGATTGATATGCTACATATTAGCTATAATTCGCATACCAAATGTGGTTATTATTTTTAATAAATTGTTTTTTCTTAAAATATGTTGTTCCTTTTTATTTTATAATATAGATATATTAAATAAGGTGACTATCACAGCGGTGTCGACTTATTTCTTGTAGTGATATATATAAAAGTATGTATGTATACTTATGGATGAAAATAATTATTATAAGTCTATCAATTTATTCATATGAGGATTAGAGTGTCTATGTATTTATGTATGTGGTATTAAATATCTAGGTCTTCTATGGGGAGAATGATGTTTATTACCTATATAACTTTACCTATGGATTTATATGTCATAATTGTTTATCGTTGTATTTCGTTTAATGTTTTTCCCTATGATTGATATGCTATAATTCGCCTACAAAATATGGTTATTATTTTTTAATAAATTGTTTTTTCTTAAAATATGTTGTTCCTTTTTATTTTATGATATAGATATATTAAATAAGGCTACTATCATAGAGGTGTTGATAGCGATCAAACGTTGTGGTTTCCATTAGAAAACATGTTTAGATCTGTTAGAAATATGCTGGTAAGCTCGATATCAAGCTTTTTGAACTGTTAGGCTGCACAAATACATTTCATTTATGTGTCTATCACTGAATGTATGATTTGAATGTATTGTTTTGGAATGATGGCTTTTAAAGGGAATGATTTGATAGTGGTTTTAATAGATTGATGCCTGATGCCACCTTAGTTTATTAGATTTTTGGCGGTCATCTTGGATTCACCATCTTGCTTTTCTAAAAAATCCCTACTTTGAAACGTCCTGTATATTCATACTTGGTTGCTATGTTATCCAGTATCATACTGTATATTTATTTTATGATTTTGAGATGGTATGCTGATGTCAGATATAAATCCTCGGTGGTGGTGTTTGAAAGTATGTTGGGTTTGACCTAGATGTATCTTCCTAAGTTGATCTGGTGTTGTGGCGTTTTGAAACTATGTTGGGTGGTTGTTGTTGTGATGCGTGATACGGAGTTGGGTATTTTCTAGAAGTTGAGTTTATATTTTGATCGATCATATTGATAGTCGGCTATTTCGCCTGACGTCACCTTAGTTTATTAGATTTTTGGGGGCCATCTTGGATTCGCCATCTTGCTTTTCTAAAAATCCCTACCTTTGAAACGTCCTGTATATTCATACTTGGTTGCTATCTCGTCCAGTAGCATACTGTATATTTATTTTATAATTTTGAAATGGTATGCCGATCTTAGATGTAAAGTTTATATTTTTATCGATCATATTGATAGTCGGCTATTTCGCCTGACGTCACCTTAGTTTATTAGATTTTTGGCGGCCATCTTGGATTCGCCATCTTGCTTTTCTAAAAATCCCTACCTTTGAAACGTCCTGTATATTCATACTTGGTTGCTATCTCGTCCAGTAGCATACTGTATATTTATTTTATAATTTTGAAATGGTATGCCGATCTTAGATGTACAGTTTATATTTTTATCGATCATATTGATAGTCGGATATTTCGCCTGACGTCACCTTAGTTTATTAGATTTTTGGCAGCCATCTTGGATTCGCCATCTTGCTTTTCTAAAAATCCCTACCTTTGAAACGTCCTGTATATTCATACTTGGTTGCTATCTCGTCCAGTAGCATACTGTATATTTATTTTATAATTTTGAAATGGTATGCCGATCTTAGATGTACAGTTTATATTTTTATCGATCATATTGATAGTCGGCTATTTCGCCTGACGTCACCTTAGTTTATTAGATTTTTGGCAGCCATCTTGGATTCGCCATCTTGCTTTTCTAAAAATCCCTACCTTTGAAACGTCCTGTATATTCATACTTGGTTGCTATCTCGTCCAGTAGCATACTGTATATTTATTTTATAATTTTGAAATGGTATGCCGATCTTAGATGTAAAGTTTATATTTTTATCGACCATCTTGATGGTATGAAGCTTGGAGATATTGTTAATTTAAAATAATATTGTTAATTTATAAATAATAATAAATAAATTGTTTTTTCTTAAAAAATATATTGTTTGTTTTATTTTATTTTATAAGTAAGATATACATTTCAAGCATGCGGCTATCACAGAAGCAGACAGCCGTTGCGGTTTCCGCTGGAAACATGTTTAGACCTGTTTAAAGTACATTGAGAAGCGCGATAGCAAGCCTGGTAATTTATTCAGGAATTCTCTAGAAGCAAAGACCATCTTGATGGTCCGCCATTTGTCTGACGTCACCTTAGTTTGGCTAGTGACCGTGAGAGGATGCTACATTAGTTGGGTTGGTAGTGATGGGAGATGCCATTTCTTGGTTAGTGGCTGTGAGAGGGCGTGATGGTATTTGGGTTGGTAATGATCAAATCTGCCATTTCTTAGTTTGGTTAGTGGCCGTCAGAGGGCACCACATCAGTTGGGTTGGTAATGATGAAATCTGCAATTTTTAGTTGGGTTGGTAATGATGAAATCTGCAATTTTTAGTTGGGTTGGTAATGATGAAATCTGTAATTTTTAGTTGGGTTGGTAATGATGAAATCTGCAATTTTTAGTTGGGTTGGTAATGATGAAATCTGCAATTTTAGTTGGGTTGGTAATGATGAAATCTGCAATTTTTAGTTGGGTTGGCGACCGCGAGGGGGCGCCACATCAGTTGGGTTGGCAGAGGGCGCCACTAGGGCGAGGGGGGTGAGGGGGAGCTGGGTGAGAGGGGGAGGAGTGGTCCAGAACTCTCCAAAGTACCCTACTAACATTGTAGGAGAATCATTCGCTTTCAACAAGTCAATATTGAAATCACCACAACAGAATATATTATTAGGAATCGATAACAGAGAAACAATGGAATTTTCCCGCTCATCCAGAAAACCTTTATAATTAACATGAGGTGGCTTGTAAATACCTCCAATAACAAATTTATAATTCAATAATTGAAAGTGTTTAGGCCAAGCCAAATTTAACAATAATTATTTGTAATAATTTCACAATCTTGTAAAATGCAATTTATATCGCACAGTGTAGGTATTATTCGAAAACGCCGAACAATTATAAAACATACTAAGGTTTAACTATTTGAACATGAATACATTATTTGTGTACCAGACGTATTCTCTCACGATCATAAATCATACAAAAAACACTAGACTTTAAGTGGTGTATTTCTTTTAATATTAATATCTTATTTTTGCGTGCTCGCATATGCAGCTGTACAAACAAGAGATGTGGGAATTCGTGAAATGACCACACACATTTATTAAAATTATTAACATTTTAGAAGTGAAACAAGACGGTCGATAGCATTTGGAAAAGAGTGCATTTGAGTTCACGAGATTATATCTTTTTTCGGTAGCAACGAGATTAATACCTACAATCGCGATCTGTCTGTTTTATTTTTTGTTAATCATAAGAAATTACTTCAACGTTATCTGTAGATTTAAAATAAAGTATCAATTCAACAAGGATAAACTGTTTGTGTAAGTGTTTCCTAAACACGACAAATACATGGTGTATACACAAAGTTATACTGGTCCTTTGAGCAATAAGAAACAAGAAACGAGCCACCACTAAAAGCATCAGTGGAACCGTTAAAGACTGTCAGGTCGCAACATTTGGTCTATTCGAGCCGGATACAGCTACTCCATTTCAACAAAGAAAGAAAATAACACAGGTTAGTGGCATTTCATAAGTTTCCTTATAATTGATCCTTTCATAACATATTCAGATCCTTATTTATCCCATAACAATGGCAAATATAGAAACAGAAATCAAAGAATTAAAATTAAAACGTACTGCATTAAAGTCCAGTCTTACCAAATTTAGTAACTATGTGAATGACATCAAAATCGATTCAAACTACCAAACACAATACGGCTATGTAAATTATCAAATTTCCTTATTCAATTTTCTGAGATTCAAACCAAGATTAGTGTGCGAGAAGAGGAGGATAATTTTGATAACGAAGTAGATCCTGTTGAAGAAAAGTATTTCAACATTATCACAAAAGCTTAAGAATTACTTGAAAGCAAACCACAATCGGAATCATCAGAAAGGCACCTCAATATAAATGATCAAATCAATTTACCGAAAATTTCATTGCCTCAATTTCACGGCGCAATCGAAGAATGGTTTTCATTTCAAGAAACATTCAAGTCAACAACGAACAGCTTACGGATACACAAAAATTCATTTATTTAAAATCATGTCTTCACAAAGATGCGGCAAACATTATCGAATCATTAGATACTACAGCGGATAACTATTCAATAGCATGGGATATGTTAGTTGAGCGATATAACAACAGAAAACTAATAATTCAGAGGCACATAAAGGCTATTCATGAGTTACCCAACATAGGAAAAGAAAACAGCTATCTTTTACGAAAATTAGTAGATGGCGCACTTAAACACATGCGTGCACTCAAAGCATTAGGCAGACCAACGGAACATTGGGATGATATCTTAATTTATATTATTACAAACAAATTAGATAACCTAACATGTAGAGAGTGGGAGTCAAATGTAGATATAGATGTAGTACCAGCATTTAAACAATTAACAGAATTTCTTATCCGTAAATGCAACACATTAGAAGCAATATCTAAGCCAATCACTACACATAGTAAGCCCTGTAAAAATGTATCAGTACACGTAACAGCGCAATCAGCCAGCTGTGCTATGTGCAATGAAAATCATTTAATATATTATTGTAAGCGACTATTAAATATGCAACCAGAAGAAAGAATGAAGAAAATTAAGTCATTACAGTTATGCATAAATTGTCTTAAACCAAGTCATTCAGTTTTTCAATGCACCGCTTCATCTTGTAAAAAATGCAATGGTAAACATAATACGTTGTTACATATTACGCAGCAGACAAGTAATAATCCACCAGCGCAGCAGCCAAAAAATAAGCCACCATTGCCGGTAAGCGATGCATCGTCTTCAAGAGACGTGATTTCGTCAAACTTATCTAATTATTCCAATAAAAATACCACGCAAGTATTATTGTCAACAGCAGTAGTGGATATTAGGGATAAATTTGGAAATTACATCAAATGTCGCGCACTACTAGATTCAGGATCACAGTCAAGCTTTATTAGCGAAACATTAGCTGAAAAATTACAGTTGCACAAACAATCCACCAATATATTACTGATAGGGGTGAATCAAGCAAGATTCGTAGTGAATGAAAGCATGCAAATCAATTTAAAATCTAGATTCTGTCAATTCACAACTAATATAAATTGTTTGATACTAAAGACCATTACACAACCTCTTCCGGTATTATCTATTGAAAGAAAATTAATCCCTATACCTAAAAACCTAAAACTGGCGGATCCTGATTTCAATACTACAAATACAATAGATTTATTAATAGGCGCGGAATTATTTTGGAGTTTATTGTGTGTCGGGCAAATTAAGTCAAACCAAACAACGCTTTGTAAGCAAAAAACTCTGCTGGGATGGATTATATCGGGTGCAGCACCTAATGCAAATTTATCACATACAAACATTACTTGCAATTTCGTAATGCAAAATAGCATTAATGAACAACTGACAAAATTTTGGGAAATAGAAGAAGTCATTCCAAGAATTCATTGAACATTGAAGAAAAGAAGTGTGAGACACATTTCATAAATACTTATCAAAGAGACGAAACCGGTCGAATTGTTGTAGAATTGCCTATGCGCGAAGGGAATCAATTAAAGTTGGGGAATTCAAGGGATGTCGCATTGAAAAGATTTTACACGGTAGAAAGCAAATTACAAAAACAACCACTACTCAAAGCACAGTACACCGCATTCATGCAAGAATATGAAACGTTAAATCATATGCGTTTAGTCCGTGACCCTTCTCACTAAGAACCACGGACTGACTTTTACTTGCCACATCATGCTGTAATAAAGGAAGATAGCATGACTACAAAACTAAGGGTAGTATTTGACGGATCAGCAAAATCGAGTACCGGAGTTTCCTTAAATGACATTTTAATGGTGGGACCGTGTTCAACAAGATCTGTTCTCCATCATCTGTCGCTTTCGCACACATCCCATTGTAATCACAGACGATATCGAAAAAATGTATCGTCAGATAAAGGTGAACGAAAAGCACCATAGTCTACAAAGAATACTTTGGAGAACTAATATTCATGAAGCAGTAAAAACGTACGGGCTAACTACTGTTAGTTATGGAACGGCCAGTGCTGCCTTTTTAGCAACACGCGCTCTAAAACAAGTGGCATTAGAAGAATCCTCGCAGTATCCATTAGGTGCATCAATTATTGAGCGCGACTTCTATGTTGACGACCTACTAACAGGAGCATCAACAATCGAAGACGCCAAGGAGTTAATCTATCAAGTAAACAAGATCCTGCTAAAAGGCGGATTTACTCTACGAAAATGGGCTTCAAATACTCCTGAAATACTAAAGGATATCGTTCACGAAGCAGAAGATACATTGCTAACACTATCAATGGAGTGTACAATTAAAACACTCGGATTGCAGTGGAGTTCAACATCTGATACATTGCAATACAAAATCTCAGCCTCAATGGATGGAAACATAACGAATCAATCAATCTTATCATGCATATCTCAAATTTTCGACCCTCTTGGTCTATTGGGACCTCTAATTATCAGGGGGAAGTTAATGATGCAAATGTTGTGGCAACTTCAGATTGAATGGGATGAATCAGTACCTATGAATATACACACGGCCTGGTTAGAATACAAACAAGATTTACAAGAAGCAACGAAAAATCCTTCGGATCTGGTTTCACGAGGTTCTTCAACAGGGGAATTAATCACTAATGATCTTTGGTGGATGGGACCTTCCTGGCTGAATAATTATGAAGAACTGCCAACAAATGCGTTCACCCAAGAAACCCTAGTTGACATTCCGGAAGTTCGAACTAAGGTCATAAGTAATACAGCAACAATTCAACAACCATTTGACATATTTACAAGATATTCAAACTTGCACACATTGCACAGAATAACTGCTTATTGCCTTAGATTCGTGAATAATGTGCGAGCTAAGTGTACATTCAATCACTCAAATGCAAGCTATGGCGTTTTAACGGTTAGCGAATTATAACTCGCCAAGGCACGGTTACTACAGAACTTACAGCAATCATGCTTTGGCAGTGAATACTTAGACTTATTGAAGGGTGTTGCTGTTAATAAGAAAAGCAAATTGCTGTGTCTAAATCCATTGTTGGATGAAAGCAAGCTAATCAGAGTCGGTGGTAGATTGCGCAAGGCTGACTTGTCCTTCTCTGAGAAACACGCCTTGATACTACCTAGCAATCACATTTATACAAATTTGATTATCAAGCACACTCATGAACGCCAACTGCATGCGGGGATACATGGAACGTTAGCAGCTGTTCGAGACACCTATTGGCCGCTTGCAGGAAAAAACTCCGTCAAACGAGTCTTAAGAAAATGCATTGCGTGTTTTAAGGTAAAACCAAACACGTATCAATACATCATGTCTGACCTACCCCAAACACGTGTACAAGAATCTCGACCATTCATCAATACTGGTGTCGACTATGCTGGTCCATTATTGATACGAGAATCACTTGGAAGAGGAAGTAAACAGATAAAGGCATACATTGCATTATTTATATGTTTAGCAAGTAAAGCTGTACATATCGAAGTTGTCTCAGATTTAACTACGGATGCATTCCTAAATGCTTTGAAAAGAATGATTGCGCGTCGTGGTAAAATTACTAATATATATTCTGACAATGCTACAAACCTTATTGGCGCCGATCGAGAGTTACAGACATTATACACAATTTTCCAAGGTCAAACAAACAAAGGCCTGTATGATTTCCTATCAGCACACCAAATCAAATGGAACTTTATTCCTCCACGATCACCGCATTTCGGTGGGATTTGGGAAACTGGAATTAAGTCACTCAAATATCATTTAAGACGTACAGCCGGAAATGCAGTTTTGACTTTTGAGGAACTTACTACATTGTTAGTACAAATTGAGGCCGTTCTTAATTCTCGCTCTATATGTCCTATGTCATCCGATCCTACTGATTTGTGTTACCTAACTCCTGGTCATTTTCTCATTGGAATGCCATTAACTTCTTACGTAGAACCAACCATCACACATTTAAAAATCAATCAGCTGTCAAGGTATCAGCTTATTGAGAGCATTAAACAACATTTTTGGTCACGCTGGTCCAGGGAATATTTGCACAGCCTACAAACCAGAACGAAGTGGAAGGATAATCAAGAACGACAAATACAGCTTAATGACCTAGTTCTCATCAAGGACGACAACCGACCCCCATTGCAATGGACTACGGGCCGCGTTCAAAAACTATTTCCTGGTGATGATGGTGTTGTGAGATGTGTGACAATTAAAACTTCTAAGGGTGAATATACGGGAGCAACATCACGTTTATGTACTTTACCTGTCTACGAATAGTATCACGCGAGGCATTGGGTAGTACTTAGTGTGATTTTAGGGACCCTTAAGTATAGTAATACAATTTAAATTCTAAGTACAAGCCACTATCAAGTTTTCACTTAATGTTGATTGAAAGTCAGGGCTTTCAAGGCGGCCTGCATGTTTAGGCCAAGCCAAATTTAACAATAATTATTTGTAATAATTTCACAATCTTGTAAAATGCAATTTATATCGCACAGTGTAGGTATTATTCGAAAACGCCGAACAATTATAAAACATACTAAGGTTTAACTATTTGAACATGAATACATTATTTGTGTACCAGACGTATTCTCTCACGATCATAAATCATACAAAAAACACTAGACTTTAAGTGGTGTATTTCTTTTAATATTAATATCTTATTTTTGCGTGCTCGCATATGCAGCTGTACAAACAAGAGATGTGGGAAATCGTGAAATGACCACACACATTTATTAAAATTATTAACTTTTTAGAAGTGAAACTGTAACGAAGCTCCTTCGTTAATTGAGTAAAATATCATTTATTCACGTTTCATATCTACTTTGAATTGCAATTTTCAAATTATATATGTTTGATATTTTATTCAACCGATCATTAACCATTGTTTTTCATGTTATAAATATTTTTGTAATTAGTATGCTATTTTATCTATTCGTTTCTTTGTCGTTCGCGCTCTTAAATTGTCCGAAGACGTCACGATTATTTTTCGCGCGTTGCTACGTCACGTTTACGTATGAGGATCCCACTCTGCGTACTTGTTTTTCTTGGCGAAACGACCATATAAAAGAGCCGTCCCCGGTCAAGACACGGACAGAGAGATTTTTCCTTCCAACCGTTCCCGACCATAGCACTTAGGCCTATTTGTCGTAAGTGTTTTGGTACCGTCTTCTTTAATCTAAGCAGGCCAATTTGTCGTGCTTTGATTAAAGATCCGTAGAAGCAGGCCAATTTGTCATGCTTCAGTCCGTAAACCTTTTCCTTTAATTTAAGCAGGCCAATTTGTCGTGCTTTGATTAAAGATCCGTAGAAGCAGGCCAATTTGTCATGCTTCAGTCCGTAAAACCTTTTCCTTTAATTTAAGCAGGCCGATTGTCATGCTGTAATTAAGTACCTTTTCTTTTAATTGACGTAGGCCAATTGTCATATCTCAATTAAAAGTATTCCGAAAACCGCAGACCGAATTAAATAATTTTAATTATTTTCCAGATCCTCGTAACGTCGTAATAAATTATAAATTCTCGCACGTAAATTTTTATCTCCGAACTTATGTACAAATCACGTATTACAGCGAAATACACATTGCATTTTTCCGCCGTAATTTCAACCGACCGATATTCGACATAAAATTCACCGTCAATCGTTAGTAAAGCCCGGACAATGTATTAAAGATAATAATTGTTTTCTTTTATTGTGGAAACACTAAATATAAAATTATTCCTAATGTAACAAGACCTGTTGTATTTTCTATCACTGTAAAATTTGAAACACGAATGTAATTTTAGGTTATAGAATAAATATTTTATTTATAGACCGTTGACTGCGACTTTAATGTTCCGATTTAATTTGTTTCATATTATTATTACGTCGTAGGCATGTAATTATTGTAAATATATTTGTTGTATTTGTATGTATATAGTTTTGATTACAATAAACACAATAATATAAAATCCGTCTGTTGTATGGTATATCGATAGGTTAATTTAATTCATGCATTTCAAAGATAAACAAACACCTGTCATAACATTAACATAAGAGTATTAGATTGTAAAGAAACAAAGTAGTACGTACCCATATAAATAATCTCGACTAGAGCTAGTTCGTGATACGCATTTTAGATTCACATAGTCACTTTTCATTCAGTAGCACGAGAAGTCATTTTAAATTTTCTTTTGACGTATTCCTACCGTTCTGGAAGCTGGCTCGCTTACCGGCATTAATCCGTGGATATGTGATATAGCTTTATGTAAGTATAGACTTCCCAACGTGCACCCGTGTTTGGATGAGAAACTACTATCAGTAATCATTGAATCTAATAATTTAAAAGAGAAAGAATAATAAGTAGTTAGTTTTTTTTTCTTGGCATGCGGTGGTTCCCGTTAACGCCGAAAATAATTAACCATAATTATTTATAAATTAACCACTGCATGACAAAACAAGACGGTCGATAGCATTTGGAAAAGGGTGCATTTGAGTTCACGAGATTATATCTTTTTACGGTAGCAACGAGATTAATACCTACAATCGCGATCTGTCTGTTTTATTTTTTGTTAATCATAAGAAATTACTTCAACGTTATCTGTAGATTTAAAATAAAGTATCAATTCAACAAGGATAAACTGTTTGTGTAAGTGTTTCCTAACCACGACAAATACATGGTGTATACCCAAAGTTATACTGGTCCTTTGAGCAATAAAAAACAAGAAACGAGCCACCACTAAAAGCATCAGTGGAACCGTTAAAGACTGTCAGGTCGCAACAGAAAGCATGGCCATAATTCCTCATTGTTATCACTCGAATCAACCAAAGAACATTTCAAATGAGCGACATAATAAACATATACACCTCCCCAACGACCCACTCGATCCGCTCTGACAACGTTATAATTAGGAATATGTATGCTAATATCAGGTACATAGGGACTAAGCAGGTCTCAGTAACAACCAGGATGTCAATCGCACTTTCAATAAGATAGGAACCAGTGTGACCGATTCGGGATGTGGCATCTCTTTCCAACACGAGGCGTTAAATGTGCAATTTAGTACACAAAATACCAAAAACGGTTACGCTGATAGGAACCCAAGTCCTAGCCTTTGGCAAAAGAGGTCTAGTTTTGTTCATAATCAAATGCAATTATAAATTAAAAATCTTAACGTCAGTTTGACTTTTCGTTGTTTAAGTTTGAAATTTAGATGCTATTTAGTGTAATACTAAGACTTGACACTAAAAGATTCATAGTGTTATTAGTTTTACGTTTTACACAATGAAAGGACTAAATCATTATTTAAAAAAGTAATATTAGATTTATTTTAGTTTTGCATAATTTGACCTGTCAATTATCATGGCCCACAAACGTCATTTCTGGGCTGTAATATTTAATAATAGTCATACATCTTTTGACATACCTTTTGAGCTTTCTTATAATGCAAATTTGTGAACAATGCATGCCCATTACACAGAAGAATCAAGTTTTAAATAAAATTTTGGTATAGAATAGTATGACTTATTAATTTTATTTATAATAGTGAATTTATAACTGGCTTCCATATTAATAAATTAGTTTCATTTGTCTGCTCTGAAATTGTTCCTGTCAAAGTGAGTTTGCAGTGGCATTGAGTCGTCGCCTGTAGATCGTACTCTGGCTATGTCGGTTGCTGAGACGATCCTATTATAATTTAAATATTTAGTAGTGACGCTGGTCGTTGAACTAAAAACAATAACCAAAAATAATACAGACCGACGTGGGAATATCTGTGTAAACATTTTGCTTCACAAACTGTGAAAAGAATATAATTCGTTATTGTGGGATCATTTAGTGATTCTTATTTAGTATTTAAGGAAAAACAACACAAAAAGGTAGTTCATGATTACAACCAATCGATCGAAATAAGAGTCACCAGCCTGGGACACGATCATCATGAACCATCATCAGAATGTTTGATTAACAATTTGATTTAATGGTGTATTTTCAAACATATCCCATTAAATGATTGAACGCTGACCATACTTCAAACTTTCTACTGACAATCAAATTATTTAGTGGTAGAAATTGTCGAATTAAGCTGAAATATTTACTTTAATAAATTGAATAGTTACAAAACAATTGTCATTACATTGGAATTTGATTCGTCTGTCATCTAGTAATAATAATAAGAATCATATTTTAAGGTAATGGTCTAATATATAGGCAAAACTAAAATGGATCTGATAGCACTTTTCTCATTAATATTTTAGTCATTTCGCTGTATAAAATTTGTAATTTCATATCTTTTTGTGTCAAGGTCTATAATAAATATCGATGGAGCTTAAAAATATGAACCATGAAATATCAGACAGATGTCAGGGTGTTTAACCTTTTTTCTTGAAATAATTGTCATCATGAAAGCAGTTCAGATTTCATCGCGAACTGAAATCGATTGATCGTTTTGACGTTTTATAACGTGCAATTAAATTTTTGTGAAATTGCCAACATTAATCAAAAGTCAGATGGACTTTTTCTGACAATTCTGACGTTTCCTGTAACATTTAAGCCACCTAACGTGAATGTTGAGATGACCAACATTTCGCGTATGCTCTAGTTAAATATATCGGTGTTAAAATAATAATAGATGAGTAAAGATGGCTACACCCTTTAACTGTTACTTAATTTTAGTTTAATAATATACTATGTTCACCAATTTTGATCAGCATCTGGGGCGTAATGCTATAATTAGTGAATTACCATGTATGATAAATTTTTAAATGGCATTGTCTTTATATGTAGTAGTAGTTCCATGTTTAAAATAGTAATTACATTACCCTTTAAATCGTTAGATTAAAGGTGATATGTATGCATGATGTATTCGTTTCTTTGAATTACAAATAACGTAGGTCTTCCGGCACAATAGTCAATAAATTTATATGACGTTCTTTGCAAATAATCAAGCTCATCAGTGCTCCATAATGTTTGTCATAAAATGTCGATATAAGTCATCAAGTGCTGATTATTCAATTTACTCTTCCCCCCCCCCCTTTTTTTTTATTTAGGACACATTAATTTAATAGAATACCTGCTCTTTTTGTTATTCCATGAAACTCTTCGAGTTTGAATTGCTTCTTTGGAACGTGACCACTGCCAGTCGCAGAGGCACTTGAATTTTAACGGTTATAAATTTTCTTTTAATTAGTTTATGAATGAAGATGCAAATTAAATGAAATATCTCTAGAAATTAATTATACATTATTGTGGCATCTATAATTATAGACAAATGGATTTATTAACTAAAAAATTTCCCATAAAATGTTTAACATTTCTATAGAATTTACTGAAAGCTGATTACTTGGAACATTTCGTTGACATTCAAGTTTGATATAATGCGTGTGCACCTAGTCTAAGTTGAATGTAAGTAGGCCGAAAAGGTAAACCTAAGATGGTTGTATGATCAAGATTTGTTGTATCATATATAAATTTCTTTGTTTTTTAAATTTGGTAGTTCTCTAACTCTATTTGTCTCAAGTTTTATGATAAAAGTTGCCCATACGTTAAATTTTCTTGCATACTGTCATCGTGGTGACAGTTCGATCTATTGCGTGAATGAATTGTCAAATTGAATGTCATTGTAGACAGACCGTGCCTTCAATTAATTTTTTTTAGAATAACCTACGATTTCAATATTAATTTTAAAACACTGTGGAACTTTTCAATAAATTGACTTAACTATGACAGTAGTCAAAATGAAAAGCATTACTGTAGCACAGTATTCCCAAATTAATATTGATATCATAAGCTACTCTAAATGTAAATTAAAGACGCAGTATGTATATTTGTATGTAGAAAGATGACAGAGATGTGTCCAAGACATTAAAGATACGATAAATGACCGATACAATAGTAATAATAATAATAATTGATATAATATTTCTTTCAGTGGACGTTAAATGTTATTAATCGCGCCTTTGCTTTAATTTTTAAAACTACGATATTGGAAACTGTACCCGAATGACCGACATTGTAGAGTAATTACAACCGCAGTTCAGTTTGTTCTTGTTTATGAATGAAGACGCATATTAAGCAAAATGTCTCTTAGAAATAAATTAAATATTATTGTGACATTTATAATTAGTGGCAAATGAATTTATTTATTAAGACTTTGCCCACAAAGCGAACAACATTTCTATATAATTTACTGAACGCTGATATTTAGAAAAAATTTGTTGACATTCAGGTTTTGTATCAATTGTGTGCTTCTTCTTCTTCTTCTTCTTTATTGTGGCTTTGAGTTAGACTATTTAGTCTTTTACTCTTCATCTGAGTGCGGTGAATCTTGGAATGTTGGAGTTGAATTTGATTAGCTATTGTTTATCTTTATTTTGATTAAGAATTAAAGTAGAACCATTTTATGTCTTTTGTGTTTGAAATTTTCATTTACATCATATGCAAGTGCTCTTTTAAGATTTTGATTTGAGTGGTTTTCTATCTTGTTATAGAAACTGAGCGCTCTTTCCTTGATGTAGTCAATAATGGTTGGGGTATTTGTTTCATTCATTATTTGATTATTTCTCATATACCATGGAGCATTTAGTATCATTCTAAGACTGGTGTTTTGTATTATTTGCAGTTTTTTGATGTTGGTCTTGCACATATGTACCCATATTGGGCATGCATATGTGAATATTGGACGTAATACTTGTTTGTAAAGTAGAATTTTGTTGTTCGTGTTCAGCTGGCTTTTTCTGCCTATAAGAGGCCATAGTTGACATCTTGTTTGTTTGGTTTTGGTTATCGTTTTTGCTATGTGTGTGTCATAATTGAGCTTTATATCCAGGTATATTCCCAGGTATTTAATTTCTCTACTCCATGGTATAGTGTTGTTGTTGATGGTTATTTCGTTGTCTGTTGTTATCCGATTCCTTTGAAAGATTATTGCTTGGGATTTGTCTTCGTTTATTGTTGTCCTCCATTGTTTGAACCATTTTATCGTGTTGTCTAGGTGCGTTTGGAGTTCCTGTACCGCGTTCGTCGGACATCTTGATGTTGAGAGCAGTGCCGTATCATCTGCAAAGGTGGCCGTATTTAAATATCTTGTAGGATTTGATACTGGTATGTCGGCTGTAAATATTGTATATAGGTGAGGTGACAGGCATGAGCCCTGGGGGACTCCCGCTGTTGGATGTTTTATTGAGGAAAGTGTGTTCTGGATGCTAACTTGAAAGCAGCGTCCTTGGAGAAAACTGTTCGTGATTTTTATGATGTGTGTTGGGTAATTGTGTATTATCATTTTATATATGAGTCCCTGCCTCCAGACTTTATCAAATGCCTTTGCTATGTCGAGAAATACATCTGCTGTCACTTGATTTTTGTTGAATCCTTCTTGGATAATCTCAGTGATTCTTGAAAGTTGTGTTATCGTTGAATGGTCTTCTCTAAACCCATGTTGATCTTCTGGTATTATGTCTTGATTGTCAGAGTGGTACTTTATCTTCTGTAGGATTATTTTTTCTATCACTTTGCTAACAGGCTTATGGGCCTGTAGCTGCTTGGTATTGTTTTTGGATTTCCTGGTTTAGGTATAACTATTACTTTGGCATGTTTCCCTATCTTTGGGAATGTTTGGAGTCTGATAACGGAGTTTGCTATTGCTAGAATTGACATTATTGCTTTTGGTGGGAGGTTTTGTAGTGATCTGTTGGTGATGTTGTCTATACCAGGAGCTTTTTTGGGATTCAATGCTTTAAGGATTGCTTTTAGGTTCTCGGCTGTGACTGGGTCGTTGCTAGGGGAGTGGGGTTCACGTATTTTTCTGCTTACTTCTTTGTGAATCTGCACTACGTGTTGCATGTCTACTTCATCCCAGTTGCGAGTGAATTGCTCTTCTAGTGATTCCGCTAGAGCTTCTGCTTTTTCTTCTGCTGTGACTTGTGTGGAGTTATTGAATTGAAGTGGTGGGATTTGTATTTGTTCTCTTTTGATTGCCTTGATTATTTTCCATGTCTTAGAGGGGTCTGCACCTATTTCTTCGAGTGTTCTTTGCCATTCTACATTTTTCAGTTCCAGTAATTCCTTATGTACTTGATATTGAAGGTTGTTTAGTATAGTTTTGTCTTGTGGTGCGAGTGTACGATTATGTCTAGCTCTGTTCTTTTCCTTTATTAGTTCTTTAATATGATGTGGTAGACTACCTGATTTATATATCCTTTCTATTTTGATGGTGTTATTTTTAACAGCGTTTGTTATTTTATCTTGTAGTGATTTTATGTTCTGTTCTAATTCTGCAGTGTTTTGTACTTTAGGAACTGCAGTGATGGTTTGTTCTAGTTCTGTTTTGTAGCCGGCCCAGTCTGTCTTGAAGGTGTGATATGTTCTTTCGGTTATGTCTTCGTTGCAAGTTATTATAATTGGATTGTGATCAGAGCTCATGACACTTTCAGTTTATATCTTTATGGTTTTGTTAAAGTTTTTACTGATTGCTAAGTCTAATTGTCTAATTGTGTGCATCTAGCCCAAGGTGAATGTCGACAGACCAAAAAAAAAAAAAAAACCAAGACGGTTCGGCAATTAAATGTTGTTTCATGTTATTCGTTCTATAAAATTGGTAGTACCATGCCTTGTGTCAAGTTTACGATAAAAATAGTGTATACTTCAAATTTTTTGACAGACTGTCATCGTGACACTTATACAACAATGAAAAGTTGATGTTTAGCCAAATTGTCGTTCCACCTGTCATCGTGACAATACTTCGTTGTAGTGTATTCGTTCACACATAAACTTGTGACAACGAAATGTCAGACTGAGAGTGCTTAACCAAATTGTCTTTCCAATTGTCAAATGAAATTAACAACATAACATGATGAACTTTAACAAAACATGTTTTAAACTTACAGGTCATTGAGAGAATTAATTAATTTTCATATTACACTTTAATAGTATATGTACTTTGTAAAACCCAATCAAAAATATTGCTGGCTCCTAATACCATTTAACCGAAATTGTACTTCTGATTAGTTTGTGCCAACCCGCATAGTCGCATACTTTAAATGCTTGCTTTTATAACTGAATTGATAAACGAAATTACATAAATGCTTATGGGAATTTTACATATTTGATGTATTTATGTTATTTCGAAGTGTTTCGGACACATCTGACAAATAAAGAAAACTCAGATGATTCTTTATTTAGGCTTGCTTCGGTACTTCTTTCGCGAGAAGTGACGACATTTCGATGACATATATAATTTGTATTTAATATATTTTAATAAAATATAGAAAGATCGTTATATTTGTCACTGTACTTACGTGCGATAATACACTTTAAGTTTATTTTATCATATCCGTCGGCATTGTTCATATATTCATAAATAAAAAAGAAATAGTAACAATTTGATAATAATAACACTAATACGTGTCTGAAAGGTACCACATTTCCTTCATAATCCCTTTATTTGTCGGCCTTCTGACATTTAAACTTGACAACCGATGGATGAACGTGAATATATATAGTCATTAATGACACGCAAACTCGTCATCGCGAGATTTTTATACCGCATCGCCCTGCAGAAACGCCTTGAATGAGTCGCACCTTCCACAGCGACAGATTTGGCACGTGGACAGTGGACTCAATCGTCGCGGAAAAGTCCACTATTTTCGTTTCCAACCCTCTTTCCGCACTCTAAACCTCGACGGCCTGAAATTTCTTCGTCAATGTGAAACTTTTACAATTCTTTCGCGCGTGCCTGTCATACCTGACATTTTTACGATTTTGATCGGTTGTCACGTGAATCGTCATGACGTAAGCCATTTTTCTGTTAAAACATCGAGTGCACGCTCCTCTTTAAAAGCCCGTATCTCTGCACACGCTCCACTTGGGAAGAAAAACTCTCCGGCGAGGAACAATTCAAGGTCGTCGGTAACTTCACGCCAAAGGGCAGCTTTCAATTTCGCCTATGCAGAGACGAGTTCTGCGCCCCGCGTACCCAATTTTCGTCGATTTTGACCGGGTTTGGTTGCCATTGACTACTCGGCTTTTAGTATATATAATACAATTAAAAAAAAATCATATGTTAGACAAAATAATATAAGTCAATACAAATTAATACTCCCATATGGTAAACATGTCCGATAGTAAATACAGGGTGGGGCACGGCAATCGGATGTTTTTTAAATAACAATAAAATCGTCAGTTTTTGCTTTAAAAGGAATTTATTGGTAGGATTACATACGCAAGAATTTAGCATTTCATAATGTGCGGAAAATCACTTCAGGCATGTGATGTCCGTTGTTCGTTTACGCATTGTTGTAGTCGTTCACGAAAATTGACTTCCGCTCTTTCCAGCAGGTTTCTAGGAATTAGATTAACTTGTAGACGTATCGCTTCCTTCAGTTCTTATAACGTACGAGGTCTACCCTCGTAAACACGAGACTTGAGGAACCCCCATAGAAAGAAATCACATGTGGACAAGTCGGGAGACCGCGGAGGCCATAAAACATCACCAAATCTCGAAATGAGATGATTAGGAAACAGAGTACGAAGCAATACACGCTCTGGCGGTGTGTAACGGTAACATCGTTTTGTTCAAAGAAATAGGGACCGATAGCGCCAAACCTCCCTACTGCGCACCAAACTGTAACCTTAGGACTGTGCAGCGGTTTTTGATGCAGCTCTTGAGAATTTTCGGCAGCCCAATACCGACTAATTTGTCTATTGACAGCCCCATTAAGGTGGAAATGGGCTTCATCAGTCATTACCACCAACATGTTTTCATTCTGCTCATAAAGTGTAAGCATTTGTTGGGCAAAATTCACCCGTTGCTGGTAATCCCATTCATTCAATTCCTGCACAACCGCTATTTTGTATGGATGCAAATGTAATTCACCATGTAAAATCCTTCTTACAGTGCGATTACTGATTCGCAGTCCGGCCGAATGATCCCGAGCAGAGCGGCGTGGTCTTCGCAGTATCGCTTATCTAACCCTTTGCACGTTTTCTGGAGTGCGCACTGTACGTTGGAATCCGAGCGGTTTTATTTTGAGTATTGAGCCTCGTGTTCGAAGATTATGAACCTAACGTAGGATTGTGTTACGCGTGGGGAGAGAGTCATTTCGATTAATATTGAATCTCCGACGAAATTCACGTTGAACCGTAGTCACTGATTCACCACTTCTAACGAAAGAATCATATGCAAATATGCGCTGTTCTAGCGTCCACGGTTCCATGATCGTAACTGACAGTAAAATGCTTTGAGTCAGGGAAGGTATCCCCACCTGTCAAATACCCTTTCCTTTTCTAATGATCGAATATTATGCATTCTAAAAACATCCAGTTCCAGTGGCGGCCCGTGATTTTTTGGGACGGGAGGGCACCGGGTCTGAGTGTTTAATATCAAAAATTAAGTACAGACAAAAAATAAACTCAATATGCTATTTCATTAACTTTTTTGAAAATAAAATCCATCCGCCGTTCCTTACGATCAGCAAAATGATTAATAACTCATTCATTGAGGTTTGGTGTTGATGTCAGTAATTGTTTTTCAATGGAACACATTGCTAAGGCACATAGTCTGTTTTCCCGCATGGTATTTCAAGAAAATGTTTTTATTCTCTTCAAAGTAGAAAAACACCCTTCACTTGACCTTTTCTATTTTGCACGCCCCCAGAGATTCGCAAACTAGCAGAAGACAATTTACAAAATCTTTCGCCAACATAGTGTCGACATATTATCAAAACAAACGTTTATAACAGTTGTACTATTCAACCTTGGAAGTAAATTACAATAGTAGCATCAGAAAACTTATCATCCAACTCTGCTTAAGAATTTACATTGTTAATTAGTAAATAAAATGTTAGCATGTGTGCTTTTTATTCTTTGTACAACTTCTATTGCACATGCTTTTTACATTAAAGGCTTACATTTTGACATTCAAATATAATTTGGTTCCATTTTTTTTGTTACCAACGTCAAAACAACAAAATTAGCGTGCGATAAATAAATACTTTTGCAACCAAAATGGATATCGTAAAGTGAACTTTATAGCACCGAAATAGAAAAAAGTATTTTGCACATTACACCCACACAACCAGTCTGATAAACTGTAAGAGCTTCTGTTGAATTTTCTCGTCACGGTTTTATTACCCTAGTAGCAAAATCACTATATGCACACTTATTCTACATTAGCAAATATATATTTTCATCCTTCTCTAAAATTGTGATTTTGCTGCTTGGGTAGTTTTCAAATTGTGACATAGATTTTTTAATTCTGTCTTAATGTTACTAACGCAATTCATAGTTGCATTTGCACCGATAGAAATTACAACATAGACTCACCGCTGTATATTACATACTGGACCGCCACCCGGACCCGGCACCATAGAGTAGTGCCCGCCGCCTACATATATACGCGCGCTACCCGCGCCAGTTTCATCGCTCGATTTCTAATACAGACGAGGCAGTCGCGCGAGATGCCCCGGAGCCTACGTCAGACTGCGATTTTTAATCGCGCTGAAAAGACGGACTGTTACTTCCGAAAACATATTATTTGTTATTAAACAAATAAGAAAAATTACATACAAATTAGGTATTTATAAGTAATTTATCTGTTAAAAGAAATTTGTCACGGGGGGGGGGGGCAGTGCCCCGTTGCCCTTCCTGCAGCAGCCGCCACTGTCCAGTTCCTGTGCCCCACTCTGTATATCCTATTTACAACTAAATATTACTACTAAAAAGAGAATAACAGAAAAAAAAGGAAAAAAACAAAATAAAAACAGATAAAACGCAATGCAGAGACAAGAAACTGTTGTGAATAAAAACAGCATAAGACTTGTATAAAAGGTAAATAATTATTATTTTATATTGAACAAGTCAGAGAACTTTTTAACTTTATAAATCCTATTATTAAGCTTAAACCTAATTGATCCATCATTAGTCCATACATTAGTATTTAAATTTTTCTATACCTACTTCGTTCGATCGCTGTTCACGCCGCCTAGTTAGATCTTCCTTCCGAGAGCGTAGCCAAGGGGGCAGGGAGGAGCACTTGCCACCCCCCCCCCAAGTCCAAAAAACTAGAAATAAAATAGAATATCCTTAATCATACATTCACGTGCGAACCTAACATATTTTTTATAAATTCGTAGTTTCTAGTTGTAAATAAGTATACGTGACCATAAATGTATTTACTTCGACCACTAATATGTCAAGACCCCCCCCCCGCCCTGCATCTCCCACTACCATATTTAAACCTTTTAATTTCTTCTTGTTCTTGGAGACTAGTTTCTTAAACGTTTTTGATACAAATTTAATAATAATAGGCCGATGACCATTTTAAGATTTGCCTAGTCGGTGACATGTATCTATCATGTTTTCTGGGACAATGTTATTTAATTTTTCTTTACAGAAACTTATCATTTTATCGCTCACATTCTTGTTCGCTGTTTCAGGTAGACTAAACACATGTAAATTGTTAGATCTAGAGTGCTGTTCCAACTTACCCAAGTGTCATCGATCTTATCAAACATCACTTCCAAATCAGTTCCCTTTATAACGTGTGCATTGGCTTATCTAATAAGTGTTCCTTAAGGGAATGTTGTTTTTCCCTCAAAGTTAAAACAGGCTACGGTATTCCCAATTTTCATAAAGGACGATTTAAATAATATTCAGAATTACCGCCCCATAAATACCTACGTATACTATAATTTTTCTCCGGGATATATGAATTTATTGTAAATAAAAACTATTGCATTATTATCTTTATTTTAAACTTATATTCGGAAATCGATATGGCTTTCTTCCAAGATTATCGGCAGATACTGTATTTAATTTCTTAAGCAGTTCTCTTGATTGACCATAATTTTCCTTGTTTAAGTTGGCCAATAGACCTTACTAGGGTGTTTGATTCTTTTGATCATATAATATTAATATATAAACTTTATGGACACTGCCTAAATAGATTTTTTTAAGACGGTTCCAATGAACGTTATTTTTAATTTTTATCAATGACTTCCCGAATGGCTAAGTGGCATTTTTCTTATTTACATTATTTTTATGACCATTTATTGTTTACCGCAAAATTTCAAGACGAAATACATCATATAAAGTAGAAGAGATATGAAGTTAATCATCCTAATTTATAAAAAGTTTAGTAGTTCGAGAAATCTCCTTTTAGCCCTGCGCAGGACTTTTATTGCTGTTTAAACTAAAAATAACTTACAACTACTTCAACAAAACAGAAATAGTGCGGAATTAAATATTATTAAAAATCTCAGATCGAAAAAGTGTTTTATACCAAAGCGGATAAAAGTAACACGTTGGTAATTTTGGACAAGTTGGATTATTTTTGCCGCATTCAAGAACTTATCTGTACGGGTCCGTACATTTGTTTAAACAAAAATCAGTTACCAAAATTAGTTAGTTCATCCCTTAAGTTCGGTTAAATATATCTAATACGATCATCTCAAGAATGTATTCCTTACCGAAAATACATAAAATAAGTCGATGTGTCAGGTATAAACTCAATGACTTATTTACTGTCAAAATGATAAATGCATTAAAAAAATTGGCTTTACAACAAGATTATTTTGCAGTAGAAAACTGGCTAGTGTTTATTCAAAAGATTAAACTTTATAAGTTGCAATGTCACCACCACATCTCTGAGTTTTGGGGGGCCGCGGCTGAGACTATTCGTGATGGTAATAGATAAGGAGACTTTATTATGTTAGGGAAGGGTTGGGGTTAGAGTACATACACTCAGTTCACACACAAGAAGTATATTTACTATGTACCGACGAGGAAAGAATAGAACAGGAGAGATAATAAACTGATGGGGGAATAGGTATTATTTAGACCGAAGTTCGTAGTTAGATGGTCTAACTGAAGTAAACACGCGAGTGAGATACCTGACTAAGAATAGTGAAAATAAGTGGTAATAATAACGAAAATTAGTAAATTATGGAAATACCGCAAAGGTATGTAGACATACTAAGTGATACAATTGAACAATAGAACAGAGTGACTGTAACAATAAAGATATAAAGTCTATGTATACAGGCTGTTTGTTCAGTTTTAAGATTTTTTCTAACATAAGATAGTATTCGGAAAATAATAATAATAATAATAATAATAATAAAATTTATTTCAGGAAACGAGTACAAAACAAAAAAGTAAGTACAAGTTTGAAACATGTCATGTGAAAAATATTACTTAATATCTAAAAAATCATCTACATCATAGCAGGAAATGGCAAGCAAGTATTTCTGTACTTCACGTTTAAAACGAAAAAAATTTGTAATATTTTTTATATAGTCAGGCAGTTTATTATAAAATCTACAACCAATGAAATACAAACCCTTCTGAAAAACGGTTTTTCTGTGGCGAGTAGGCAGCAAGTAATCATTACTACGAGTATCATAGGTATGAGTACTATTACCTATGCAAAACTCAGGCTTGTACTTATATACAAAACAAAGTACCTCAAGAATGTACAGATCATAAAAAGTTAAAAGAGAGTTATTCTTAAAAACGTCTCTACAGGAGTTTCCATAACTAATGTTGTATATAATTCGAATGCTCGCTTCTGCATCAAAAAGATTCTACGAGCTTCGGACGATGCGCCCCAATGAACAACACCATACCGCATGCAAGATAGAAAATTTGAGCTATAAAATGTTTTTAGGGTATCCCTACTACAGCTCCGCTTCAGTTGCCTTAGAGCATAACACGTCTTTGACAGAGTTTGGCACAATTCGTGAATGTGTAACAAGTGTTTTTACGTGTAAATTACCTATACAATATTAAACGAGGCTTTCGTTCATTCATTGATGAATAAACGAATGATAAATACGTAAACAGATGTGAATACGTATTTATCAATAGCGTCTTTTAAAAACCAGATGTTTACATTTGCTTTATAATATGTATGCAATATGTACACGTAAATGTACAATGCTTTTATTTTGAGAATACTATCTTATTTAAAAAAAAAACTGAAAACTGAACAAAGACCCGTACAGACTGCTGTAAGGTCATTCACCGTACAAAATTTTTTTCGTTTTTAAAATAAATACGTAAATAGAAGATGTTACTTAGTGGAATGTCACTTAGTGAATGTTACTTAATAATGTTACTTAAGGGAAAAACCCCTAATATAAATAAACTAAAATTCAGGGTGCATGAGGAGTGTGTGTTGGAACAGTACATTCACTTACCTTAAAAATAATTATTAATCCCTTATGATTAATATTATTGTTTCCAATTCTAGTTGTTACCCTTGAAGTAGACGATTGATGTTTTTGATATTTGTGACCCACCCTATATATCTAGCTCAGAGCTTGAGACTATTACTAAAAGATGTTAATGCCCGTTTGCGCCACCCATTTTATTATTATAGAGGCGAGGTCACTGTTGTTGCTGTATAGCAAAATAAAAATGGGAAACTTAGCACTACAATAATATTATATAGGCCTATCTTCAAGAAAAACACACAAGTTATTAAAACAATAACAATTTATTAACTAAAATAACACTGGTAAATGTGAAATATAAAATTCGGTATCGTAGAGATGTTGTTATAAAATTGAAATAATTATGTCACGAAAATATTATAGCAAAGATATGATTATAATAATTATTAACTTTTGTTGTTGTAAAAAAGAAAGAAATTACTAAAGTTATTTGATCGGAGATTAATAATTGTCGTTATTTACAAAACAAAGAAACACTGAATTCTAGAGACGGTACGTAAAAGAAAACAATAGGTTTTGACTTAACTAATAATCTAATTGATTACGGTTGGTGCACCAATTAACTTAGAAAGATTCGTAAACTAAATATTATTATATATATTAAACACTACTTGATTAAATAATCGAATAAAATAAGTTAATAGAGTGTACAAGAAAACAAAAATATAAACAATAAATATTGAACACAAGATATGATATGCCTATATAGATAAACACAAAAAAACTTGGTGACGTGCTTTGTCGTCGTACTTGACTAAATTTTACATATATATATACAAAGAAATTAGACAGTTTTAACTAATTTCACGGCACAACAGAAGATAGAACATGTAAGTACCTGGTAGGTGGAATTGTCTAATCTGCAGAGTTCCGACGGATGGCCCCCACTTGTCGGTTTGGTCCGCCGTCTCGGGCTTTAGATGGTGGATAGCGGTGAGCAATTATCCCTCAGATCCGGATTAATTCCGTAAATTAGAAGACACTACGTGCTCCACAATTATTTATTTATAGAAAGAGGCAGATCGCATAACAGCGTATCCATAAACTTCTGGATATTTAGACCTCGATCTATCAGGGATATATAAATTGTTACCGCTGCCTAACGAACCATTAGACGAAGGGGACCGGTATTTGTCACTGTTTTACCACCACTTACTGTGTTGTATATATCAATGAATGATGTACTAATAATAAATGATAGACGAATAATAATCATTTTGGACGCGTTTGCGCCTATTTAAAGACTCGGGCGTGTAGAGGGGTATTTTCGGAAGAAATTGACGACAGTAAGACGCTGTTGGATCACGTCACCGGAAAATGCCATATACGCAATATTGCGAAATACGTAGTTCTATACAACAAATTATGAGGACTTTTAGATAACTTAGACGAACAAAAAATGCATACGTCGCCAATCTTATATTTGAACAAAGAGTCCTTCATAAACTAAATATGTTAAATTGAATATTATAAAAAGGAATAATATATGCGACGCAGATGTTAAGGTTGAGAATTTTGAGATGTTATTTACTTTAGAAAATATTGTTTGAATTAATACTGATTTGAAAATAATATGTAATACGTAATATACAGGGATAAGTGAATAAATGTTGGCCGCTGCTTTTTAAACGTAACAAATCCCCCTCTTAGTCCTCCAGGAAATTTACTTCCGTAAATTTCCGATTAAGATGAAGATACTAGGGCGCGAAGAAATCAAAACTTAAATTTTCAAAATATAAAATTCCAAAATATGAAACGAAAGAAACCAAAAAGAGTCAGGGCACGACACCAAGTACGATTCTGTACATAAACAAAACCTACACATTAAACTTGATACTAATACGTAATATTAAAAACATGAAAACAGGCGACTAATAATAATAAAACTAATATATTGTCGTTACCCAACAAAGACGGTAGCTATACTACCAAGAAACCAATGCAGACAATGTGTCAAGAAGAAGGCATCAGCGTACATAACAAAATAAGCAGGAAGGGGACTTAATACCCCGACAACAATGCTTAAAAACGGTCATCTTAAATGACAACTACAAGGCTCTAAAAGCAACAACAATGCTATGCCAACAACAACGCTCTTGAACACAAGTCCAAACACAAACAACGGATAGCGACAATAAAAAAAACAGATACTTCAAGTTAAACGCCTGCAAACACAATTTAATCAAATAATTGAAGACTTCCTATATCAAAACTTACAGGTAAGGCACTTCACCAAACAGGTTAATTTCAGATGAAAAACTAAGTTCGTATGACCAAAAAAAAAGGTATTCAAAGATTGCATTAAGATGGTGGTTGCGCAATATATTGATTCATTTAGGGGACTTTTACCCCAAGCTGATTACACTGTTGGCGAATTCTTTCGGCCCAACCAACAGGCCATGTATTACATCCGAAGATGGGATTGTACTAAGATGATTGTTGTACAATATACTGACTCATTTAGGGGACTTTTACCCCAAGCTGATTACACTGTTGGCGAATTCTTCCAGCCCAACCAACAGGCCATATTAACCTAACGAAACTAATCTGGTGGATGCGCCTTCAGGTCCTGAATATGCCAAACAGAAGTTCTACCGTGATCATCAAGAAGTTCGTATGTCCAGGGTGATACAATTCGGGTAATTTCGTATGGTCCGGAATACTTTGGAGCGAGTTTGGACGCAAAATGCTTACTAGCATCAGAAAGTACTTTATTTTTTCTCCAAACCTCTTGTCCAACAACAAATTTCGCAAGTCGTCGTCTGAGATTATAAACATTTGCACTTCGAATATGAGCTTTTTTAATACGATTTTGAATGTCTTTATAAAGAGTGGCAAAAGCTAACTTCTTATTTTCAACACTAATAACAGGAGTGTCAGATTCACAAGGAACGAAATTGTCATCATTGCCATTCAAGGTAATTTCTCTGCCGAAATTAATAAAATTTGGAGTTACTTTGGTGACTTCGTGTTCAGAAGATCGAATAGCATAACCGATTTTAGCCAAATATTGATCCCATGTTCTGTGATTAGTTTTAACATATGCAGTTAGCATAGTTTTAATTATTCGGTTAACCCTTTCGGTGGGATTGGCCTGTGCATGATATAAAGCAGTATAGGCAATTTTGATGTTATAATTTTTGGCCATGTCCTGAAATATTTTACTTTTGAACTGAACACCATTGTCCACTATTAGCTGTGAAGGAGCTCCAAAAAGAAGTATTACGTTTTCCTCAATAAGTTTAGTTACAGCAGCGCCGGTTGCTGTGCGCAAAGGAAACACCAAAGTAGCTTTACTGAAGATGTCACATACCGCTAAAATATACGAGAAGCCTTTAGTGGAACGAGGTAAAGGCCCCATAAGGTCGGCAGAAATAATTTGCCAAGGTCTGGTGGCAGTTGGTGCCTTACTTCGTAAATGTCCTGAAGGTGGTTTGTTTTCGGATTTAATACTGAGACATACTTTACAATTTCTAACGAACTTAACAATGTCGCATGCCATTTTTGGCTAGAAATATCTTTGTGCGACTCTAGAAATAGTTTTTGAAATTCCTGGATGCCCACAAGTAGGATCATCATGGCAAGATCTAATAATTGATGAACGACGCTCGCGTGGCGGAACTAATTTCCACTCAAGAGTAGGTGAGCTAAGTTCGGAATAGCGTGGTTTAATATATTTAAATAGTTTATTTCCTTCCACTCGCCACAACGGATAACGTTTAGGATTTTTCTGAATTTCATCAATCATTTTCAAATACCAACGATCTACTGGGGTTGAAGAATCTTCAGCTTGGATGGTATCTACAGATGTGTTTACAGAACGGGACAAAAAATCAGGCACGGCATGTTCCGAGCCTTTTCGATGAATAATCTCAAAATCATATGGCTGCAGACGCAATGACCACCTGGCCAGTCGTCCATGAGGGTCCTTTAAATTGTGTAACCATAACAAAGAATGGCAATCCGTGATCACCTTAAAATGATAACCCTCTACGTAATGGCGGATATGTTCCACGGCCCAAATAACAGCCAGACATTCGCGTTCTGTAGCACTGAATTTCCGTTCTTGAGCGGTCAAAGAACGAGACATATAACAGATGACCTTCTCACCCTCATCATATTGTTGAGTGAGCACGGCCCCAAGGCCAAAACCTGAAGCGTCTGTTTGCAGAATAAATGTTTTAGAAAAGTCAGGACATACTAGTAAGGGAAATGAAATAAGACATTCTTTAAGTTGTTTGAAAGCGGTATCACATTCAGTGGTCCAAGACCAAACGGTTTTCTTTCTAGTTAGATTTGTCAAAGGAGCAATGATGGTGGAAAATTGTGGTACGAAACGTCTGTACCAAGAAGCAGTTCCTATGAATCTTCGAACCTCTTTCACATTCTTTGGTGGAGGTATATCTAAAATTGCTTGGACTTTGTCAGGATCAGGGCGTAATCCTAGCTCATCGACAACATAACCAAGATATTTTAATTGTGGTCTACAAAATTGACTTTTAGCAAAATTAACTGTGAGTCCTGCATTGTGCAATCTATCAAAAACTTCACGTAATGTGGCCAAATGGGATTCAAAAGTCTGTGAAATGATGACTATATCATCCAAATAAACAAATACTGAAGGCTGGAGGTCTGCTCCTAGAACTGAATCCATTAGCCGCTGCCAAGTAGCAGGAGCACCAGTGAGTCCATATGGGCACCTTACAAAACGATACAACCCGCCCCTCACACAAAAAGCAGTACAGTCTCGGGAATTTTCAGCTACTGGAATTTGCCAATAAGCACTTTTGATGTCTAAGGAACTCAAATATTTGGCATCTCTCAACTGATCTAAAATTGTGGAGATGTAAGGCAAAGGATAAGAATATTTTTGTGTGACAGCGTTTAACTTACGATAGTCCACACAGAAACGATAACTATTGTCTTTCTTTTGAACTAAACAAACGGGTGAAGCCCAAGGACTATTACTAGGTTCGATTATTCCCTGATCTAACATTTTCTTAATTTCCTGATCAATAGCCTGTTGTTTAATAGGAGATACAGGATAATAACGTTGTTTAATAGGTGTTGTATTTGGTAGCAATTTTATTTCATGTGACACTAAATGGGTTTTTCCTAATGATTTGCTCATAAGTGCAGTTTTCTCAGAAACTAATTCATCTAGAAGCTTCCTTTGATCATCGCTCAAAGAGGTAGTACTAGCAATACTATTTACTTCAATTACAGGGTCCCTATTACTAAAATGCCAAATATTTTGTCGCAGGTCAGGCACAATATTCATGGCCATCCAAAAGTCTACACCTAATATTAACGTGTGTGGTAAGTCAGGCAAAACTAAAACGTCGACTAGACAAACTTTACCTTCAAGACAAAAAGGTACGGTAACCACTCCTGAACTTAAGCACACTTGGCCATTTGCAACGGTACATTCTACAGTTTTTGGTTTTAAAGTGAGACCTACGCGACATAGTATTTGATAACCTATTGAGCCAACCAATGTTCGTGAGGCTCCAGAATCTAATAAACCTACTATGGGATACCCTTTAACTTTAACCTCTAAGTATGGGCGTTGATCGCCGGATACCCGCGATATTACATAATCGAGAAATATTTTACTAGTATTTGAAACAGGATTTATGGTCGAGGCTACCTGAGTGGGAGGGATCTCTCGACCTACGATCGTCTCCCCCTCGGGTTTTCCGAACACTTAGGGCATGAGCCCACAATAACATCTGGATGTCCACATCTATAACAAAATTTCTTTCTAGCTTTAGTGCATGCATTAAATTTATGGCCTCCTTGGCCACAATTGTAACAACGTAAAACCTTACTATTGTTTTCTGAAGGAGCTTTTATTTCACTGACTGAAGGTTTGTTGGTAACTGAAGATTTATTAGTTTGTTCTTGTTCACCACTAGAAGAAGTGGACACAAAAGCAAAATCTGGTTCCACGAAAGTATTACGTTTGCGTGTTGGTGGACGAAAATTATCAGTTCTAAATTTCTTTTTCTCAAGCTTGAGACACTCATCCTCAAGATCAGCGAGTGTGGAAACGCTAGGTAATTGCATGACATAAAAAGGTGATAAGTTTCGAGAAATGATGCCTAATTGAACATCTTCGGAAGCCTCTCCATAGCGTCTGAACATTGACAACATACATGAGAAATAATCTATAAATGACTCTGAGGGATCTTGAGTTCGGGATAAAATATCTTGAAATAATCTCGATTGGTAGTCTGGTGGTTCATAGTGTTTACAAAGAAGCGCAGATAATGATGGCCAGTCATTAAACCTATGACGATTTGATCTAAACCACAACAAAGCCTTGCCTTCAAATAAATCGATGGCAGATTCGAACAAATCACTTTCCGAAATACCACGTGCAACCCGTAATTCATCTACTCTTTCTAAAAACTGATGCACGGAAAAGTGTCTCGAATCTCCATTAAACTTTAAATTCCACTTTCTGACAGGTGAAAAATTACGCGAAGTGCGCGAAACAAGAACAGGGCCTGATGCTTGTGCTGTAGTAGTAATAATATTAACCGGATTTGACACTTGTGATGAAGTATTATTAACATTAACCGATGGTTCGGGATTGTTTATTGAAACACTCTGTATATCATTTGTAATTTCGTCAACATCAATAGTATCTAAATATTGTAAGAAATTTAATAAGAATTCATTACGTCTTTGAATCTGTTCAGGTGTTAATTGATCTAATGATATCCTATTGACTCTATTAATGCAATGATGTAACCTAGTTCGTATTAGTACAGAGCTATCACCCGGAGTTAAACTGAATTTTTCTATCAAAGGTTTAATTTCATCAAGTTTATTACCTAAAATTGTAAGTTCACTGTCAATATCTAATTTATATTCTGGATAAGATAATGCTTCTTTGTGTTTTTCCAATCTTAACAAAGGTCTTAAAGATTTTCTTAACTCATCTACAGTATCATCGTCTCCTGCAGATAGGCCTCTATATTTCAATTCACAGATCAATTCATCCTTTCGGAGATAACTAACATTAATTGTTAATGATGACATTATAAAATAATCAAATATTTATACTTGAACAAAAGCGACCTGTTTCTCGAAATATTCCCAAAATTGAAATAAATTTAAATTAAAATAGAACCATACAATATCTAATCACCCCGTATATACATAAAAAAAATATAAAAAGAATCCAATAATAAACAATATAAATTAAAATAGTGAATTACTAAATAAAGTAATCAGAAACAAAGCAAAGCGTACCTCTTCCCTCTCATCAATGTGATAAAAATTTACAAATAATTTTTTATTATAAACAAACGACTTAAATGATCAATAAAAATAGAAAGTGAATGCACCGAACACACAAAAGCAATTAAAATTTGCTATCTTTAAGTTGGGCGCCAATGTTACTTAGTGGAATGTCACTTAGTGAATGTTACTTAATAATGTTACTTAAGGGAAAAACCCCTAATATAAATAAACTAAAATTCAGGGTGCATGAGGAGTGTGTGTTGGAACAGTACATTCACTTACCTTAAAAATAATTATTAATCCCTTATGATTAATATTATTGTTTCCAATTCTAGTTGTTACCCTTGAAGTAGACGATTGATGTTTTTGATATTTGTGACCCACCACAAAGATGTTAATGCCCGTTTGCGCCACCCATTTTATTATTATAGAGGCGAGGTCACTGTTGTTGCTGTATAGCAAAATAAAAATGGGAAACTTTGCACTACAATAATATTATATAGGCCTATCTTCAAGAAAAACACACAAGTTATTAAAACAATAACAATTTATTAACTAAAATAACACTGGTAAATGTGAAATATAAAATTCGGTATCGTAGAGATGTTGTTATAAAATTGAAATAATTATGTCACGAAAATATTATAGCAAAGATATGATTATAATAATTATTAACTTTTGTTGTTGTAAAAAAGAAAGAAATTACTAAAGTTATTTGATCGGAGATTAATAATTGTCGTTATTTACAAAACAAAGGAACACTGAATTCTAGAGACGGTACGTAAAAGAAAACAATAGGTTTTGACTTAACTAATAATCTAATTGATTAAGGTTGGTGCACCAATTAACTTAGAAAGATTCGTAAACTAAATATTATTATATATATTAAACACTACTTGATTAAATAATCGAATAAAATAAGTTAATAGAGTGTACAAGAAAACAAAAATATAAACAATAAATATTGAACACAAGATATGATATGCCTATATAGATAAACACAAAAAAACTTGGTGACGTGCTTTGTCGTCGTACTTGACTAAATTTTACATATATATATACAAAGAAATTAGACAGTTTTAACTAATTTCACGGCACAACAGAAGATAGAACATGTAAGTACCTGGTAGGTGGAATTGTCTAATCTGCAGAGTTCCGACGGATGGCCCCCACTTGTCGGTTTGGTCCGCCGTCTCGGGCTTTAGATGGTGGATAGCGGTGAGCAATTATCCCTCAGATCCGGATTAATTCCGTAAATTAGAAGACACTACGTGCTCCACAATTATTTATTTATAGAAAGAGGCAGATCGCATAACAGCGTATCCATAAACTTCTGGATATTTAGACCTCGATCTATCAGGGATATATAAATTGTTACCGCTGCCTAACGAACCATTAGACGAAGGGGACCGGTATTTGTCACTGTTTTACCACCACTTACTGTGTTGTATATATCAATGAATGATGTACTAATAATAAATGATAGACGAATAATAATCATTTTGGACGCGTTTGCCCCTATTTAAAGACTCGGGCGTGTAGAGGGGTATTTTCGGAAGAAATTGACGACAGTAAGACGCTGTTGGATCACGCCACCGGAAAATGCCATATACGCAATATTGCGAAATACGTAGTTCTATACAACAAATTATGAGAACTTTTAGATAACTTAGACGAACAAAAAATGCATACGTCGCCAATCTTATATTTGAACAAAGAGTCCTTCATAAACTAAATATGTTAAATTGAATATTATAAAAAGGAATAATATATGCGACGCAGATGTTAAGGTTGAGAATTTTGAGATGTTATTTACTTTAGAAAATATTGTTTGAATTAATACTGATTTGAAAATAATATGTAACACGTAATATACAGGGATAAGTGAATAAATGTTGGCCGCTGCTTTTTAAACGTAACAAAGAACATCGAACGAAAGCCTTAGTACGTTTAATATTGTGTAGGCAATTGACACGTAAAAACACTTGCCGAAATACATACAATTAAATTTTAATTTTAATTTTAAAATGGTGCAGGTTTATGAAAATAATGAAGTAGTGGATATGTTGCTTACTTATGGCAAAGTTCGTCAAAATGCAGCAGCTGCTTCTCGCCTTTATGCAGAACGATTTCCAAATAGAGTGCATCCTATTCCAACAACATTTGTTCGAACCGTTCAGCGATTGCGAGATACCGGCGAACTGAAACAAAAGCGCGGTGGTGAAGGTGGTGGACGAAGTGCGCGTATTCTTCATACAGAAGAAGAGGTATTGCCATTAGTAGATGAGGATCTTTCGCTAAGTACTCATGCTATTGCAAGGCAGGTGGGTGCGTCTCCTTTTACCGTTTGGCGAACATTGCGGGAAGCGCAGTTATATCCTTACCACATACAAAGGGTCCAGGCACTACTTCCAGAAGATTTCGATGCACGGTTAGTCTTTTGCCAGTGGCTCCTGCATCAACATGGTATGAACGAAAATTTTGTATCAAATATCCTTGCAACTGACGAATCGCTGTTTACTCGGAACGGAATGCAAAATTTTAAAAATACCCACATTTGGAAATTTGAAAATCCTCACGCTGTCCGTCGGAGCAACTTCCAACACAGATTTTCGGTAAATCTGTGGGGGGGCATCGTCAACGGCATATTAATTGGCCCATTCATATTACCGCCGAGAATGCATGCGGTGAATTATTTATTATTTTTGCAAAATAATTTGCCGGATTTACTTGAAGATGTGCCTTTAAATATTATTCAAAGAATGTGGTTTCTCCATGACGGTGCACCCGCGCATTTCGGTCATCATGTACGTGAACATTTAGACAATGAGTTTCCCCATCGATGGATAGGTAGAGGTAGTACTGTTCCCTGGCCTCCTCGGTCCCCCGATTTAAATCCCATGGATTTTTATTTCTGGGGACACATGAAACAATTAGTTTACGCAAATGAAATAAATAGTGTGGAGGAACTCACTCTCCGTATACAAGAAGCTGGTGACCGTATTAGACACGAGAATATGCGTGCGTTGTACGATTCGTGGGTACGGCGAGCTCGATTGTGTGTTCAAGTTGGCGGGGGAAACTTCGAACATTTATTATAAGGTAGGTAAAAATACTGTGGTTCTCAATAGGCGGGTCGATGTGTATATCTCGGTTATTACACTATCTATACATGCCATTTTTTGTACAACGCTTTTATTTTCCGAATACTATCTTATGTTAGAAAAAATCTTAAAACTGAACAAACACCCTGTATAGACAAACAAGGAGGGAGAAATCGGCAAATAGGGAAAAAAGCGGCAAATCTAGTTCAACAGAGACCTGCAGACCAGCATATAAAGGCAGGTAGTAGAAAAGTGTATGTTGAATGAAACCAAGTGAAAGAATAACGTTGTTGGCACATCACCCTGTATATTTAGTTTATATTCAATTTATGTTTAAGTTAAGATTGTATGCAAGTAAAAATAACATCATTATAAAACTGTATATAAATGTGCACTTATTCTTAATCTCATTATGCTTTATGACGATTCAGACTGTCAGGGAAAACCTAATGATATTTGTTAAGTAAAGGATAAATTACTTTATTACAACATTAACGTCACATTTGACAACGGTAGATTTAGAGTAATTGTATAGTTTCTAGGAATAATATTGTAAATATCCCCTTTAATATCGTTTCCTAATAGATTTTAGCCTTGGAGCGTTAATCCTACTGTTAAGCTCCCATTTAATATCGTGCTGTCTATTGTTAGGCATCACGAGGTACCGTTAAGTAATACGTTTGTAAATTTTAGATATTTTACCTAATTACCTTTATTGCCAGATTATAATTCTAACAAACGCATCAATATCTGTGAAAGTCTCGTAATGACTATTTGCATATTCCATTTCGGAATTTTCCCTCCTTGATAATAACCAGTATTCTTGTCATGAATAGTGGGGACGATTTTGTAATTAAACCTTCCTTTTAAGATGTTAAAAATACGAAAGATCAGTTCTATCACAGAGTTCAGGGCGAAAGCACTACCTTCAAATTGAATTAGTGATCTTTCCAAAAATATATAAGTGACATAATAGCAAGAAGATAGTTCTCAACATTTACATTATTTAACTTTATACTATTTGTGTTAAACTTCAAGTTTTGATAAAGGTGTTATATTAAAGTAATTGCATACATATACGACTTTTATTTTAAATAGTGAAGGTTAGCAGAGTGTGGTCTTACAAACCAACACAGGTGGCGAAACAATCCACGCTCATATTTTCTAGCTGAAAGTGGCAAACAACAAACCTTCAAACCAGGAGGATTCGACAAACGTGGAACTAGAAAACGCTGGAAATACTGTAAGGGTACGCAGACAAATTATGTGATATAATCAAACAATTAAACCGAGCGACCATAATAATAGAGCTACAAAGTGTGTAGAAGCGGGAAGGGACAAAGCGACATCTAGTGAATAACAGCAGTACCAGTTCAACACGATAATAGAAACCTGTACATAAAAGCAGGAAGTGGAAAACTGTATGGCAACAGGAAGAAATTTAGGAAGGTCGAAGATAACTATCTGCAATTATAGAACTAGCAATAAAGATACCTACACCCATCATCATCTTGGGCAAGAACCACAATCAGCCGAAAGATGGAGCAACTACTAATGAGAATAAATGAGAGATTATGCAATTTAGAAGTAGTCAACACGAGAATATAAAATAAATTAGATGGGATACAAAGCGAACTAAAGGAGATAAGAAAAGAAAACTCAAATTTAAAACTAGAAAATGAAAAAAATAACGAAACGATCAAAGAGCAAGGAAGGAAAATTGAAAAGATTGAATCTGAAATAAGGGAAAAAAATATAATAATTCATGGGGTAGACGAAACAGACCAAGAAAACACAACAGAGTTACAAAATAAGGTGGCCGAAATAATGGAAAAAATAGAAGTAATAAATGATGGATGGGAAGGAACAATGGAGCCGAGACGAATTGGAACGGCGGAAAAGGGGAAAATAGACCAGTTAAAATAGAGCTCAGCAGCTTTAACAAAAAGATGGAAATATTAAGAGCAACTAAAAATCTTAAAGGAACCAAAATATACATTGAAGATGATTTAACCAAAGATATGCTGCAACAAAGGAAACAACTAATACCACACATGATCGGAGAAAGAAAAGCCGGAAACACAGCATTTCTACAGCAAAACAAACTAAAGGTAAACGATAAGATATATACTCTGGACGAACTGGGGGAACTTGCGGACAGATCCCCCCTTATTTCCAATCAATTGGCATTGTTTCGTTCTACCATACATCCATTACTAATGTAAATAGTCTTATATGCAGTTCTTTACCTCCGTATTTTAATATTTCATTATTTAATCCATCTGGTCCCGGAGACTTGTTTCGTTTCAATTTCGCTATTATTGCCTTGAATTCTTATATTGTAGGTGCGTTAATTTCTCTTTGACTTGGTTCATTCATCACCCTCCGTGCATTTTCTGTGCCTTGCCTCTTCTTGCCGCCCAACAGCTCCTTGAAGTGTTTTTCCCATTTCACTCTGTCAATGTTGGCTGAGGTTTGTTTCCTGTCTGTTTGCTTCTTCACCATATTGAACAGTTTATTATTATCTTTGTTGCTTTTTTGCATTTCCTCCATTATCTCGTCGTACCATCTTTCCCTTTTTGTTCTGAATATTCTGTTGTTTTCTGCTCTTATTTCTTTGTATTTTTGTAGGTCTTCTTCATTATTCGATTGTATCCATTTGAGCCTGGCTGCTCTCTTCTTTTTTAATAGCGTTTCACATTCGTTGTCAACCTAGGAGTTGCTTTTGTCAGTCACCTTATTTCCCAGGATTTCTTCAGATACTTCCACCATACTGTTTTTTTAATTCCTTCCATTCTTCTTCTATGTTCTTGCGCTGTTTTTGCCGCTGGAGTAATTTCTTGCCCTAGTCGGGTTCTTGTTTTTTCCGGTCTTAACTTTTCTATATTCCAGGTTCTTCTTACCTGGTGCTTTTACTTTTTTGCTAATCATATTTAACTTGCTATTACTAAATAGTGGTCTGTGTCCACTGTTGTTCCTCTGTAAGATCTAACATCTTGTATTATTTGTAGTCTTTTTCTATCTATTAATACGTGGTCTATTTGGTTTCCTTCTTGAGAGCCAGGTATTCTCCAGGTTATTTTATGCTCCTTATGATTATCTCGTACTTTGTACTACTGATAATCATGTCAGTTACCCCTGCGAAGTTACATATTCTCATGCCGTTATTATTCGTCGTGTCATGGATTGTGTATTTTCCTGCGACTTCTTTGTAGTACTCTTCTTTTCCTATTTTGGCATTAGAATCTCCTATGATTAGTTTTGTGTCGTGTTCTGGTATTTTCTCGTAGACCTTCTCCATTTCGGCATAGAATTCTTGTTTTTCTTCTTCAGTACTTTTTTCTGTTGGTGCATATATGTTTATCACCGATATATTTGCATAGTTGTTTTTGAATCTAATATAGGAAATTCTTCCGTTCACTGCTTGAAATCTTATTACTTTGTCCCTCATTTTCTCATCTATCATAAATGCAGTGCCGTTGCTTCCTTGCTTGGTTTCTCCAGCATATTATAGCGTACATTTTTCTTTTTCTATTTTCCCTTCGCCCTCCCCTGAGGTGCCGACTAACTGCCGTAGGACGTAAGGGGGTGGCGCCATATGCGCTAATGTAAATTCTGGACAAGATTTCGTTAAAACAATAGTACTGCTCTTATTTACAAAATATCAAAACGAAATTTAAAACACAAATAAACAAAGGCTCAATGCATGCTCGACTGGAATTAGTTTTAAAAATAACGTTTCTGAAACTGTGTTATGATGTAAATTTTGCCAACCTTGAGAGTGAAAGGTAAAAGTAAATAATTTTAATTATTATAAGAAAGTACTCCCAACGAAGCCTTACTTAATTCTTTGTATTCAATGTAATGCAAAGACATAATAAGAAAAACAACAATGTCTGTTGTTTGTCTTATTTTAACGAATACCTTACATCGGCGGAATTTACATTAGTGTTTATGGCGCCACCCCCTTACGTCCTACCTCACGGCAGTTAGTCGGCACTTCTGCGTAAGCCCCCTTAATTGCAACAGGCTCGAACTCGAGGAAATAAAAATCAATTTCTCGTCACTGTGTGCACATTGGACCGCGATTTTTTTGTACGGGCATTACTCATATTTTCCTTTAACCCCCGTTTTTTAATGACGCTATTTAAAACTAACCCTGTATATACCACTTTAAGGCAGGTCAGTAATGGCAATATTGACCAATCATAATTTATAAAATGAGTATTTTGAATAACTTGTCTTATATTCGGTATGTTTGATTATGTGTTCAGTGACGTAACATACATATTCTAGACATGTTTTTTTTATGTTTCCTTTAATATGGTTAGAATAAATGTTACTATATTAAAAAGAATAAAAGGCTTCAAAAAATAATGCACTCACAATATTACTTTAATTATTATTAGACTAAGAACCTATTTTAAATGATTTTGGAGAACATACGAAGTGTACATATACCCTATACGAAATATTTATGCACGCCTATGCATTCCGGCGGCCATATTGAGTTACCACTTTGGTCAAATATTATTATTAAGGAGGCTCTCTCCTGTTCTATTCTTTCCTCGTAGCTATGTACATACAAAGAATAAAGCAATAAACAAGCAAATATAATAATAATAATAATAATTTTTATTCCACGCGACTCAAACAGAGTATGAGAAACGTCGTAATATTGTAAATATAATACATGTATATTTAAATATAAATATAACATAAAATATAAACACATTAATACATATACAAATAAAAGTCAAATACACATAAAAATAAAACACATTATCCATTACAAAAGTGTATCTCCTAAGTATTGATTTACTGAGTAGTAACCCTTTTCAATTAGTAATTCCCTAGTTGCCTTTTTAAATTGATCGTCAGATATTGATTTAAATTTTCTTGGCAATCTATTATATACTTTAATGGCCAGATATCTGAGACTTTTTTCGCTAAAACTCAGTCTGTATCTAGGAATCTCGAGCGCGTAAGCATTTCGAGTGCAGAAAACATTCTTATATAGTTTCGGCCATTTGTTTAAATTTTCTACAGCATACAACAGCAGCTGCCAAATATAGACGCACGGCAACGTCATAATCTGGGGCTCCTTGAACACATCCCTACAACTAGTCCCTACAGATACTCTCGACATAATTCTTAATGCTCTCTTTTGCATTCTAAAAACGCGAAACATATATGGTGATGATCTCCATGCTATTATGCCGTATACCATCATTGAGTGAAAAGAAACAAAATAGAATATTCTCAATATGGAATAATTCACCACATTCCTCAGTCCACCCAGAGCAAACCATACCGGACCGATTTTACTGTACTAATTTTTTATATGCTCTTTCCAATTGCATGTAGAGTCAACAGTTAAGCTCAAAAACCTAGTGTTGTCGACCTGAGCTATAGTTGCAGTAGGCCCCCTAACGAGATGAGATTGATCTTGATCTCGCGACGCTGCCTTAAATTCAATAAATACAGTCTTATCATTATTTTATTTTTATCCCTGTAAAAATAAAAACAACTCAACCGACTCGGAAACAACAAAATACGAGACGGATGAAGAAGAGCTAACTAAAGAAGTAGGTTGGATAACAGCCTCTAAACGTAAAAACAAAAAAAAACATTAAAAAGAGAAAAGCAAAATCGTCACCAGGCTCGTCGCCAGGTTCCTCTTCGGAGCATCAGACAAAGAGTAGGCAAACCCAAGAAATCAAAGAAAGAGAAAAGAATAACCCAAAACCCCCACCAGTAATTGTAAGTAATGTAGCTGATTACGACATGCTATACACTACCCTAAATAATAAGGGAATTATATTTAAAGCGACAGCGTTAAATAATGACCAAATAAAAATTAATATTGATAACAGACAAAGTTACAAACAAGCAGTTGAGAGTCTCAACGAACAAAACTTTCAATGGCATTCATACGAGGACAAACAAAACAGAGAAATAAAAGTAATGGCCAGAGGACTACCTCCGACTGCACAACCCCAAAAAATCATAAACGAACTGAATCAACGAAAACTAACGTGCGTTAATGCAATCAATATGCTGAAAAAAGAGAGAATCTCATTAGGAGAAGGAAAGTATGAAATCTTGAAAAAACCATTACCGTTGTTCATGTTGATCTTTGATAACAAAGTGGACATCAAAAATATCTATGAAATCAAGACCATCGTAGGCATGAACATCAAAATTGAACCTATTCACAAACCAAGGCTAGTACCACAATGCAAACGATGCCAGCTGCATGGTCATACACAAAGGTTTTGCAATCGCGATCCAAGATGTGTAAAATGCGCAGGCAAACACCAAACTAGAGATTCTAAAAGAACCATGGAAGTTAAGCCAAAATGTGCTAATTGTGGTGAAGAACATCCAGCTAGCTACAGAGGGTGCGTGGTAGCAAAAACGTTTCAAGACAGAAGAAATAACATGAAAAGGGATCCGCCTAAAACCTACCCACAAGTTAGCATGGAAAAATCTCACGCACAAAGCGTTAGCAAGACTGAAAATCCAATCACTTTGGAAAAACAGAAACTTCTACCAACGAACTCCTACAAATGCTCATAGAAAGACACACAAGAAAAGTTGCTCCATTCATTTTCTGAAAGAATACAGAAACTAGAAGAGAGAAGCAAATCAAACAACATGAACAAAAGAAAATGATGCACAAAAGTATCAGAATAGCCACATGGAATGCTAACGGAATCAGCAAAAGAAAAGAAGAATTGCAAATATTCCTTGATATACAGAAAATTGATGTGTGTCTTATCTCTGAGACGCACCTGACGAAACAAGATTATATTAAAATTAAAGGATATAAAATTTATCATACCATTCACCCCTCAAATACAGCAAGAGGAGGGAATGCAATAATAATAAGAAATCAAATTTCTCATTATGAAGAACGGAATATAGAACTTGAGGAAAATCAGGTAACAGCAGTAAAAATCAATACAAAAAAAGGAAAAATAACAATAGCTGCCATTTATTGCCCCCCAAGACATAATCAAAAAAAAAAGAAAGTTATCTTAACGTCTTAAATAAACTAGGCAACAAATTTATAATTGGAGGTGACTATAATGCGAAGAACACACGGTGGGGATCTAGGTTGACTACAACCAAAGGAAGTCAGCTGCATGCAGGATGCTTGGATGTAGCTACCAATCAACTGGTAAACCCACATACTGGCCCACGGACCCAAAAAAGATCCCTGACCTACTGGACTTTTTCATTACTAGGAACATCTCATCGAACTATATGGAGACTGAGGAAAGTATGGATTTAGACTCAGACCACTCACCTGTTATACTAACACTGAGTGAAAGTATAATCAAGAAAGATCAGAAACCGATGTTAGTTAACAAAAATACCAATTGGAAGGGTTTCGAGGAGGATCTGACCAGTCGTATCCAGTTAAATGTACCACTTAAAACAATGGAGCAACTAGACCAAGAAGCAGAGAAATTTGTAAAGTGTGTCCAACAGGCTGCCTGGAAGAATACCCCTGAAATCAAAAGGCTAACAGCTGGAAATAATTACACCAAAGAAATTAAAGAACTAGTAGCTCAAAAGAGAAAATTAAGGAAAAGATGGCAACAAACAAGAGCACCAGAAGATAAAAACAAACTAAATAATGCTACCCAAAGTAGAGAAATCACCAAATACAAAAATGAAGGCGTAGCCAAATATCTGAGTAACCTAACGGATGATTCAGAAACAAATTACTCCCTCTGGAGAGCAAGAAAGAAATTGAAACAACCCTGCATGCATAATCCACCAATTAGATCAAAAAATGGATATTGGGCAAGAGATGATCACCAAAAAGTAGAAATATTTGCCAGCCATCTAGAACAAACCTTTCAACCAAATGTAAGTGTAAATGCAAACCAGATCGAACATATGTCGCCTGAACAGAAAATTGAAGAAGCTGTTATAAAACCAGTAATCCAGGGTGAAGTAAGCAGGGAAATCAAAAATAACTTTAATTCCAAGAAAGCAGCAGGATATGACCTCATAACAGGGGAGATCTTGAAGAAACTACCGAGCAAAGCAATCATTAAACTTACTCATATAATAAATGCTGCATTCCGTCTGAAACATGTACCGGATGTCTGGAAAATGGCTGAAGTAATAATGATACCCAAACCAGGCAAACCTCCGAATGAAGCAACATCATATAGACCAATTTCGCTGCTCCCGATAATATCAAAGCTATTTGAAAAATTATTCATGAAAAGACTGAAACCTATCATTAAAAATAGGTCCCTAATACCTTCACATCAGTTTGGATTTCGAAATAAACATTCAACCATCGACCACGTGCACAGAATAACAGGACAAATTGAAAAAGCATATGAAGAGAAAAAAATTTGCTCTGCCATTTTTCTAGATATAGCCCAGGCTTTCGATAAAGTATGGCATGCATAACTAATGAATAAAAGCAAAAGCATGTTACCAGGACAGTATTCAGGTTTAATAGAATCCTACATATCCGGAAGAATGTTTCGAGTTTAACAACAAGATAAATACTCTAGCATAAGAGAAATGAAGGCAGGCGTACCCCAAGGCAGTGTCTTGGGACCAATCTTGTACCTACTGTATACATGCGATATCCCTCAAACAAAAAATGTCACCATTGCGACCTTGGCTGACGACACCGCTATTCTGGCTATCGACACAAATAGTGAAGAGGCAGCGAAAAACGTCCAACAGGCGAGCAATGATATAATTACCTGGACCAAGAAATCCCAGCTGTCGGTACACAATAAGCTACTTCTTTATAAACTAATATTGTAACCCATATGGACCTATGGAATTCAACTATGGGGTTGTGCAGCAAGGAGTCATATCGACAAAATTCAAACATTTCAAAACAAGGTTTTGCGAAATATCGTGGATGCCCCATGATACTGCTGGAACCACTATCTACACAGAGACTTAAAAGTCCCAACAGTAGTGGAAGAGATCAGCAGAATTGCAGCGAAGCATGAGGAGAGACTCCATGCCCACTAGAATGCTGAGGTTCTGCAAATGCTGGAAAATACTCAACTAATACGTAGACTGAAACGAACCAAACCATTCGAGTTGGTGTAGTGTATAGCGTGTGGCGCAGTGACAGTGTCAAAGCAGAGCATTGTGTTAGTGCAGTGCAAAACACGAGAACAGCAGTGTTTTATTTGAGAACCTGAGGGAAACCACTGGGGATTTCTTAGCAAACAAATGTTTAGTTTTAAGAACTCAAAATAAAATTGTAGGTTAGTCATACGTGACTAGTAACAATAAAAAAAAGAAATAAAAAAAAATCATTATTTAGCACAAACTTGTTGTCCAGAAAATTGTTATTTAAGACACTCAAACTGTTAGACGCATGTTGTCCCAAGTCTTTAGTCTTCTCAGTGGGCACCAAAAGTGAAATGTCATCCGCGTACATGATGACGTTATCTGATGGAATATCAGTCACGTAAGTAGAGGGTCTCAGCCGATTCTGGAACCTCCTCAATGACCTTGATCATGCAAGCAGCATAGATCAAGGTCAATGAGGAGGTTCCAGAATCGGCTGAGATGGAACGGTCAAGGTCATGTCAAGGTCAAGGACTTGTTGAAATAAAATTAAGAGATTTGTATTATCCCTTAATAATTGCTTAGGTACTGCACTATACGTTTGAATTAGATAAAAGCAATCTAAATTGCGATGTCTATCGAAAGAAAAATATTTTTTCACAATATTTAAATCAATAGTGTGTATACCATCAAATATGATGACTGAATAATCAGAAACTTCATCAGGTTTTATCATATTATTAGCATCTGTATATTCATAGTAACCCATTTCCGGAACGCTTTTTATCAAATTTCTTAAATACTCATATTTTTGTTGGTGGAGAGATCTACAGCAGATATAAATATTTTTGAAGCGAAATCCATTGGGGTGCAGTAATAACGTAAGAAGAGCGTTGGTTTTACCACATCCTGATGGTCCTACTATTAGCATCCTCTTACATGTACCACCAAAAAGGTTACTGTGACGTGTAAAACCTTTCTCACTAAATACAGAATCGTAGTTATAGATTGGTAATGATAATTCAGGAGTTTTTAAATGCATACTGAACGTTATCACTTCAAAATTTATACTGAATAACTTCGGTTATGTTACTTATATTTAATAGTTTTGAAGGTATGACAAATAAAAACAGGTAATGTTCTCTTTTATTTAATTTATTTATATTTCTTTTTAGGTTTTTTTTTGCTACTTTTTTTTATGTTGGGTGAGGAAAAGTAGCAAACCTCTTGCGCCGCAGCTCCGCTCCACCCACTCCACACCGTTACCACCACCCCCTAGCCAGGACCCACCCTCTACCCATGAGTCATCCGCCGCTACTTTCTTCTTTTATCTTGTTGGTCGCCCGCAGCATTCTTTGTAATTGTTCTTGGAACTTCTTCCTAGGAGCGTCAGGCGCATCCCTCCGCTGGTATGGAGGAGGGGGTGGTGTTTCCGGTGTTGCTTGTGTGTCTGACGGAGTTTCCCCTGTGCCTGTGGTGTTTGTGGAGTGGGCGGCGGTGGTTGCATCGTAGAAGATAGTAGCGGTCCTGGCTCCCCCGCTACTACCCTGATCACAACGGCGCAAATGTTGGAAGCTTCTATATATTAAAGTGTATTTCCTGAAAAGATATGGGATTTAGTAATAAGTTCAATTGCAATTGGATTTGAATTTAGAACGAGCAATAATTGTTTGAATTTAAAACTAGCAATAATTGGAATAACAGCGCACTAACATCTATCCGGCAATGCTGTCCGACAATGTTGTAATCCAGTATAACATCGACCCGACAATGTTGAAATCCAACATAGCATGTCACCATGATACAGATTTGTTGTCTTGATGTTCGCCTTGATGTTACAGGTGTGTTCACTGAAAATGTTACAGATACGGCCCACTGAAAATGTCAAAGTTAAAGTCATGTCATGTCTACGTGACATGAACATGATTGAATAAATATAGAACCCTGCTTAATGAATAAATAAAAATATTCATTGAATATTAATTAATAAATAAAAATATTCATTGATTATTTCGAAAATATTCATTAATAAGTTTTCTAAGTTTATCTAATCTATTCTTCTTCTCCTGGAGGGTTCGAATTTGCTCATTAGTAAGAACACCAGGAATGTTCTTACTAATGGTAACTAATGACATCATTATAGAGTCGATGAAGCATGTTATGTCTTACTAATTCAGTCTCTATCTGATCATTTATCTCCATTAATTTTTGATCAACACTGCTACCTAGCGAATCACCCTCTAGATATGACAAAAATTTGGCAGCAAACTCTTTGAAACTCGCAGCTAGAGTGTTGATAGGTTGTTGGTGCGGTTTTGATGATGTAGAGGGAATAGGAATTGGGTGCGGTGTTGATGATGTAGAGGGAATAGGAATTGGACTATCATTTAGTGAGGAGGGAAGGGGGGATGGAGTTCGTAATATGGTGGTTGCAGGTGAAACTGCAATATAAGTGGGTGATCTCTGACCACAAGTAATTTGTGATTCAGGGGAGGATGGTGGAGTAGGACTTCGAAGTTTTTTAGCAGGGGGAGGACTAATTTGAGTCGAAGAAGTAAAAATGGGAGTAGGGTCAGAACAAGTAAAAAGCGATAGATTTAGGGGCTTATCTTGAGGGGGATCATCTTGGGAAGATACAGCTATGACAGAATCTTGAGAAATGGAAACATGGGAAACGTTCATAGCCGTTGAGGATGATGTAAGAAGTCGGGGTTGATGAGCAGAAGCAGGAATTGGACGGGGGGCTATGGGACCAGCTTGAGGATAATGGGATAAATGAACAGATGACATCTCAGCAGATCGTGTCCCACGCACCACAGGTACCACTGAACCGCCTAAAATAATGTTTTGTAATACCTGTACCCGTGGTGCTAAAGTAGGCACTACTGCACTTTCAAACGGTCGTTTACCGCTTAAAAGTAGAGTCCGGAGTGAAGACGAATTCGACACACCAGCACTCTGGTAAAGCAGAGGTCGTCGGTGGTGTCGGTAAAGCAGAAATAGAAATTGTCGGTGCTGTCGGTAAAGTATTGGTCGATGTCGGTGGTGTCTGTACCATGCGAGCAGCACGAGCAGTACGGTCACGTTTTTCTGCTAGTGCTGCACGCATCGCTTGTCTTCTTTCTTGTATCGTCTGTCGTCTTTCTTGTCCCTTTTCTGCTTTAACCATTTTAAAGTCCACTTGGAAGGGTAAATGACTAACGTTTACAGGTGTAATATTGGCGACCCGGGACAAAACCTTTGAAGATTCTGTAATGACAGTTGAATCAAACATGTTCGCAGCTGACGTAGTTGCTTCAACTGATGGTCTGGTGAATACTACATCAGATGGTGCAGATGGTATGGTGAATGTCAAACGATCAGTAATTACCCTATCTTCCACAGAAGTTGCTGCTGCTTCTATGGAAGCTTTTATAGCAGTCATTGCGTTATCTACTCCTTCGGATGAAAACATTGCCTTATCAACTTCTTCGGACATTACTTTATCAACTTCCTCGGATAAAAACTGATCATTTCCATCACCCATCATCTCATCTTGCACATCAAGATGTTGTATAAAGTGCGAGTCTGGCGTCCACTGCATGTTCATGTTATCATTATCTGCAACATTTTCAGTGAGCAACCTGTCAACATCAGGTGACATCGTTTGTTGTTTTCTTGAGGCCTAGATGGAAAAATGTATTAAATACAATTTAAAACTATAAAAGTTATTATAAGGTAATACGTAAATATGATTTCAATATATATTAAGACAGTATCCATACTATCTTTGAAATTATTAAGCAAACTATACAGGAATTAAAATATTAAAATTGTAAGTTACTCAAAGTAAATTTAATTATGTAATATGTAAGCATTTACTGATTTTAAAATATATTTTACAATCAAATCAAAAAAACAATTACTTGGCCACAGAAATTATTAAACAAGCCATAAAGCAATACATACAAATAAAATAAAACAAAATTTAATAAACAAAATATATAATATTTAATATGTAATTCTTACCATTGTAGCTACTGTACTAGAACTGATGAATAGCGTTAGATAGATACACGTATTTATATGAAATTTGACCTTAAATGACCTCAGCAATTGGTAAATTACCTGTTTTTTAGAGACCAAGTCCACATATTAAGCATTGATGCAAATGGAAATTTTTAACTTTCATATCCGTGTTAAAAATTCCATTAAACATTACGTAAGTACAAATGTTGACATTTCAATTCCGTGTTAAAAAATTTCAACATTTTATAAATTTCCATATTAATAACTTTCCCTATGACGTCAATGTAACCTATAGTTGCTTTTACATCGTAAATTTGCATTATAATTTGTAGTATAAACATTCTTAATAGATGCCATTTTTTATATGTCTGGTAACCTTGTATTATATATTAATAGCAATATTTTTTTGAAATTATTTACGTTGTGGAATACCACAATTTTTTTTGATGTCTGGTGACGTCCGGGGTGACCCTCGAAGTCTGAAAACGAAATTATCAAGGTATGGTAGGGGGGGTGCTCTAGCTCAATTACTTAAGATAGAACGATTTTCAAAAAGTTTCAATATTACTAGTATAATCCAAATAACTACATTTTCAACTCAACATCATCCACCTGCACCCTAACAACAACGTATACACTCTCTATTCATCAATACTACCCCACTACCCTCCAAAATCAATTTATATAAGTATATTTTTTTCAACTAATATTCTTATTTATTATCTTATTGTGATCAACTTACATCAAAATAATTATTTCGCATCATCTCTCGATCCTTCAAAACCACCCACTACCCTCCAAAATCAATTTATATAAATGTATTTTTTTCACTAATTTTCTTAATTATCATCTCAATTTGATCAACCTACAACCAAATAACTACTTCACATAATCTTCCTATCCTTCGATACCCTCCCACTACCCTCCAAAATTAATTTATAAATCTAAATATTTCTTCACTAATTTTCTTATAAATCATCTTCTCTTAACTAGTACACACACACACACCTAGTAAGACGCGTCGCATCGCGCGTGACAAGAGTTTAATCACGTCTCCTGAAGACAGCTAACCACAACCAGGCTTCGTATATATTACCATATTCCAACCAAACCAACAAAGAATATAATACCAAGTACTAAAACTAACTATAATATAAATAATACCAAACAATTTTTAAATCATATATTTATTTACTCAAAACATCAATATCATACATTACAATATATTACAAAATTATTTTCTTAAGAAAACATATTTACACATTGAACAATCTCTTCTTCGAAAACACACATCTATAGTATCTCCACTCCTGACATAATGATCCAGACATGGTTTACATCCAATTAAATCTACATCTTCTTGATAAAATATTGGTAATCCAAACCACACCAATTCTAAATCAACAGTCCTTACTCTCCTCATTAAATATGATTTTGGAATAAACCTTAATTGTGCATCTTCTATTTCTACAAACGAACCTGCATCTTCATATTGTTGTAACACACTTCCAACCCTCTCCACGACATAACTAATAATGAGACTCCAAACACAACCCATTTCTAACTATTATATATAACAACCAATCATTAAATATAATAAATTTTATTCTCATTAAATCCCATATCCACTAAATAATTATATAAACATTCCACATTAGACAAAGCACAAACATCATTTCCAACGTGAAAACTACAACTTGGTTTTCCGCTCTTAATTCTGTTAGCATCCACTAAATCTAATATTCGTTTATCTATAATACACTTCAAATATTCCAACTTTTCTCGCCCCTTCACAAATACCAAATCCACACCAATACACAACCGCTTAATTATCTCATCAAATTCACCAACAGCTATATAACCATCTTCCCATTTCAAACCGTGATAATAACTAAAAACGTATCTTGCAACTCGTTGATCTTCTCTTGCTAATGAACCAAAACTAAAAAACGATTTAATAAAAAGTGACTCTTCCTGAATTCATCATCACAAGTAGCCAACTCCTTTGGAATCACATTACTATTAAATCGATACCATTGAAAGTCAATAACTATAAATTTCTTTCCACCTAAACTTATCATCGTCCATCCAATAAACCGTTCACTTCCAAAGAATTACACCCAACAACTAAACTTAAACACAATTCTTCTTCAATCTTGTCCATATCCAAATACTCCTTGAACTACCTATTATATAACTAATATTTCCGCTGTACCACCTTATTAAATGGTGAATATTGATATAATTTTTTATGTAAAATCACACAATACAACACCGTATCCTATGGCACATTATTTTTCGTAGTGAATTCAATTCTAATCTCCACCCCACTTCTATGTAAAACATCTTCCTGATGTGAACAATATATACCAATTAATGGACACAATTTAAACTGATTCAACTTTAACATCGGCTCACTATAATCATATCCATAATAAATCTGTTGAAATCTAGCATACATATTATATAAAACAGCTACTCGGTTATCATCAAAATCAACTCGAACATTTTCATATGGATATCTTTTAACATTTAAATAAGCTGTTACATCCGTTAAATTTATCGCATCAAATTTACTCATATTTTGATCTAACTTTCCTTTATTCCCTGTCTGAAAACCCAAAATAATATATCTTGGTATCTCTAATTGTGAAGCAGTTTTAATAGCCCAACTGTGTTAGTTGTTTCTGGAATTCCTGGATTCTCGTGAATTTCCCATCCTCTAAAAAACATTTCCATCAAAGTATTCTTCGTCGTTAATTTCGTTAAAGCTAAATCCTGACTCATACCAACTTTAATATGTGGCACTCGCCACACTACACAATCAATTGTTAACTTCATTTCCTCAGTTGTAACAGAATTATATATCACATCACTATCATCAGCACACCTCTTCAGTATCAATTATTCTTGCGACACATTCATAACCACTTGCTTAAAATCTTCTGCAAAGCCCATCAACATCTTCAAGGGAATACAAATACTAAAATTACCATTATTATCCAAAACTGGCGCCTTTCCTGTTGTAAATTCCCATCCACAATTCTCTAATTTATTTATATAACTTGGACTATATGAAAAATATCCCTTCATAGTTGATGTAATACCCACATTCCTAACTTCATCAACCTCTACTCCACTAATTATATATTTGATGTTACTAAACATAAATGCTGCCGCATTATGAACTAAGTATGCTGTAGCACTTGTAGCATCATTAGCTAATTGCAACCTTCCTTCAATAAGCAACTCCGACTCCGACGGTAAAGTATATTTATCTATTTCTGGAACTACAATCCTAATTTCATCATTATATCCATACTTCGGTGAAGCAAATGGTACGTGATTATGAAATTCCATTTTAGTAATAGAATTATCCACTCGAAACTTATTTAAAACATTTAACATTTACATTCTTGTTTTCACTCAATAATACACAATCAACTTCACCCAAACAATTTTCTTCTTCTACTGAACTATAATCCACTTCTCATCATTTCTTATTAACCTCGAATATCTAATATAAACCGATCCTCTAACAAGAAAAAATATTCTTACACTAACACTCGAAAACCCAAATTCTTCAAAAACTTCCTGTTTTCGCTAGTTAGAGAATTTCGTAACTTCCCCTTACCAACCACTCTCCATAACTTATGTGATACACTCCGTATATATTTTCTCATCTTCGTTCCCTTCCACAACTTATTTCCATTATTAGTCCTCATACTTTTATAACAATTTTTAATTTATAAACTAAATTCACTCTTTTCTTCTGCGAATTCGTAAATATAATGTCAACTCTTCACCTCTCAAATTAATTAACCGTCCTGTCTGGTCGACTGCTCGAATAACAATATCAGTTAACATGTTAGTATTTACCGGCATATAAATTTTCTCTTCAGGAACTTCTATTATCTTAAACCCTGGTGGAACATTCGGATAAAAATGATATAAAACATGTGATAATTCTCCATTAATATATGAACCATCCACACACATAATACACATAATATCAATAGCACTGACTTTATTTATATCAACTATTTCATCACTATAAACCGGTATATTACCTCCTATTATTTTCTTGTGAAAACCAAACATAGAACCAATCGAATTTTCTATTCCAAAATCAACATCTACTGATGCTTTCATAAACACCTTCATAGTATTACTATTAGCAGACAAAATAAAATACTGTTGCTCATCCTCGTGAACTTTCAATTTTTCATCAATATACTTCTCTAAATCATGTATATCATAAGTTCCCTCTGGAACAGTTATATTTTTCCAAGCATTTACTTTATTAGGTGACATAGAATAATATCGAAATACATTATTAGCAGACGTAACATTTGGAATAGAATTATAAGTTTGTAAACTCACCATACACATTTCATAATCACCATTTAAATATAAAGGTGGATTTAATATACATCCAACCTCTGATCCCTTCCCAGTTAACACAAAAGTTAAATTATCCATAGCTTACTTAATCAATCCTTTTAAAAACATCAAACATAAATGACCGCAATTCACAGTGTTCACATCTTGATATCTCTGATAGTTATATTGAATAACCCCACCACCATTTGATAATAAATACTCCTCAACCTCAATCGGCGGTCTTAAATCACCATAACTATCAAAATATCTTATTACATCATTATTTTTATTATATGCTACCCAATGAGTACCACCTCCAACATTATCATCCAAATTCACTATTCCTTTCTCCTTCACATATATTTTCCTCGGTAAAACGTCTCTACTAAATACACCCCGAAATTTTCCAATTTTCCACCTCTTTACAAACTTCCGTAAATCAATTTCTGTTAAAGGCCTTCGAGGTAATTCACTTAACCGTTTTTTGAAACAACTCCACTTGGTAAATACACACCACAACCAGATTTATAAGGTTTTATATACAATCCACTCCCCGCATCCTACATTATATGGTTTCACATATAAACCAGTACCACTTTTGGATTCCATTGTCCTATTATGTCGTTTTGCTTCCTCTAATTGATCTCTTTCAGTTTTCGCAGATGTTACAGCTTTTGCTATCGCCGCAGTACCACCCCCTAACGACCCCAGAGCAGCCAAAGCTGCAAATAATGGAATTAACGGTAAAAATCCACCTTTCTTTGGTATTGCAATTACTCTTGATCGTGGAAACAGTATCCGTCTTCTAGGTTTTATTAAACTCTGATATGCAACTTTCACATTCTCTAATAGACCTTTTCTCCTACATATATGTCTTATGGCATTGCGCCCTTTCTTCATTGCGTGTAAAAATGATAGAACACCATCCGATCGATTTCTACCACTACTTCTTCTATGCCTTCTTCTTGTATTATTCTTCCTACCCTTCACACTCACTCTTTTTCTATATTGCCCCCGCACACCCATACCTAATATTGTTTTACCTTTCATAGCAGTTGCAACTAGAGTAGCAGCTAATTTTTCTCTCACACCCGCGTCTTTACTCTTCACTCGTTCTATAGCCCTTTGATACAATATCTTATCAGCTTCGTGTCGTTTCGATAAATCATTTGATTTTGAATAAGATATATCGTGTTCTTTACAAGCCTCGTCCAAATTATTCACTCCCTTATCACCTCTTTCTAAACGTTTCCCCAAACTAGTTCCTGGACCATAAAATCTATAGCCGGGTATATGTAACTCAACTGGTAACTTATTTATTAAACTATTCAATAATCCACCATCTTTCCTTCTCACTGTCTGATTCAAACTACCATCAGACTTCACTAACGTTCCCATCTTATTAAAAAATAACTGATAGATATATCTTTACAAATACCAACTCTCGAAATATAACAAAACACTACTAACCATATTACTTATACTCACACCAAATCTACACTCAAATTCAATAAAACACCATCAATTTCTCTCTCAAAAATAATAAAAAACCATACATTTTTTAATCATTTTATTATTATATACATTATTCACAATTACAATCGATTTTCTCTTAAAAATTGTAAATCATTTAAAATCTTTGGCAACCAATACATAGCTAACTCTATTGTTATACAAACATGTTCAGATACCACGCCATTACATATTCTATCTATTGCAGTATTTACTTCTTCTCCGTTTAAAACTATAGGATCTAAAAATTGCTTATAGAATTCTTCATATTTTAAATCCTGTAAAAACACTAAACGTGTCGCCACTACTTTAACCATTCACCACAATTCCGCCAAACTTTCATACGCTAAATATGCGAGTCCCCCCTCTTTATTTATTTTCATTATTCTATTTACACCATTAAAACTTTCATGTGATAGCCATATATCCATACCACAAATAAATAGGATATGAAATACTTGAATGTGTAACGTACATTAACGGATAATAATTATCACAAATATACATATATCCATTTATACGTAAACGTATATGAATATATGTACGTGTAGAGATACACAGCATACACTTAGATCGTTACCAGCAGCACCACGTACACTGAAGAGGCCTCAAAGGCCGAAACACCGGTGTCTGTGCGTTCGCTGTTGGTAATGACACCTAAGTGTATGCTGTGTATCTCTACACGTACATATATTCATATACGTTTACGTATAAATGGATATATGTATATTTGTGATATATCCATACCATTAATAACGGGAATCGCACCATTATAATATTGATAATATTTCTTCAACTTTAAACTCTCAGCTACAAACCTTTCCCATTCTTCTAAATTAAAATATACACATTGTTTTTTAATACCCACAATCTTCACTGTCGGTTCAAAATCCTTATTTGGTGCTAAACCCACACATATCCACTTAGAATGACTTTTATTTAAAAAAAATACTTTCTCCCAATAATGGTACATCCCATATTGATTCTCTAGCAAATTCGTCCGGTGATACTTGTTGAACTACGTTTTCTGCAGTCGTACTCACTTTATTCCAAAAATTATTTGATTCGCCCATTTCAGTAAAAAATGTGTTTACTCTCGGATCCGCTTCAAACATTATATGTAAATCAATACTATTAACTACCAATTCACTGTCGTCTACTATCAGTTCACCCTTCTCTACTATCCGTGAACAATCACACTTTTTTTCTTCTCCAGTAAAACAACGCTTCGACATATTGGATTATACTAACATTTATTTATCATATCAACCTTTATATATACCTACTATCTACCACTTCTCACAATCTCCACCTCCACTAACCAATTCTAAAGCCTCTTCATTAACCTTGACCTTAACTGGATATTGACCTTGAGAACTATATACAATTTAACCTTAACTTCACTTTAATATTAACTTTTTAACCTTGAATTCCTTCTTTCACCTCCATCGCCAATTTCTCTCCCTTACTTCACATTTATTCACAAAACCAATTTAAATAATTCAATAATGTACTGCTTCTCCTTTTCCCATCATACTTATAATATTCGTATACATCACATAAATACATTAAATTATATTTATACGAATCATAAAACTGCTGCGCTATATTATCATTTATTATAGCCCACCCAAATTCATCTTGACTTACTTCCTCACTATTTAAAAATATCTCCCCAACATTTTTAAAACTATTAAATTTCTCTTGCTCTTCCAGCAACACTTCACTTGTTAGTTCTTCATTTTTATTCATATTTAAAATGAAACTGCTTCAAATCATACACATTATATACACTCAATCTCATTTCAGCGACCTTGACTTGATCTTGACTTAACCTTGACCTTGAAATGACCCATCACCTTGATTTAACCTCGGCTTGATCTCAACTTGTCCTTGAATTGACCTTGACCATTCTATCTCAGCCGATTCTGGAACCTCTTCATTGACCTTGATCTATGCTACAACCTTGCATGACCTTGTCATGACCTTGACATGACCTTGACATGACCTCGACATGACCTTGACATGACCTCGACATGACCTTGACATGACCTTGACATGACCTTAACATGACCTTGACATGACCTTGACCGTTTCATCTCAGCCGATTCTGGAACCTCCTCATTGACCTCGATCTATGCTGCGTGCATGATCAAGGTCAATGAGGAGGTTCCAGAATCGGCTGAGACCCTCTACTCACGTATATGATGTACAATAGGGGCCCTTAAATTGCATCATACTCTGTCTGTCAGTGACCCTTTTATACTGTATTTTCTTCATGATATATGTTTAGCGAAACAAAACTGTACCTTCTGCGCGGAATGGTCTGAAATAGCATTGTGAATTACTTCAATTTTATAATTATTAATATTTTTCTGAATACATATACTATCTAAACAATTTTTTTTCCTCCCGAGGTCACGACTCCAAAATCGCTGGTTTTTACCCCCTCCACTTTTATAATTCCACACGAGGCCACCGAGGTTTTAGAGATAGCGCTGAAGTCGGCGCGCCAATTCAAAATTAAATTAATATGCAGGGTCCCTCAAAATTATAAAATAAATATATATACAGTATCGTACTTGGTGACGTAGAAATAAAATATGAATATACAAGGCGTTTCAAAAGTGAAGATTTAGAAAAATAAGATGGCAAATCCAAGATGGCTGATACAACATAGCCACCACCAGAATAAGACATGACATAACAAATATGGTTGAAACTAGATGTAGCTGGGGCGCTAAATTAAAAATAAATACATAAAATGTTTGAAATCGTATGATGTCAATTGCAATCACGACAACTTCAAGTGATTGGTAAATGTAACACACACAAATAAGCTAAGTAGTGACTCCTACCGCTATACTCACGAACGATTGGAACAGTGCACACTCATCGAATTACATCTTGCTTTGGCCAAAAATAGCCGCGACTGTTATCTCATCAAGGTTGGAATGCGCCTTATCTTGTTTTTGCGCGCATGACCTTCTTACGTCATGGCAGAGAGGGTGAAATTTTGCAAAGTTTCAAGGGCCAAAATGAGGGTTTACTTTTAATTGCTTTTTTTTTAAAAAAATATGAATTTTTAATTAGCCTACTTACCGCATTAATCAGCTGCACGACACTACACACAATGCTATACTAAAATTATTTTACTACTACTATTACATAAAGTTATTATGTATATATTTTTTTCTATGTTTGAAGATAACATGTTTATTTATGCAAACGAAATAATTTCTAGAATTATCGAGTGATGCAACATTGTAGTCATATATGCGCATGTATTAACACGTACTATTAGCATATATATTGGCATATAAATAGTATTGTTACTTAGACAATTTTCATTATAATTGTAATATCATCCTACACTACACTAGTATTTTTTAAAGTGATGACACTTCGATTAAAAAAGTATGAAGAATTCTTAAGTGAAATAGACGTTGATTTGCCAGCTGAAATTCGCGATTGGATATTTAGGTCGGAACTGGTTACAAATGATTGTGTATTTATGGCAGCATTCGTTTATCAAAATCGAAATTATTTTGATATTGATGAGTTTGTAAATCTATTATGGCATTGTAATCAACATATAAATGCTGAGGCGGAGAGATTAATGTATGGAAAATTCGAGTTGCTTATTAAACCAGTATTTGCACTATCGATGGAAGATTTGTGTTTTTGACATTGAAAGTAACAGTGTCTTAAATTTACAAAAGGAAAAACCGAAGGAACTACTGCTATGGTATTCACATTATATCCACCTAGAATTGGATTATGATACTGATATTGATAATGGAGGAGGTTGGGTTATATATGCATGTCAATAAGATTAAGATAGATATTCACCATTTGCCATCAGTCAACAATGTGTGATATATGTAAGCGGAGAATACTAAGAGTGAAAATTAAATTGTTATGGAATAGAATTGAGAAATACAAATCAGAATTAAGAAAACTAGGATTCGATATTGAAATTTACAATATAACATTGAATATTATAAAAATAAAACTCTAAAATGGGAAATCAACAGGACAAGGTGGATCGAGCTATTAAACAAATTAATAATAATTTTGACACACTTGATGGAATAAATAAAGCAACAATTCGTAAGATCCCATTATCCAATCTACAAAGTATGGTGAAAGCTGAATCTCTGAACAAAACTGGCATACTATTTGCATAGAGAAAAGAGAAGCTCTCATAGAATACTTACCGTGCTATCTCCACTACAATCTCTCCTGGCAAGATGAGCATATAGATGGTGCAGCAGCAGCTCGAAGAAATTGTAGCTATTGTAAATTAAATAATAATTATTTTAATATTTATAAATAAAAAATATATGTAGCAGTTTAATATTTATTTTATTGTTTAGTAAAAAGAAATATATACAATTTCAATAATATTACAATATATCATGTTTATCTATCCAAGAATTATTTGAATTTAATAGGCCCAACCACTTCACATGCACTTTATTACCCTTGCGCCTTATTACTTTCTCAACAAGATAGACGTCTGCATGTTTAGCCTTTTGTAATTCTTGTTCATAAAAACTTCTCAAAATGGGTTGACCGTTCATGTCTTCTAGAATATAGGTTGCAGGATTTGTAATATTAGCTTTAACTATTTTGAATAGTTCTGTGGGCCAGGTGGGTATGTACCTCTTTTCAAATACACTTTTATATTTACTTATACGTACTATATCCCCCACATGAAATTTTCGAAGCCCACTAATTTTTATATGATTATAGACTAACAATTGTTTTTCATTTTTCTTGTTAACATCACGATGTCTCATTTTAATCGTGCTATGTTTAGTCTCGGTTACTTCTGGCAATATATCAATCCATCTATATTTACCAATCATACTGAATTTCTTATACAATTTTCCCTTAATCGTTCGAATTACACGTTCTGCAATGGAGGCTTTCATGGCACTATATGAATAATGATTTATACCAAATCGTTTCATAAGTTTTTGAAATTGAGCATTATAATATTCACGACCGTTATCTGATTGTAAATTTATTTGTTGACGTGAACCTTGTAAAACTTTTTCCATTGCATTCATCACATCTGCACTTGTTTTACTTTTTACACGTTGAGTCCATAGAAATTTCGAGTAGCAATCAATTACCACGAGTATGTATTTATAACCTCTGTTCTCTCTAGCATATGGTACAAATTCCATCAGATCTGTCTGCCACAACTCATCGAGACCCTTAATAATAACACAGCGCCGTTTAAATATTTTGCGGTCGGGTTTATGCAACTCGTTGACATCTTGTTTAACTTTACTCATTATTCGTCTTTAACTTCTTAATTTTGTGGTCGATCTTTGTTTCCAAATTGGTCAATAAAGTGTTGAAAGAAGACTCTTTTTTTCTCAATTTAGTCTCAACACCATCCAATTCAGGCTCTCTATTAATTTTGCAGTTTCATTAGTACCAATGGTTTTGGAGCGTTTCAATTCATCAATATCAGTGTGCATTTTGATAAATTCTATAATTTTGTCCACATATGAGGACTTGGACTTTTTAATAACTTCATCAACATCTCTATACTTTTTGTCTACATAACTCTTAGTTGCACAATCAGTGAGCTGTATTGGTGATTCAATATTACACAGTCGTCTTTTTTGAAAATTGTAATGTCCTTCTGCATCAGTTTCCAATGCTGGATGAAGAATATCTGTTTGTATAGATTTTTTAATTTTAGATTTGGTGAAATGTCTACCAAATTTATCGATACTATCCATTACACCATTCAAAACTATACTGACATATTGATTGCTAATCGCTTTAATTATATTTAATAACATTAGCCTCTCTCAGCTCTGAGATGATTGCTGACACCTCGTTATCAAGACCACTATGTCCGGCCCTTTTCGAGGCCATCAATAAACGTAAACGATCCACCAGTTCGTTTTCATCATCCCAATAAACGTACTGACAAGGTTAATTTCTAAATATTAGTTCTTCGCCTAAATGACCACTACCCTCAATACGCCCACTTGCTGATGTATGTCGCTCGTATGTTAGGGGTTTAATGATGTTTAGATACTTGTGACTCTTACTACCTTGGACCTGTTTTTTGGGATAAAATCCTCGACGATGTACATTAGTCTGTTTTAAAATTGCACGATATCGAATTGCCAATTTTAAATTTATTTGTTATTGGATCGAAGTGAACACCTGTTGTTAAATAATTCACCAGCGATATCCGCCAATAAACCATCCAAGTAAGTCCTTGGCATTAACTCGTACTGTTCCAGATAATCATCGACGATTTCAGATGTCCTTCTAATCATCTCCCTATATTCAGTACGATATTGTTCAAATGATTTCCAAAGATCCACTACTACTGGTGTTATATCAAGCTCAAATACACTATCATCATGTTATACACATTTGTTGATACCGGAGTGCTGTACTTGAATTGCACGATCATGGGTTATACTAGCCCTCTTTTGAGGTGTTGTCGGTTTTTCCAGTCGAAGTTTTATTGGGGGTGTCTGTAATATTTCACCATCCTCATTCATACTTTCATCCTTTGATTCCATCTTAGTTTCACTTTTAACTGTTGGTATAACGACATCTTTCAATACCTTCCGAAGGGGTTCGGTAACAGGTTCAAAATGTTCTGTTATTAACTTATCATAATCAGAACGACCAGATTTTAATACTAAATGTTTTCTTCTAATGGACTTGATAGCTCGTATTATTTCAGATGATTCTATCACTATTATTTCTTCTCTGTTTCTGTGCGGCCATATGTAAATGATATTGAACAGCTTTTGAAGTCCTTCGAACAGCTTTCAAAGAGCTTTGAACTGCAACTCAAGTGCTTCGGAACAGGTAATATACAGCTCTGATGAGTTTTGAAACAGGTAATATACAGCCCTGATGAGCTTTGAAACAGGTAATATACAGTTTATAATGAGCTTTAAGCGGCTGATACAGGTTTTGAAGAGCTCTGTATAATTTTCAAAGTAATACTTGATGTTACCTCTACTACTTACACATGATAACTACGAGAAAATATTAGGTAGAATCGTTGAAATATATTCACAGAATTAACAACATATATCACAACATCCAACAACTTCAGTCGGTTCTTCTTCTTCCATTTTAACACATCTAACACGACTGAGTAACAATACTTGAATGACAAATTTATCTTCATTTACAAATATATAAAGCAATCAAACATTTTTCGATAGCGACCCTCATTTAGGTTACTATCCTTATCAATTGTGTGAAAGTCATATTTATTTTTCCAACACTCTGCACAGACTGATTTGAACTGGACGAAAGTCATGTCAGTGTCTACATGATCGTTATATACCGGGTGTCTGTTTAAGCTCGGCCACCGGCCATATCTCGGCAACCGTTTATCGTACAACCTCGCGGAAAAAATCTTGATAGTAAAATGGATGACGGGAATTACAACAAAAATATTTTTAAGTTTCCAAAATGATCGCAAGGGGGCGCAATTCTCAAGATGAATTAAAAATTCGATAATTTTTCATTAAATTCTGGATTAAGATACATTAAAAAATTTACTAGCAAAATGCTTAGACGATTTTATACAACTTTCATTTGAAACTTTTTGATCTAACTCCCATACGAAGGGGAGAGTGGAGGGGGGTATGTCTGCGCACAAAAGTAGGTATAACTTTGGTTTGCCCCAACGGATTTTAATGTATCTGGGCTCATTAGATAGAGAATTCTACAAAGAATTGAAGGATATGTAGCACGAAATACGTGGTTGTCAAAGAAAATAACAGGGGGCGCTGTTCTCAATGTATCTATATTTCTTGTTTTTTCTTTAAAATTTCAAATAGAACGGTATATTTTTAATTTCGTAATATTGAATCATATAAAAAACTGAAGGGAATGATGAAAACCGGAAGTTAATACCTTTTTTGTTGACGAAGATATAGTCATACGAAGACAATCCAGAAAAATAAAACTCTTTAAATATAAATTTATTTATTTATTGGGAGTAATAATTTTATTTTAATTTTAATAGGGTCTCTAGACAGTGTATAGTTCGCTTTCACTTGAATTTTCATCATAGTCTTCCATAAATGTATTTATTTCAATCTTCTCACCGATTTTTTAATTCATGCATATGTTGCATTAGATTCTCTTCTTAAATGTTTTCAAATTCTCTAGCTATTTTTAAATTTCATGTCTTGCCTTTTTAGACATTGAAATAAAATAATAATAATAATGATAATAATAATAATATATCTTTATCACCCAACTGATATAGGTAGATCTAATTATAGGAAAACAGCAAAAATAATTTCCATAACTTATGAACTAAGTAGACAATAACGAGAAAAAAACAATATAATATAATGCATCTGTTATAATCAAATCATTTACTCATTAGTAATGAAAGGGTACACAAATTGATATCTAAATCATCCCCGCCTGAAATTAAAGTAAATAAAAGAACCTATTATATACCTAAACATAAATAAGAAAATATATTGACCAAGTAATATAAAGGAAAAGAAAATATATTTAAATCAGAAAATACAAAAAAAAACAAGAAAAAGCTTCAACTTAACAAATGTTCAAAGTGTTTACCTTCATTTTCAGTACCCGTTTACTTGTCGATTAGTAGAGAGCAGAGTTACTTCCATTTCGGGGGCAGCAATTGTTGTACTCGGCTTTTTGTGATAAACTATGTCTTTTATTCTGCTCCATAAATAAACATCAAGAACATCTGGCAAGGTGAATAAAAACTCAATAATGTCTTCTTTCGGGATAATTTAGGGAACATTTCCCCGAAGCAAGAATGCATTTTCAAAGCATTGAAAATACATTCTGATCATGTCATAAGCTTCAACGTTAGAATACGACATTTTACAAACTTAATAATTATGTGCAGGTGTCCAAAAAGGCTTAATTTTCTAAATACGTACAAAAAGTTCAACTACAAGTGCCACTAATATCTTTGCATTTCGATTTTCATGGCTCACCTTGGAAATCTCATCATAATGTAATTTAGTATCACTGTGCATGCCATGTTGTATGATGAAAATTTAAAAAAAAGCAAACTACACTGTTCAGTATTATTATTTTATTTCAATGTTGGAAAGGATAAGAAATGATATTTAAAAAATAATAGAGTATTTAAAAACATTTAAAAGGAGAATCTAACGTAACATATGCAATGAATTAAAAAATCTATAAAAAAATTGTCTAGAGACCCTATTAAAATTAAAATAAAATTATTACTCCCAATAAATAAATAAATTTATATTTAAAGAGTTTTATTTTTCTGGATTGTCTTCGTATGACTATATCTTCGTCAACAAAAAAGGTAGCAACTTCCGGTTTTCATCATTCTTTTCCGTTTTTTATGTGCTTTTATATTTCGAAATTAAAAATATACCGTTCTATTTGAAATTTTAAAGACAAAACAAGAAATATACATACATTGAGAACAGCGCCCCCTGTTATTTTCTTTGACAACCACGTATTTCGTGCTACATATCCTTCAATTCTTTGTAAAATTCTCTATCTAATGAGCCCAGAAACATTAAAATCCGTTAGGGCAAACCAAAGTTATACCTACTTTTGTGCGCAGGCATACCCCCCTCCACTCTCCCCTTCGTATGGGAGTTAGATCAAAAAGTTTCAAATGAAAGTTGTATAAAAACGTCTAAACATTTTGCTAGTAAATTTTTTAATCTATCTTAATCTAGAATTTAATGAAAAATTATCGAATTTTTAATTCATCTTGAGAATTGCGCCCCCTTGCGATCATTTTGGAAACTTAAAAATATTTTTGTTGTAATTTCCGTCATGCATTTTACTATCAAGATTTTTTCCGCGAGGTTGTACGATAAACGGTTGCCGAGATATGGCCGGTGGCCGAGCTTAAACAGACACCCGGTATATGTCTAAGATTTAGATCGTCTTGTTTAAATAAAATAATAAAACTTGGATTGTCTCGAATTAAATGTTTAGGTATACGGGTATAAGCTTGACATAAGTAGAAAGAAACGATAGCCTTATGTCGCCCCATACTAAAATACAAGGTAATTTTGTCCTGCCTGTCACAAGCAACATCATCAAAAATAAATATAGAGTTTTCTAATGCTTCATTAGGATCTATAATATTATCGTTTTCGGTGTACTTGAAATACTTTATGCCTTTAACATTATTGATCACCCTCTCCAGGAATTGATATTTAGGCTGGAAGAGCGACTTGGAGTACACATAGATATTATGAAACTTAAGACCGTTTACTTCAACAATCAGACCTATCAGAGCATTTGTTTCTCCACAATTGGACATATTATACATCGAATTGTATTGGGCAGTAGTGAATTATGTCTGCGATATAAATTGGCAGGCAGTAATTCATTGTCCAAAGTTTTCACTTGGAGGTTAAGCTTCTGCTTAACAAGACGCATGATGCGATACTAAGTGTATTTATAGAGTTCATCCAATCAAATATTATCCACTCAAATATTAGCGTTCAAAGAAGGAGGCGGTGTCCTAAACACACTTACCAACAATCTTCCTGTAGAGCTGCACTTGCCCCAATACCAGGGTGTGCAGCTGGGACGAAAGTAAAAGAGCGTTTAGATGGATCCTGGAATAAACCCACTCGTCGCTGCTTGTAGAGAGCACGACATTGCATACTCTAAAAATAAGGATATTAAATATCGTCACAAGGCAGATCAAATTCTTGAAGAAAAAGCTTGGAATCGCGTTAAATCAAAAGACGCTAGTCTTGGTGAGAAGGCGGCTGGCTGGCTGGTGACTAACGGCATGAAAGTTAAAAGAAAACTGAGTATGAGTATAAAGCTAAATACAGAAATGAAGAGAGTACAACGAAGATGCAGTAGAAAGCGAAAGAGAGGAGCTGGTATTAAGAGTAGAAGAATTCCCTTCAGAAGGAGTGTTGTAAGAACAAGCGAAATCAGCTCTGAAGAATTCAAAAATTAAGGATTTTGCGGAGCAAGCAAAAATATCACTCGCCGCTGCTAAAATTGCTGTTAGAAAGAATGGGGGTAGAAAAAATATCAGAATACCAAGAATTATACCGATACCTAAATATTGTGGTTTTATACCTTTAATACCATTATTTGCTGGTTTGAGCGCTTTGAGCACTCTTGCTGGAGGAGCTGCTGGAATTACACAGGCAGTGAATAAAGCAAAGGCATCCCAAAAATTACTGGTTAACACAACATAATAAAGCAATGGAGGCTGTTGCATTGGGGAAACATGGTCAGGGTCTGTATTTGAAACCGTACAGGAAAGGATTGGGACTATATTTAAAACCACAGTCAAAAAACTACTAAGCAGACTGCCACGAAGAGCTCTCACAGACAAAGATATTTTGAAATTTGGAAAAAATTGCCTAATTTTCGCGGTGTCTTTATGAGAGACAATTTGCCTAATAAACCGAGTAAGAGTGAGTGTGCAGTCGTTAATCTTGATTCGATATCCGAACCAGACACATTGGGTCGCATATTGCAAAAAAAATCATACAGTTCATTATTTCGATTCATTTGGTAACTAATTACCACCTTTGGAATTGATAGAATACCATAAAAACTGTCAAATTATCTACAATTATTCACGGTTTCAAAATTTTAATGAGAAAAATTGTGGACATTTGTGTCTAAAATTCCTATATAGCCGTGTGTAGAGATGAGAAAGTCATTAGTATCACGTCGAGCACATTCACGCTTATTAGCAAGAGTAATGTACTCTCTGCAGATTACTATCTTCCAACTGAATTAGATGATCAAAACGATTATGCAATAGGACTTATTGGCTTACATACCTACAATACAATTCAAATGGGACACAACAAATTTTATTATGATAATCATGTGATAGATATACCTACTGGATCATATGAAATCGGAGATTTAGAGGCATATCTACAGAAGCAAATCATTTCATCAAGTGATATAACCAAAAAAATGACTTGCTATTAATAAAACCCAAAAACAACACCCTAAAATGTGAAATACAAAGTGTCTATTCGATTGATTTTTCACATAGCGATTCTATTAGCCGAATGTTGGGGTTCAACAGTTAAAAATTAATTGCTGGAAAAAATCACGTATCAAATGTCAGTTAACATATTAAAAGTCGTTCCAATAAGGATCGAGTGCAATATAGTAACGTCCACGTACTACGACACACATCTCTCACATACATTATTTGAATTTGCACCTTCGGTGGAACCGGGTTATAGCATCAATATAGAACCAAAAATATAGTTTATTTATCAATAAACTACCAACTACTAATAGGTTAACACCGGCAAATAGAGCATTTCTACAATCGTTGGGATTCAGTGTAAAAGAATGGAGAATCTAAAGCCTAAATTTCGACGAGACTATAATTAAAGAAGAATATCACACATATTACCCACGCGCAAACAATTTTGATTTGAATGATGAAATACGAATACCAATAAATAATCAGGATGTCTACACATTTCCCGCTAATAGTTTTATTTATGTTGAGGGTAAATTTAAACCGAGTGCTGAAGTAACAGGTGTTTGTGAGTTGACAAATAATGCATATATATGCATTTCTATTTGTCAAATTCGATATGAACTGAATGTAGTGGAAGTGGATCGCTGCACTAAACCAGGAATTACTTGTACAATAAAAGCTTTCCTGTTCCATAATGACGGTGAGAGTAAATCTTTACAGATAGCTGGATGGAACCCATTTAAAATTGGACAACCAACGCTATCAAATAATCAATTTAATGCCATTTTGCCACTGTCCTATTGTTTTTGAATTATTGTGGACTATAAAAAGATTATGAACAACACTTCGCAAGAAATTATACTATTAAGGAGTCGTACAGATGATAATTATTATAAAAATAGTGAATCTAATGGTACGAAGACTGCTACAATAGAAATTAGTAAAGTGGAATGGCATGTGCCTCATATTGCTGTTTGTGATTCAACTCGCTTAAAACTCTTGAAAACATTTAATGCGAATAAGCCTATTTACATACCGTTTAGAAAATGGGATTTACAAGAACTACCAGCGCTACGAAATAATAAAAAGGATGTTTGGAGTGTTAAGACAGGCATCAATTTAGAAAAATCACGGTGTGTAATAGTGACTTTTCAAACAAATAAAAATGACACTAAAGCGGCCGATGCTAGTAATTTTGAACATGCTTCAATCAATAATAGAAAATTACATCTGAACTCTGAAAGCTATCCTTATAATAATCTAAATCTCCAAATGAATGTTAAGCGATATGCCACTGCACTTATAGATGCTGATATTGCTTTCCCTGCAAATACAACAGCATATATTAAAGTTGTTGATGTGTACGCACACGTTTTAGTGAGTCTCCGGCAAAAATCTACGTATCTTTTTACGAGAGGCAGGAAAAAACTGCGGAACCGCATATAAGGTAGCGCTAAAGTATACTACAGCTACATACGATATCAAATTAATCTTGAACTATCTGGTTTATTATGTTTTAATTAAATATACTCTCGTAAATTACAAATAAAAGTGGCAATATCACTGGAACGTTTGTTATGATTCAAAAAGATGAACAAAAAACATCCTCGGGTGGTTTATTCGACAAAATACAAGCACTTATAAATAATAAAACGGACGAAATTAAAAAGGAAATTCAATGCATAAATAAAACGATCACAGATTTAGATAATAAATATCGCGTTTTGGAGGATAAGGTTGTACAATTAGAAAGAAAAATTAGGAGAAACAATATAATCATATTTGGTCTATCCGTGGATGGTCAGGTTTCTCTGATACAGACTGTTCTCACAAAGATTAGCCAAATATTTGAAATTGAGTTATCTCAGTCAGACATAGCGAATATATATACTTTGGGCAATAATAATATAATATATGTCGAGTTCATCTCATACCTTCGCAAGTTAGCGATAACTAAAAACTTGAGAAAACTGAAGGGTACTGGAATTTCTATCGCAGATGACCTATGTAAAGAGGATCAAATACGCAATAAGTTCCTTTATGGATTTCTGAAGGAGGCTCGCAGTAAACAATTGCGAGCTTATATAAGAAATAGCAAATTGTACATAGATGGCGCAGTATTTGATACTGAGACGGATTCCATTGACGCATATATTACCCGGAATAATACTTTGCGGACGGATAGAGCCAACGATTTGGTAAACGCCGGTGGGACCAGTCCAAAACCAATAAAGACATCCGAGGACCAAGACAAGTCAACAAAAAGTAGGCAAGGAAGGCGGGAAGTACCAGGAAATACCTCCAAGATTGCAAGGGAAGGAGGACATACATCAAGGATCTTGAGAGGAAATAGTAGTAAATAACCATTTTATAGACACTTTCTTTTATTTGTTTTTTATTTATTTTTTATTGTTATACATGTGTTTCTCAGTATATTAAATTTATAAATTCATTATGTATGTGCATTTTTGTATTTTCTTTTTTCTTTCTTTTTATGATTTTCAATTGATGATTGTTACTTTCTGTTCATGAGGGAAGCTGCTATAGTTGATACTTGTCTTTTAAATTTCAATTCGTATATAGTGGTAATTTTCTGCAAACATGTCATTAAAAACAGCTCACATTAATACTAGATCGCTGCCAGCACATTTTCGTAGCATAAGGGAAATGATTTTACTAAATAACTATGATATTCTTGCCCTACCTGAAACATGGTTAACGAAGGAATTACCTTCAGAATTGTTCGCTGTTCCTGGATACGATCTTTACATAAACAATAGAGCTAGTAGGGGAGGTGTAGTTGCGTTTTACTGTAAAAATCAGCTCCCGGTGACTGTTTCTAAGCATTATGCGGATGACTCTATTGAGTATATCTGGATGCGGCTAGTGGGTTTCGGTAAAGAAATTCATCTGGGGGTCTTGTTACATCTTTCTTTTTTTTTTGGTATCCTATGTCTTATATTTTATAATTTTGGAACACTTCCGGCGAGTGTCGCTGTACATCTTGAATTTTCCATGCGTGGGCATTGCGCTTTAATTACTCTTTTGTTTACTGTTAGAATGTTAGTGCTTTTATTTCCGGATGTATTGGATATTTATTTGACTTATTCATAGTTTTCATTGGAAGTAATGACTTTTTTTGGTTTGTTTTAATTAATAAGTGGCTAATTCCGTTCTGTTAGCGCCACCTGACGATCTTCGGAGTTATCGTTAGATTACGCTGGATTATTTAATCCTGAATTAATGTCTTTTATTTTCTTTTTTCTTAACTACCGTACATATTCTACTGTATTACTATCGTGTTTGTGTATTCCTTTCTGAATTTAGTAAGTAGCCTTCCCTTTATGGTTCATTTGTAGAACAAACGTTTCATTTGACGTGGCACAGATGGCACGTTACCGCGGCTGTCTTTCATTGGTTGTTAGGGGTAACGCCGAGAATGACATTTCGTTTTCGTTCTTCGAGATGGAATGTTGACATCGCAAGCAGCGAATTAATGTCTGCCGTGCTCTTGCATTGAATTTGTAGTGATTATTTGCCGTATGTAATTTGTTGTGCGCTATTAAATAAGCGGATGGACGTAAGAGTACGAAGATTCCCGTGTTTTTCTCGTACATGATACGGATATTGTACAGGCATTAATTAATCATCGCTGGTAAGTTTTTCTTGCATCTTGACGTTATTTTAGATTCCTAGTAACTTTTCCGTTCGTTTCCCTTAATTTTAGCTGGTGGACCGGCACCGATTTATGCTGATTAAAAAGCATTGCACGCCTTATTTTCCGCCATTGCATTTCATAACCCCGCCATCGCCCTCGTGTCTCTGATGCAAAACTTGCACATTTGGGATTAGATTGGAGGGAAAGACACCTTCAACTGTAATTTGGCGCCATAATTGTCTGCGTCACCGACCTGTAGCTCTAGGCAATTTCTCCCGTATACAGGGCGGGCGTGGCAGTCTTTTACAAACCACCCAAAAGTAACATTTTGAGGTTTCTGAACGACTTTGAGGACATTCTTTCGGAATATAATACGACGTCGGATTTTGTCGTGTGTCTAGGAGACTTCAATGTTAACTTGCTGAACCCACAGGACTTCTTCGCTCGTAGATTGCTTGATTCTTTCGAGACGCTTGACATGATGCAACTTATTGATGGCCCCACACGTATTTCCCGTGAGTCATCGACTATCCTCGATCTACTCATTGTCAGCAAGGACTTGCTCCTGCGAGGGTCGGGCTTACTACACGTGGAGTTCTCAGATTATGAAGTCATCTATTGCAGTATTTACTTTAGACCAAATAACCCACCTAAAAGGGAATTCTACGCTAGATGTTTCAAAAATTTTAATCACGACCATTTTGTTGATGATATATACAAAATCTCCTGGTATCTGATATATGATTTACTCGATGTTAACGTATAAATAGGATTCCTTAACGCTAATTTAATACACGTCATCAATAAGGATGCTCCTGTTAGACGTATATCATCTTCGAAACCGCCGGCTCCCTGGCAAACGTATAACATAAAATTAATGATTAAAACTAGGGATTCTGCGCTACGGCGTTTCAATAGAACTAGAGAACCCGCCCATCACGCGTACTATAAACAGCTGAGGAATGAAGTTAACCGTGCAATTAAACGTGAGAAGCAGGCTTACTTTACCCATCAGTGTAGACTCAATTATAATAACCATCGTGGTCTATGGGAAGAGTTTAAGAATATTAATGTAGTAAAAGATAAACAAATACCTGAGCATCTGAAGGATACTGACGCACTTAATTCATTTTTTGCTAAATCTGTAATGCCCGCCATCACAGTAACGGACAATGCACGGACCCAAACTGTCAATGCGTCGACTTTCTAATTTAAGCATCTATCAGTGGGTAACGTACTTAGTTCCCTGAGTAAAATAAAATCAAATTCCCAAGGAAGCGACAACATTGATACTCGCATGCTGAGGATCTGTATGCCGATGATTGTCGATTATGTGTTGCATATTTTCAACTATTGTGTAGATACGTCTACTCTTCCGAAGGTATGGAAGTCATCTATTATTACGCCTATTCCCAAGACAGCTATTGTTGAGAATATTACAGATCTACGACAAATCAGCTTATTGCCAGTTCTATCAAAGGTATTTGAAAGATGTTTCATTAATCAGCTTCGTTGTTATATTGTAGATGATAATAGAATACCAGAATGTCAGTCTGGTTTCAGATCAGGCCATAGTTGTTCTACCGCTCTTGCTCGCATCTTGGATGATGTGTTGAAAGGTACAGATGATGGAAATGTTACTGTGTTGGTTTTGCTGGACTTCAGCAAAGCCTTCGATACTGTGCACCACGAACTACTTTTACAAATGCTTAAAGAAAAAGGTTTGGCTTCCTCAGCTGTTGAATTATTAAAATCTTACCTGGTGGGAAGAACACAACAGGTTAGAATAGATAATGTCATATCAAATGAAATTACTATGGAGAATGGGGTTCCACATTGCCATCCGTTATCAAATATTGCAAATACCATCTGTACGCAGATGATACGCAGTTATAAATATCATTCAAACCATCTGAATACCTTTGGGGTCAGGAGATGATTAACAGAGATTTGGAAAGCATTTCCCGGTTTTGTGGTAGTCATCAGCACCAAATAAATCCAAATAAAACCCAAGCTATCATTTTTGGTCCTAGGCGCGTGCGTATATTAGTCCAGTCGTCATTGAATATCTATATTCAATCGACAAAAATCGTAATCTCGGACTGTATTAAGAACCTAGGGTTGCATATTGACTCTGCGCTGAGATTTGAACAAAACACTTCGTATCTTATAAGAAAAGCGATAATGTCCTTGAAACTGATATATATTAACAGGCAACTTTTTGACGAGTCAGCGAGGTCACTTTTATGCTGGAGCCTTGTGCTATCACACTTTAATTATTGTGATGTCGTTTACGATTCCTGCATAACCAGGGCGACCTGCATGAGGATTCAGAGAGTGCAGAATAGTTGTATCCGGCTGATACACGGCATTCGAGGCAGGTGAGGGGTCACTCGTAGACTTAAAGAGAGCGGTACCTTGAATATGTCAAATACACGGCTACTTCACAAGAGCATCTTCTTCTTAAATATTTTAAAATCTAGAAAGCCACCATATTTATATAATAAAATGAAATTCAGGCATCAACAACATAACGTGAATGTGAGAGAAGTATCACTGGACAATGCCTAAACACAAGCAGGAAATATTTAAACGCAGTTTTTCATATAGTGCAGCCAAAGCACTAAATAATTATCTCCAAACAATAGACCTAAATGTTTCAGGATATTTACTCCGGAAACAACTAACAAACGCACTAGCTAAACAGGATTAAATTATTACGAAACTTTTTCTGAATATTGATGAAAGCAGTACGTCATATAATTATATCTAGGTGTGTACGCGTATATGTGGATATGAATTTTGAGTATGTGTGTGTATGTAGTTGTTCGTATGTATGTACATATGTATATATGTGTTTTTTTTCTTTTTTTCTAAATCATCTTCTTCCTTTTTTTTCTTTTCCTTTTACCAAACGTAATTTCTTTTTCGGGGGTTAGTCTTCAATAAGCATTATTATCATTTCTCTGGTTATGTTTCTGATTAATATGGGCTTCCTTATTTCACTACCCCTTTATTCACTAGGCTAAGGGTAGAACGTTAAGTGATCATATCTTTAAGATATGATCACAATACGGCGACTTAATCTATTTGGCTAGGGACACGAAGCAACTATCCATATACATATATTTATGTTATATGCTACATTAATTTATACATGTTACATATTTTCCAATGTATTATTATCGTGTTCAAATGCCAATAAATTGCGTTATTATTATTATTATTATTATTATTATTATTATTATTATTATTATTATTATATTGATAATATCGTTGAATATTCTCCATTAACAGGAATAGATAAAAAGATAATATATTCGCTTAAAAATGATATAATCATGATATATAATTAATAATAATTAATTTTGATTCAGCCATCATGGGAAAAGTACTCAGATTCAACGATGATGTAAAGATTTATGAATGGCTAGATGATACAAATAGAATTTCAGAATGGATGTATGCTGCAACAAATAGACATTGATTTAATAGAAGAATTCAAAATTTGGAGACAATTTTGAATCCAATTCTAGATAAAGTGCACCGAGAATCTATTGGCATCGATTTGGTTCGTTTTTAATCATCGATATTCAGGGATTTAATATACCAGAATTTACACCGAAAGAAATGAGTATAACAGACGGCAATAGGAATGCACATTTTTTATTTAACCCGCCCAAAAGTTTTCATGCCTTGTCATTGCATGTACAACGGACTATTCGTTGTTTGGAAAACAACCACATGAGTATTCAATATTCAAATGGATATATTGATTTGAAATGTATTAAAAATATATTATATAGTGTTTGCTATTCATATGATAGGATTTATGTTAAAGGGAGTCAGAAAATTGATTTTCTAAAAAAAATATGTCAATATTGAAATTATTAATTTAGAAAAATTTGATAATTAAAACCGATTATGTTTGTTTCTACCATAATAGAAATAATAAAACAGACAATAAATGTGTTTGCTCTGAGTATAATGTGAAAATACTATATAAATTTATTTTTAAAATAAATAATTTTTGTTAAACAGTGTTTTTATTAATCAGGAAGTAAAATAATAATATTCCATTACAACACAGACGCAATTATATTAATATTTTTCAAGTTCAAATATTACCGAGTCATGAAATATAATTAAGAATATTCGTCACTTGCATCTTATAAAGTTAAAGGTTAAACATATTGATATGTAATTTAAACAACTTTATCGAAGAATTGCACACATATTGCCGTGACCTTTATAGTTTAAGTATTTTTAAAATAGTTAAATAATTAAGCATTAGAATAAGAAAATAAATTTTTAGTTGTAAATATAGTTGTTAAGATAATAATGAGTTGCATAACCTTTAAGGCGCAACATCATGATGAAAAGTATATAGTAATTTAAGTTAAAATGTATATACATTAAGAGGAATAGAAATAAACACAAAAATAAATTCATGTATTCTATATTTATAGAAAAGATGAGCACAAGATGTGGTTTGAGTATACAAAGGCCGAACCAAACTTTTCGCATTGTGTCGTTGGCATTAAATATATTGAAAAAGGTCAAATTCGACATGCTCGATATGAAAATGTGTTTCAAAATGAATAGACGTAGTATATAAATTTGTGAAAAGATTTTTATCTCTCAGACATTTTATGGTTACATGATAAAATACAATAAATACCTGATACTTATATTTAATAGCATTTTTAAAAGGATATACAAAAAGGTGTTCTTTATTCGAAACGATATACTAAAAGTATAGATAAAAATACATCCTTGAAGGCTTCAAGATAACAGGATAAATCTTGTTTAATTTGAATAATCTACAAGGAAGAAATAATGTTAACATTGTTGACAGTTATGTGCAGATCAACCTACATGAAGACGAAAGGAAATGGTTGGAAAGCAAAGGTGATGATGTCGAGGTCTATGTTCCTGATGGTGTGGTCATAAAAAGAAGAATCCCATCTGTGTTCAATGTATTTCCGATTATTTCCAACAAAGATAGCTACAAGAAAATACCGATAGTTTTTAACAATGGGAAACGAAAGCACATAAACAATAATGAAAGAGGCAATGAATTCATTTACAAACATAATGAGGGATGGCGTTAATAAAAGGAAGATATACCTACTGAAGACAAAGAATCGCAGGCATGGACTTTATAAATAAACAATTTGTGTGTGTAAACATTTAGAGCATTCTTGAACTGTCAAAAAGCAATATAGGTATATTTTTGACCTGAGAAAAACTTGAAGAACATAAAAATGAACAGGGCAATACCAACATAAAATTTATAGTGTTGAAGTTGTGGCGCTGTACGCGGGTAGTTGTGTTTTGTTTGAAAACCGAGGTTATAAAAACGCGCGAAGAGCGAGAGAAAGGAGAAGCTGCCGATCTTTTGAATTTACCAGACGCAAAAATTTCATTCGCGTATGCAAATGATCGTAGGAGATTAAATACACTACATTTGATCAAATTAGCTAAATGTATTAAGTTTATTTTGAATTTCAATATTTATTTTAGTTTTCATATTATTATTAATTCATTGTTATATTGCTTATTTCATATTTAAAATTTACAAAATGGTAGACATGAACAAACAAGAATTTGATGATTTATATCAAGAACATAAATTTTCTTTGAAATAAATTTATGATTCAAATAATAGATGGTTTACGACGTGCACTAGAGATGTTATGTGTGAATATTCATTTCTAGTAAAGCGTTAGACATCATTAATACTTAAATAAAATATTATTTTTGCTAAATTAAATTAAATTTTATAAATCATGGGAGAATTATTAATGGTGTAGAAGGGCATTGGGAGTACTATGTGAAAATATTTGCTTGCAGTGTTTGCTGTGCACTATTAACAATTTATATTGGAAAATTTAATACAATTTCAAGCATTTTGAATACGTAAAGATACAAGTATTCTTGATGGACAAAAGCCAACCTGTAGTATGTACAATATGTGAATGTTTGCATATGGGGATTGGTAAAGGTTATATTCAAGGTGTTTTGTTCTTTGCGAAATTTTAGATCTTTGGAGGCATTACGTGCGAATGAGTGTCTCTGTGGAAATAAAATTTAGCGTCGTAGGGGAAAAAAATATTTCTTTAAATCTATTAATACAATATTAAAAGATTACGGATAGCATAAATAATATTTTCCTTGAATTCACATAAAGGATAAAAGCCATGTGTATTTCTTATATATGTTAGGAGCAAACACCGATTTCGGCCAATGTACGGAAAATATGGTCAAAACGCGTTCTGGCTGCTACGATTTTGCCAATGTCCGAATTATCGCTTTCCGGTCGTTTAATGGAGAACAGAATGCGTTTTGGGCCAACTGCGATTGCCAGAACCCGTTCTGATCTATTCTGCGATTGCCATAACGCGTTTCGTGCGTGTCTCAGCTTGTAAACGATACCTCCGCTCCGGAGCTAGAATATTTATTTCATTTAGTGTTTGATCTTTGTGCGGGTAGTCGCTAGAGAGTGCCATGGAAGAACTTAAGTTACGTTTTAATGATGAACTGCAAAAAGTCATAAGTGATAGCAATGATCGTAGCAATATTTTTACAAGAGAAAGATACGACCAAATACTTGCAGAGGTGAAGGCGGCAAAAGCTTGTAAAAGCAACGGTGACACAATATCTTCGAAGCAAAGACGACGATTAAAAAGGTATGATATTTTAAAAATTGGCGAAACCGAAAAGCTAATTGAAAGGAGAACAGACGAAACTGCCGAACTGCGTTATTTTTGCATGACCCACGAATTATTTGACATTATTCATTCCGCTCATGTGGGTGCTGGACATAAGAGATTACGAGGTTTGTTTTTTTTCATTTTTTTTAAGGGGCCCGAGATCTACAAGTGCTTTTATTTATTTTAGTTATGGATTCTGAACTGAAAAGAAAATATTGTAACATAACACGGCAAATAATTGAGATTTATTTATTACTTTGCAAGCAATGCCAATTAAAAAAGAAAGTTCAACGAAAAGGTCTAGTGGTGAAACCAATTTTGACAAATGAAATGAATTCACGCTGTCAAGTAGATTTAATTGACATGCAAAGTGAACCAGACCAAGATTTTCGTTTCATCCTCAACTATCAGGATCATTTAACAAAATTCACCGTACTGCGAGCACTGAAAACAAAGACAGCTGAAGAAGTTGCCTATCATTTATTAGATATTTTCTGTTTGTTATGATTCTACAAAGCGACAATGGTAGAGAATTTGCAAACCGTATAATTAAAAATCTTGCTGAAATGTGGCCCGGATTGAAGCTGGTCCATGGAAAACCTCGCCATTCGCAGAGTCAAGGGTCCGTAGAGAGATCAAATCAAGATGTAAGGAACATGCTGGTTACATGGTTGGCCGATCAACACACAACGAAATGGTCTGAAGGGTTGCGATTTGTGCAAAGCAATAAAAATCGTTCTCTGCATACAGGAATAACTAAAAGTCCTTATGAAGCTATGTTCGGCGTGCCTCAGAAGATCGGTCTCAAGGATTCGTCACTTCCTGAAGAACTTTTGTCTAACGTCGAAACAGAAGAAGAGTTACAAAAGTTGTGCGATGAGAACAATTCAAACGAAAGTGAAGATAAACATGATGAAGATCAACAAGAGAAAAATTTGTGTACAATATGCGAAAAAGAAATTTCAGATACTTATAAATGTTCAGTTTGTTACCTACCTATTCATATCATTTGCGGAAAAACTAACGAAACAAATGGAGAGGGTAAGCAGAAAATTACATGTAACCGATGTTTGCGTACTGAGAAAATAACTATTGTACGGGACGAGGCTAAAGAAGGACTGGAGAAGCAAGCCGAGAAAATGATTGTCCTTTCGAATTCAAAGTTACCACCCATAGATGTAGGAAGAACTGTAATTGTACGAGTACCTGATGTTGACAGAGGTAGACTTGCCCCGAGAAATGTGTTAGCTGTTGTACTCGGTATTAACGACTCTGGACTTTATCAGCTTGGTATGTAATAAATTTGTCAGCTATTCAACATAATTTTTAATTCATTTTCAGGAACGAAAGAAGGAACTTTGCAGTCGCTGTACTGTCGTAATGAATTTACTTTGGCCGACTCAAACTTTATCGACATTTCTTCGGTTCCGTCAACGTCTGCTTCTCTCCGTACAGCTTCTGGTTTAGCATCTGGATCAAAACAGGGCTTTGTACAGTGTAATTGCAAGCGCTATTGCGTCGACAAGAAGTGCGCGTGTAGGGCGAAGAAAATAGTATGTAACAGCAAATGTCACAACAATAGTTCGTGTAAAAATAAGTAGGAAAATTGTTCTTCTTTTGTGCAACGCAAACGCGCGTTTTAATGTTTTCCGTTTCTTTTAAAAATAATGTTAATTTTGAAGTTTTTACGTCGTATTTACATAAACAATAAAAATATTTTTTCGCATTGACCATTGGACATTTTTTGTGTGTTCGACTCGTCCTGGCAATGGCGTATGCCAAAATGCTTCTTGGCTGACTTGAGAAGGTCAGAATGCGTTCTGGTAAATGCAAACAGCCCCGAACGCGTACTGTTCTCCATTAAACGACCGGAAAGCGATAATTCGGACATTGGCAAAATCGTAGCAGCCAGAACGCGTTTTGACCATATTTTCCGTCCATTGGCCGAAATCGGTGTTTGCTCCTAACATATATATATATATATATATATATATATATATATATATATATATATTATGGTTGGAATAATAAGCAGACATTCCTAACAGTCACATGTTGTGAATAGAATTTTTTTACTGTGTTGTTTAATGAATAATTATATGAATATAAATGTTTATGAAATTTAAATATTTATTTATTATTAACCTTATCCTAATTGAATTTAAATAAGAAATGTTGCTGATGAATAAAGGAAAGATCACTCCCAGAACCTACGAAAATAGTGTAAATGTTATCAGGGATTGAGATTAAACATTTATTGGAGTAGTTTTTTTTTATAATTGCAATCTCTGCATTCATGAAAATTTATGCAGTTTTGTATCATTAAGGCAGGGTTATAGCATAATTATTGTCATTATTTAATTAAATTCTACTGGTACAGACTACAGCATAGATTATATGGCTATACCCCACATGTGGTAATAATACATTTATATAATTTATTTATATACCATATAGCTATGCAAACCACTGCAATATGTATACATATAATCAAATGCATGCAAGACATATCATTAAATAATTTTTATTATATACCAAAAGCAGACGGTTGCATTTACTATGTATAAAACATACAAAACAATTTTATAAAATTCATTCAACACTATAATCTATTAGAGTGCACATCGTTATTGTTTTTAGTGAGAGTTTTTTACATTATTATATCGATATATAAAAGTTTTTAAAATTCTACAAAGTTCTCCTTTAAAATTCGCACAAATATAAAAGACATTTAATATGTTAGTTTGTTTCAAATTTATTTAGTAGTGTTTTTTAATATTCTTTTAGAAACGGCACTTTACATATTATATTTAAATAGATAGATATACAAAGACGTTAGACAAAAGTTCTTCAGGAAGTGACGAATCCTTGAGACCGATCTTCTGAGGCACGCCGAACATAGCTTCATAAGGACTTTTAGTTATTCCTGTATGCAGAGAACGATTTTTATTGCTTTGCACAAATCGCAACCCTTCAGACCATTTCGTTGTGTGTTGATCGGCCAACCATGTAACCAGCATGTCCCTTACATCTTGATTTGATCTCTCTACGGACCCTTGACTCTGCGAATGGCGAGGTTTTCCATGGACCAGCTTCAATCCGGGCCACATTTCAGCAAGATTTTTAATTATACGGTTTGCAAATTCTCTACCATTGTCGCTTTGTAGAATCATAGGTGCGCCTAACAAACAGAAAATATCTAATAAATGATAGGCAACTTCTTCAGCTGTCTTTGTTTTCAGTGCTCGCAGTACGGTGAATTTTGTTAAATGATCCTGATAGTTGAGGTTGAAACGAAAATCTTGGTCTGGTTCACTTTGCATGTCAATTAAATCTACTTGACAGCGTGAATTCATTTCATTTGTCAAAATTGGTTTCACCACTAGACCTTTTCGTTGAACTTTCTTTTTTAATTGGCATTGCTTGCAAAGTAATAAATAAATCTCAATTATTTGCCGTGTTATGTTACAATATTTTCTTTTCAGTTCAGAATCCATAACTAAAATAAATAAAAGCACTTGTAGATCTCGGGCCCCTTAAAAAAAATGAAAAAAAACAAACCTCGTAATCTCTTATGTCCAGCACCCACATGAGCGGAATGAATAATGTCAAATAATTCGTGGGTCATGCAAAAATAACGCAGTTCGGCAGTTTCGTCTGTTCTCCTTTCAATTAGCTTTTCGGTTTCGCCAATTTTTAAAATATCATACCTTTTTAATCGTCGTCTTTGCTTCGAAGATATTGTGTCACCGTTGCTTTTACAAGCTTTTGCCGCCTTCACCTCTGCAAGTATTTGGTCGTATCTTTCTCTTGTAAAAATATTGCTACGATCATTGCTATCACTTATGACTTTTTGCAGTTCATCATTAAAACGTAACTTAAGTTCTTCCATGGCACTCTCTAGCGACTACCCGCACAAAGATCAAACACTAAATGAAATAAATATTCTAGCTCCGGAGCGGAGGTATCGTTTACAAGCTGAGACACGCACGAAACGCGTTATGGCAATCGCAGAATAGATCAGAACGGGTTCTGGCAATCGCAGTTGGCCCAAAACGCGTTCTGTTCTCCATTAAACGACCGGAAAGCGATAATTCGGACATTGGCAAAATCGTAGCAGCCAGAACGCGTTTTGACCATATTTTCCGTCCATTGGCCGAAATCGGTGTTTGCTCCTAACATATATATATATATATGTATATATATATATATATATATATATATATATATAAAATGCTCGACGAAATTCAGCTTTGAGTACTGATAGTGTATATCACTGTGTATAAAACTTACTACCAGGAAAGGTAGAATTAGGGTTTAGGTAAAAATAAAAAATTCGTAGCTTTTTTTCGGCTAGTGACGTTTCGGTTCTATGTTTGAACCTTCATCAGACCTTTATTAGATTAGAAAAAAGAACATATTAAATTTTGCCCAGCTCACATTTATAAAATAATTAACAATCTTAAAAACATCTATGTGTAACTTACTTTTGCCGAGGGGCTATATATTTGGTCTCATCTGTATATTCAACATATGACACTTTAAAAAAGTAAACATTAAGATATTACGGCACATTTAAAATAATTTGCTTAAAGTAATTTTCCGTGTGCAGTTTAAAGTCTCGAAAACCTTCTGCGTACGTTTTATTAAAAACATGTGTACATACATTGGTGAAAGAAAAACCTGTTCGTCCGAAAAACAAACAAGAAAAAACAAAAAGGGGATATCTTTTATTTTATATTGTTATTCCGCGCAAATAATGTATTGATATTAAATTTAATATTTACATGAATTTCGTATAATTTTAATAATGAGTAAGTGCTGTCATTTAATCTATTGTGTTATGCTAATTTGTATTGTATTCTTCTTGTTAATTGCGGCAAGAAAGCTCCATATATTCTGCTGAAATTTTGCGAGTCTGATTTGCAATTTATACTGTGTCTTAAAGTTTTTATGGTAAGCGTTTCCAAAAAAGTTCTCCGAATGTAATTAGGCTCTTTGAAAATGATTCTTGCTTTACTGAAATCCGCTGTGTGGTTGGTGGTTGATATATGGCCTGCCAAAGCACACCCCTGCGGCTTCACCCTTACGTCACTGATATGTTGGGTGATCCGGTTTTTTAATCTCTGCTTTGTCTGTCCTACATAGAAATCATGGCAGCTACATTCTATTGCGTACACCACATTGTTTCTCATTTGTGTAGGTATGTTATCCTTTAATCTAGTGTACACCTTTGAATTCGAAAAAGCCGTTGTATATGCTATAGAACATATATTGTGAAATAGCATTTTAATTTTATTCGTTAGGTTTGGAATGTATTGCAATTTTCCGTACTTGGGAGTTGTGCTACTGTTATCATTACCGTTCGGTTCTTTTTCCCTTTTTGATAGGGTTTCGGGGTTTGTATCCGTGGTATTGGAAGAAAAGAGAAGTTTGTTCAATACATTTTTTGGATAGTTATTGTATAGCAGAATTTCTTTGAGTTTGTGTAAATCCTGTTGGAGATAGTCAGCATGTGATATTTTGCTAATTCTATCTTTAAGTGCTTTGATCAAGTTTATTTTGTATTTTTTGGGGCAATTTGAATGGTAATTTAGTAACCTGTTTGAGTTAGATGGTTTTCTATACCATCTTAATTTGAGAGTGTTGTTTTCCCTCTTTATCAGTGTGTCTAAAAATGGGATTGAGTTATTTTGCTCTATTTCCACTGTGAAATTTAGTTTATTATTATATGAATTGAAAATTTGTAGAGTAGAGTCTGTTTTGTTTTTTGGGATGCAGCAAATTAAATCATCCACATATTGCCATAAAAAGTGAAACTGAAAATCTATTCGGGTTATTACATATTTTATGATAGTATTCATTGTTAAGTCCGCTATTGTGGGTGATAGAGAGAGTCCCATTGGGGTACCATCAATTTGTGAGTAATATTGCCCTTCATATACGAAAAAAACACTATCGAATATCCATTTTATTATGTCTATGAATTCTTTTTTTGGTATTTTAGTATTCTTTTCTATACATGTCCAGTTGTCTGCTATGATTTCTATAACTATATCTACCGGGATATTGGTAAAAAGGCTTGTTACATCGAAGGAAACTATGGTGTAATTTTCCGGTATTGCAAGGTTATTCGCGGCTTGTGCAAATTCAAAGGTGTCCCCAATTTTGTGGCTATTATATGTTTTGAAAGATTTGTCTATGATGTCTGCGATGTATTTTGCCAAAAATTTTGTGTGATGTTCAACACTGCTGATTACTGGTCTTAATTTGTTGCCCGGTTTGTGTACCTTTGGCACACCATATATCCTAGCCGTTTCAGAATTATTTTTTATCAAACTTTTATATGTTTCTTCTGTAATGTATTGTTTGACTTTAAGAGTTTTAATTAATTGATTTGTCTTTCTTTCAAAAGAACAAGTAGGGTCCCGGTCCAGTTTTTTATATATATTCTGGTCATTTAGCAGATCTAACATTTTCCTATTATATTCATCCTTATACATGCATACTGTAACGTTGCTCTTGTCTGATCTAGTAATAATGATACTTTTATTTAAATTTAAAAAGTTTTTGCAATTGTGGTACGCTGTAAGCAAGATATTGTTAGTTTTATTTGTTTTTAGGTAGTTTGTGATGTGATATGTTATTTCGTTTCTGTATCTGTCCCTATCTTGTTCCTCTATATCAGTCAGAATGTTTTCACAGTCAGCAAGGATCCTTTCTAAGGAAATGTTCCGATTGTTTGTTGGGAGTGCGAATTTGTTACCAAGAGCTAGAACTTCTTGTATTTGCATAGGTATGTCCGTGTCTGTCAAATTTATAAAAAATTTTTTGATTATGTCGATTGGTAAAATCATACTATTGTATTGTGGACCTATCTTTTTATTTTCACATCTATTGTCGGTATCTCTTACTGGCTGTGGTGTAGGCTGTCTGTCACTATGAGTTATATTTGTAGAGCTTTTTGTTTCTATTGAACTTTGTGCTGTTTTTGATTTGGTTGATATTGAATGGCTAAGTTTATTGATTTTTTTGATGTTTCTTTGTTTTATTTTGTTGTAAGTGTGCGTGTATTCCCCTTTTTGGATTTCATTGAAAGTGTTATAAATTTGTTTGGAGACTATAGCTTTGACTGCTTTTATACAGCGGTCTCTATTGTATTTTAGGTATGCTATATGTGAATATGTGTTTTTAATTTCAAAACTAAGGATCTGAGACTTTAAACTCACCAATATTCTATCCGCAGCCTCTATCATCTTTGTGCTGTGGCCCGTGATGCTGTATTCCAGAGATTTGATGCTGTTTCGTATGTGGTTGGGTGTTATCTCCATTCTTTTACATTTCTTGAAATCCAAAAAG